>JBAMHV010000018.1:5738634-5753374 GCA_037177535.1 Pseudomugil gertrudae
GGTCTTCTTCTATGGTATTTGTCTTCTTCTGTGGTTTTCTGCAGACTCCGCGCAAAGCGTCTAGAAACTCGCATTGTTCGGAGGACCCCTCCCATATTAGCCACATTAGCCACATTGTAATGGGCAGTTCATTACATCTTTGAAACAACAAAAGTAGTATCGCATAGGTACTAATGGAAAAGCGCCATAAAGTACCTAAACCAGGCTGCTTGGTACCAACTACTATGCCAAAGTATTTTAAATCCTACCCATTGTGATGCTCCATATGTACTGTAGCAAGTCATCTGACTATGTCTACATGACATTATCTCTTACATGACAGGTGATTGGCTGATAGGTTATTTGTGTAAACAGGCAGTTGAACAGGTGCATCTAATAATGTGGTGGGTAAATGTGTAGGAATCTAATGATCTCGGCGTCTAACATAGTTTAGTAAATGGTTCCCTACCATAACCTATATATGAAGGTTCTTTGAAAATCGACTAGTTTTGAGGTATAGAAACTGCGTCACAAAACAGGGCCCATTAATCTCAATTTCAGGCTCTTGGATTTTCAGCTCCACTCCTGCTGGGACATTACTGAGCTCTCACTGCTAACTGTGTGAAGGCTCAGTGACGTCCCACTAGTAAGCTGTCAAGTGTGTATGAACCCTGATGTGGAAATGTGGGAACCATTCAGGACTGTTTCTCTGCATAAATTAACCTTCTGGAGGATTTTGCACAGAGGTAACTCAGTCGCTGCATGCCATTGTTTCAGCACAGAGCTCCATACTGTACTGCCAGCCTTTTGCAGTATCTTGACTCATCTTTCAGGACCAACAGAATATTAAGTTCTAGGACACAGAAACTACCCACAAATGTGTAGACTGTTCTTTCATCAGATAAAAGCTTTGTTTCTATCACTCTCCATTCTTTAGTAATCTGCAGTAGAACATAGGTAGGGTGCAGCTAAATGCTGCTTTTGACAAAAATGGTGCTTTAAACAAGTAAAAGTGACTTTTATGCCAATATATTTTGCTTTAGTGGCAATTTGAACATCTGAACAGTTCATTACGTCTTTGAAACAACAAAAACAACATAAAAAGGGGTTTTGGGCATGCACCGCTGCAACGGTAACCATTCATCCGATGAGTCCAGTTCGTTTTCTGATCAGGATTTATAGATGCATAGATGACGGTGGCTGTCAACATGAGCCGCCATGACACTCACTGCCTGACTAACTTCCATCTATAAAGACAGCATACATGTTCGCCAAACCTCAGTCCATTCGTCCATCACTTGATGGATCATGACACTTTCCAGCACCTTTGTTCTAAAACGCTCGTCTTCCTGCTGCCCTGCAGTCAGCCTTTAGTACTGCCACCTACTGGATCAGGTGATTATTATACTAAATTGTGTCATTAAGGCTTGATTTTAACCGAGGAGCTCCAACGGCATGTCTCGCAGCCGCCTCTGTTAAAAAGGTAAAAAGGAAATGTTCAGAAAGACATCAAAAGACGTGTTTGGCAGTAAATGTGTAATCATGTGAAAATGTGGTTATTGCTGTTATCATTAATTTCACTTTTACAGTCTTGCTGTCCCACATTATACCAACAGAGCCCAATGTGAATGAAATTAAATGAAAACTACTTTATTCAGAATGAAATTTTAAATAAAATACTCAATAAAATAATAAAAAGTTTCTAAGATATCAGAATCACTTGATGATACCTCGTGGTGACACTTTGCCTGACACTGTGTGATTCTTACAGCTAAATGCTAACACCATAATGCTAACAGTTGAAATCAGTAGCAGTAAATGCATCATGTTACCATGCTAATGTTTGCTAATTAAAAACAAAACAACTGATGAGCTTTACTCAGAAAAATCATGCAAAGTAAAAGCTTTCCAAGTGCTTGAACTTGCTTGTCACGATTTCACTCACACACACACAAATCATCTTCCATTCAGCCTAGCATGGAGGCTGCTAATCAATATTGACAATGTCACCTACAGAAAAATGATATAGCGTACCAGTATTATCAAAGTTCAGCAGGTGTTCAGCCACTCTTTCTACTCAGAGAAGATTATGCCTTTGCTTGAGGCATTTGTGTGAATCTCTGCAGCTCCTCCTCACAAATCGGAAAATTAATGGCTGATTAAGGACATTTAAGTGCTCTGCCTCCTAACTGTGTCTCTATATAGAACAATGCTCCCAGCATCCAGACTGCGCTCATATTATTTGACTTGGCACATTAAAACCATGCTTAGCAATTCAAGAGCTTCCTTATCTCTCCATAACTTGGACAAAAAACACTCTCTTCTCTAATTTCGAACATTAGAAGCTTCTTTTTTCAGGTATCCTTTATTCATCTGATTGTCCCAACATAATTATTTCTATTGAAAAATAACAAAATAAAAGCAGTAT
Source organism: Pseudomugil gertrudae (assembly GCA_037177535.1). NCBI lineage: Eukaryota > Metazoa > Chordata > Actinopteri > Atheriniformes > Pseudomugilidae > Pseudomugil > Pseudomugil gertrudae. The sequence goes on from JBAMHV010000018.1 coordinate 5,741,042, forward strand.
GTAGTACAAGTACTGTTTTAAATAATGAACCGGCTGCTTTGTGCTATTGTTTTCTTATTATTCTCATCTATTTAAGCTTGGCAATAATTAAGTGAACCAGCCGTCTTTGACTTATCTCAAACTGTGTGGTATTTAAATTCTGCAACTCAATTTAAGTCAATGATAATCTTATAGGACAGGCTCTCTGTCATAAGACAAGCTGCCACTCTGTAGTTTTCACTAATTGCACCATAGATAACTCTTTATTATCGGGTATTGGGGGGAATGCTGCAGGTCCCTTCTGACATTTGTTTTAAAAAGAAAATGTCCAAAATGAATTGAGGCCAAAAATGGAGCTCGGATCACAGAAGGTGTCATCTGTACTGTCACTGCCACTGTCATTGACTGTCACTGTCAGAGCTGGAAATAACCACAGCCAGCATGGCCTGTGTCTGTTACAGCTCTTAAAGGCATGTGTGCCATGTTTGGTCAGTCACAATGTCTGGCTCTGTGAGCAATTAAAATAAATCACCAGAAGCGCACTTTTTGTCATCCTCCCAGATTTCTGGCGCTTTCTGTCGGTGTTGAAGTGGAGTTCACTTTGCCAAAGAAAAGAAAGCCTGCCATAATAAAGGGAAGGGCCGTAAAATTCTTCCTATAAGTGTTTTAAGTAGCTCAAAACACTCAAAAGATGCTAAAAGCAGTCAAACATTATTCCTTTGTTTTTGTTGAACTCGATGCTTTTACATGTTATTTATGCTGGTTTTTATTTTTTAAATTACAAAATAAAAGCAGTAGTAGTTTCATAATGTGACCGGTCCATGAAAAGGCTAAATGAAACATGCACTTTTCTCCTTTGGTTTTGCAAGAGAGAGCGTGTGGTAAAATAATGAGTTATATCAAATAGTTTAAAAAATCAGAATTTATTTAAACAAAACAAAAAAAAAATGAAAAGATATGATTTAAAACCATGCTCAAAGGGCAGGCAACCTATAACAAGATTTCTAATGAGGAAGGATCAATGTTCCAGGCCACAGGAGTCACTTCTTGGGGTCAGGCCTCCCCCACAGCCACGGCCCGGGAGCAACACACAATAAGGGAACGTAAAAGTACACAACAAACGTGCAACCAAATTATAAAGTGTCAACTTAGGAATCAAGGAAAACAAAAAAACAACACATCACACAAACTAATCCCGCCGAGCCACAGCCACCGTTGAAGGCCCCACTTCCACACTCCCAGGCCCAAAGAGCAATGATCCACCTCCTTGCTACCCTTGATAATTAAAAAAAAGAAAAGAAAATTAAAACAATTAAAACCCCACCACAGGAGTCACTTTCCTGGATCAAATAAGAGAATTAAAACCACTCTGTACAATAAATAAAATCAAAACAGCAGTGTGCTTAGGGCTGGCTTCTCCACAGATAGTGTAACAGCAAAGACAGAAAAGGTTAGGGTTTGACCACCCCTTTACTCAGCTATCCTTTCCTGTCCAAGCTACGTAGAACCCAGCTGAAAGGTGTTCCTACAGCAGCTTGAGTCCTAGCGATCTCACACGCCATGCACTTGTGCACACCCAGCAAATAAAACACCGCGAATACTACGATATGCTCGCCTTTTTGTGAATGGGCTCAAATTAGCAACCCGGAAGGCAACAGCAACCCATAACTACGGCAGCCTAGGAGTGACAAACTGGTTACAATAACTTAGTTTATAATAATTCTTACTAATATCATAAATTATTCAAGGAGCAATAATCGGTGTGCACTTACTGTCACTTTAGTAGGTTCACCTTGCCAGTTTACATTTAACCAGTGTTGGTGATTGAGATGTGGTGATTGTGGACGCCATTGGAGTGCAGTAAAACTCCTTATCGTGTTTAAGAAAACCACTTGCAGATGATTTGAAGTTTTGTGACATGCTGCTGGAAGTGTCCATCAGAAGATGCTGCACTGTACCAGACAACGATTCGCCATCTTCTATTGTTTTGATTGCAGCATCAGTTTAACTCATTGTGTTAATTAGCAGTTCAATGAGTGTACCTAATAATGCGTCCAGTGAGGGGACATTATAACATCGATAATAGCAGTCAGAGGATTTTTTGTTTGCACAGTCCTGTGTACATATTTCATGTTTCAGCTCAGACACTGCCAATACAACCAATAAAAATAATGGTAATCTGCTAAAGGTTTCTATTCCTCATTTCTCCAGACGGAGAAGCATAGCCCTCTGTTAGGTGTGCGCTCTCGACCCTCTCTGGATGGTGGGAAGATGAGAGCATCTGTCAGGATGACCCGGTACCTGGAGTCATGGGGAGCCGCCAAACCCTTCGCAAATCTCCACCATCGAGACAGCATGACTGCAGACAACGGCAAGATCAACACTACAGTGAGTGATTATCAACTTTCCAACTAAAACACACAAAAAACCAAAGTATCATTAGTTGTAGTGAAAATGGTTTATGATCTGCTGGTTGTTTCAGGATGTTCCAATGGGACAGTACCACTTCCAGAGACGAGAGAGGTGAGCCAGAGATTATTTACACGTCACTGGTTGGATTTAAAGGGGACATATCATGCAAAATCCACTTTTTTAGCTCTTAAATACATGTTTTTGTGCACTTTTAAGTGTTTAGGAATGCAGAAAATATAAATTTATTCCTTCATTATTGCTGCATATATATCTTTATATTCATTGTGGTCATAATTTTTTGTCCATTTTATTTTTAATTTTTCTATTATTTTCTATCTATTACATCACAGTATTTGCTGTGGGTCTGCCAAATAAGGTCGTGAACTTCTTGGTAATCAAATTCGTGGATCTGATACGTTGACATTTATAGTAAACTTACCAATAAAATGTTTCTCTGCTGGGAGATTAGCGTATTGTTGCTATCAAGCTACAAACATGGCGGAACAGGGTAGAGTTGAACTTCCTGTGACCTGGAGGGGGGCGGGGCTTAACAGAACTCGTTCACATTTAAAGAGACGGCACCAAAACGAGTCGCTCTGAAGACGCACCTCAGAACAGGGTTATAAGGTGTGTGTGGAGCAAGAATAAGCAGGAATTCAGACCAAAGCATTTCGGTTCTACTTTATACAGACAATAGATTAATGATTTATATATTAAAAGGAAGGATTTAAAAGCATCATATATCTCCTTTAAAACACTTCATGACTTGCACACTTCTGTTCTCTGTGATTAAATCTGTTCACCTCTTCCCTTCATCAAAGATCCAAGTCTCAGAGGAGGAGGTTTGAGGAAGAACTCAATGAACGAATGATTCGTACCATCGATGGCATCAACTCCCAGAAGTAAGCGTCATGTCTGCTGCTCATCCCACTTCTGCATCACTCTTCATTGTCACAAGTAAGGATGTCCCGATCCCATCTTGGGTATCGGATTAGAATCCAGAATTGTTCAAATGAAACAGTGTTGACGTCACTGAGTACACCCCAGCACCAGTCTGCGTCGTTCCATTACGGTGGTGTAAGGCATTTAGCACACAGATAGTCAGTATGTCACTTCTTTACATGAATCAGTTTGGGGACAATCCAATGGGGGTATTAGCTGTGTTCACATCAAGCACTTTTGATCCGATCGGGCATCCAGTCAGAATAAATGTGTGCTAAACGCCTTGGCTCATTTGACTGGTCTTGATCAGAAATAATTTGGGAAATTCTTCTTCCCATGTAGTGTGCATGCATGTCAGAAGAAGCGTTAGGATCCTGTGAAATCTTTCCATCATGTAAAGATGGGATCTCTTTATCCAGCCTCCATGTAAACATTTCAGCTGGAATCTGACTTGACCGGTATCAGTCGGTCAGACTAAGTATTTATCTATGTAAACATTGCTAATCAGAGTCTAATGATGGACCTCCGAGACAGAGAAACAAGATTCAGGTTTTTATTAACTGAGTCTTGAGGATATTGTTACGAGGAAAATCTAAAGATCAAAGTCCAGAGGCCAGGCAAGAGTCGACACCGAGAGGTCCAGGAAGACAGGCAGAAAGATCCAGGGAGCAGGCGGGAATCTTGGTCAAGGATGCAGGCAGGGATCAGAACCAGACAGTAAATCCAAAAGGGCTAATTCCACAGGAAAAGGTAAGGGAGTTGATAGCTGGAAAAGGAACTGGGAAGTTTGCTGTGAAGCATTTACGAGGTCCGACAGGGAATGAATGAAGAGTCTCTGCATAAATAGCTGGAGATTGAATCAATGACAGGTGAATGTGATTAGAAATCAGGTGAGTTGCTGCGCAGGAGTCTGGTTGGAGTGGGTGTGTCCGTTGCAGGGCCTGGTGCAGGTGTAACACAGAGCAAGTGGCACAATAGCTTTGTCTGTGCAGCCATTAAAATAATAATCTTCCACTGAAGCAGGCAGCTGTAGCCCACACATGCTGTGTTCTTTGTCATGATGGCACAAAAAGCTGCTTTTAAAGACACTATGCAAACTAATAACATATAATAATATATGATATTTGCTGATTGTTTGAGATGTTTTGATTTTAGATATCACAGTTTTACTTCTGTAATGATTCACAAAGTGGGATGTGAATGGTCTCTAAAGGAGAAAAACATTTAGTAAATTTTGTATTATTAATAAACAACACAGTTTCCATTAGCTCATCGTAGGGATAAAACTCTTCTCCAGACATTTCTATTCACATGAGGTTTTACATGATTACATTTATTTTTAAAGTCATTGCCTTCCTAATAGTCTTAGATTGATTCTGAGTATTACAGCCCTGAACTGGGTCATTACACAAAGGAACATTAAGTCAGCTTCTTCTGTGTTTATTTAATACAACACTTATTTGTTTCTGTGTCATTTGAACAAATTGAGTTAAAAGAACAGATAAATGCATGTATACCATTATGGGTACAAAGCTGCCCCACATTTTATAAGGTTGTATTCTTATGAGGAGAAAATGAAATAGAATCATGGGAAATGTCTCCCATGTAGGGCTGGGTATTGATTCAGATTTCAAGAACCGATATCGCAGTTGAATCCGATCTGTTCTGATCGAATATGGATTTAGGTCAGCGTTATTATTTTTAATCACTGTTTTAATTCACTGTTTTGAGATCGTAATATGTTGCGCGCATGCGTGAGTTTGCCGTGACAAATAGGTTAAAGTTCACCAAAGGAAATGTACTTAAAACAATGGATCTTTGGATTTACGGATCGATCTTTAGCTAATTAATATGAAAATTGATTCAAAATTGATCAATTTTCAACACAGGCCTAGTCCCATATGTTCATGCCCACCATTCTGTTTGCTGACAGTAAGCATAAAAACATGCATCTTTCATTTGTAAAATTCATCAACACCTGTTTCTGAATCATGTTCGCTGTAGTTACCATTCAGCAGGATGAAATAAGCACATTGTTGTGCACTTGACATTCACGAAGCTCTCCGACTTAAATCACACGGTTTATTAGGCTTCATAAAAAGTGCTGGGCATCGTTAATTTAAAAATATTACTTGTAATAAAAAATAAAAAGCAACATGTTCACATTGCATCCATAGATGAATGTTTAGTTTATTGGTGCACACTGTGACAAATCAGAATGATTCTTGCATAATGCTGCATCTGCAGGGAGCAGTCTGTGGGATATGACTGTCCTGTGCAAACTGTTGCTGCTCGTACATCAACATAAACGTCAGTCAGTCACTATACGTGTAGACCATTGAGTACAACCTACCGAAGTATTACTGCTAACCAGATGCAGCTAACATGACGTAGCTGCCCTGCAAAGTAGCAGCCTTCATCAGCAACACAATGGGTCAAGCTGCATAAATGAAGTGCAAGAAGAAAGTTATCAGTTTCTACAAGCTTACCTTAATAATTTAAATAAAAAATTTAATCTGATATTTTTATCATATTGTACAAAACAATGGCCAAATGTGGAAATAAATAAATACACAATATGTGCCTTGATGCCTGTTCAGACCAGTATCGGGTCTGTCTCGGGTGAAAACGGCCTGGAGGACAGGTGTCCTGCCCGTAAACGCCCCCCGGCTGTGAAAAGCGCCCCCTCCTGCTGAGCGCAGTAATCTGTAGATGATGTGTTTTTATTATTGCCCATAAGAACTTGACAAAAGCCTGAACTGTGCTGCTGAGAGAAAGAAAATAGAGATACCCCCCTCCCAGTAAATCTATACTTGTTAACTGTGGTCAGTTTGGGGGCTCCAAGTGGTTTGGAGTCAGATAATGAGGAGGATGCATTTTCTGGTAGCGCAATACAGGCTTGTAGTAAGATCACGTGGGTAATAAGGAAAATCTTCCATCTACAGGTGATATGCTGTTACTGTGCTCCTTTAGAGCAGGCGCTTTTCACGTAGGAAAGCTAAACTTGGTGCCGTTACCATTGTTCTGCTGGTCACACTGGAAGGGATGGTTCATTTTGGACTGGATCAGTAAGATCGCTATCAGAGGGTTCTTTAAAGACTAGGACTGGTCAGCTGTTCTGGCACCTGTTCTTGTTTACACCAGTGGAAATGCAAAACAAATGCACACTGATCCATCCTGTACTGACCCAGGCCCTTTGGTGGAATGGGACTATTAACAATCCTGCATTGGTTTTACAGTGGGAGCCCACTCGCCGAAGCCTTAATGAATGATGCAGCCTATTCCCATGCATGGATCCTTTGGTGATGTCATGCACATACTGCATCTTGCAGGGTTGTGCTATCATGCCTACAGCCAGTAAAACATCTGTCAAACGTCTTGAAACATCAGTTTTATGATGTTTTCTCCCAGTGACTGTGTCTCAAATGAAACATTTAGCCACGCTTACCCCCCACACACACATACACACACACACACACTGACTTTCAAGGTGAAAGCAACACCACCCACGCTGTCATATATAATGAGTTTTAAGGGTTTTTTAATTGTGGTTTTCTGTACCGTGTATTTCACTTGTGTCTCCAGACAGTGGTTGAAGTCTGAGGACATCCAGAGGATCTCATTGTTCTTTCACAACAAAGCTCTGGAGAAAGAGGTAGGCAAATGCATACGGATCAGCAGTCAGCATTGTTCGCGTGGGGAAACAAATCAGTGGAATAATATATGGATCAGTGCTAAAGAAGTCATTACAGAGGCTGCACATGCCTGTAGGACACAAGGGCTTCACTTTATATTCCATACAGAAACTTTGACTTTTAAATTCTTGTGCTTTTCTCAGTATTGATAGATTGTGCTTCGTACAGGATTATATATTATGTAACATCTCATTGTGTTCCTACTGGGCATGCAAAGTGTTCATGGTGAGTATCCGAGCTTACTCGTATCCATCTTTTCTCAACAGTACAGATCCACCACACTGCCTGCTTTCAAGTACTATGTCACCTGTGCCTGCCTCATATTCTGCTGCATATTCGTAGTGCAGGTCCTCGTGTTGCCCAAGTAAGTCTGCACCTCTCTCACGGGTTTTGCACTGCACACGCCTAGCAGCGTAAGCGACCTCCAGCCGTGGCTGATGTGAAAAAGCCACGTGACGCCAGCTGCCTCATCAACAGGACCCGGGTGAAATGAAAGAGGCAGGCGACCAAGAGGCAGAATGTTAAAAAGTCGATCAAGATGAAAGGGCACCGTGTCTGCTAGTGATTATAGATCCAGTGAATCATAGTGTGGCGTCGCTTTAATGGCGAGGAGAAAAATCCACGGTCATGCTAATTTACTGCCACGCAGAGCCAGGGGTGTAATTCAGCATCTGAGAGACCATTGATTTTCTCATTCACTTCTCCCTCACATTCTGTTTGATGCTACATTGCTCTGCACATTTAGATGTTGCATCATATATTTTATGGCAGGCAGCCTTAAATCAGGCTTGTAGTGGTTTTCCAGGAACATGGGCACATTTTTTTTAAGCTTCTGTTGAAAATCCAATGATATGTGTGCTGAGTATAATTGCTTCACAGGTCTGAGGTAGAATACAATGGGGAACTTATGACCTCACAGCACCACAGAGGAGTTGGAGATGCCAGGGGTGTTGGTATAACAAGCGTGTGTGTGTGTGTGTGTGTGGGTGTGTGTGTGTGTGTGTGTGTGTGTGTGTTTCAGAACGGCTGTGTTAGGGATCTCCTTTGGCCTGACATTCCTGATGTTGGCTTTGATCCTGCTCCTTTGCTTTGCCGGTCACATTCTGGTGGGTTTGCATGAACACACACACATACACACACACACACACACACACGTTTACATGCTAGCGAGGCTAAAGAAGCTGCTTTGGTTTTCCGCTACCACATGGGGGCAGTGCTGAAAACATGGAGCAGCTTGAACCACAGGAACATCTCAGGCAACAGTTTGTCTTTGTTAAATACACATTTATTCTCCTACATCCTTCATGTACATATTTTAATTTGTTTTTAGGGTTTGTGGAAGCATACCTAGATGTAGAAGACATGTCAGAGTAATACCACCAGAAACGGAGAGGGGAGTGTGTTGCACGTATATCTCATGTGCGTAAAAGAGAAGCTAGGTTTTAATGGCCACACAAACCACCACCTTGTACTGCACTGCCTCTTTTTATGTTTTTTTTCTGAGAATGTGCATTATCTCCTCTAATTGTCTTATTGTTTCCTCCACTGTTGCCATGTTTGCTATGTGTGTTTTACTTGACACTGAAGTTGGAACTAAAGTACAGGACACACTGAAGTATGTCAACAAAATAACTTTTTCTTTTGATCTCTTATGGTTTGATAGTACAAAAAAGAAAAAAATGCTCTAAGCATGGACTTATAAAGTACTTTTTTAAACCTTCTTATCCATCGTTACTAAGGCCTTCAAGTTCTATGTGATTAAATTACATTTAAGGTGCATTTAGGATTCCAGAGCATGCTGGGTCCGATGCTGTGCTTCGCCATGTGAACTTCAATGAAATCTCAGGCAGTATTGTTTTTTTTACCAGTGACCAGTCCTGTTCGGTTCATGTGTTCACAGCTTGTCTCTGGAACCCATGGCTGCTGATTGTTCCAGTGTTTGAACAAAGTTTAATGAGTCAGAGCGCTGAAATCCGTGTGATTGGACCTTATCAAACAGAGAAGCAGCAGCGGCATTAACAAGGCAATTTAAGAGTTTGGTAAAAGTTATTTGAGTGCTGAAATCTGTGGTGGTCTCAAAACCTTTGCAGGCTTTTTTCTTCCCGCTCTCTCGATTGGCACATGATCCCGGGCTACATACAACACAAACCGCTGCCTCCAAATAAATCATATTTTGTTCATGAAATTAACACGTACGTATGATTACATTTATTGGGTTATGTAAAAATAAATAAATACGAGACTGAAAAAGAAAACACAAATCTGTTGCATCAACGTACGTTTTTTCACTTCACGTGATGTCAGTCTTGACTCTGGGTGCACCCAGACTTTCGGTAAAGGTGATGATGAACTCAGGTCGTCTGGACCACAGGTATCTACAGGTATCCACAGGTATCTACCTGTGGTCCTCTACTAAATGAGCTATCAATCAATCAGATATTTCCTCATCCGGCTTGCCCTTCCCCTCTTTGAAAACATGCTGATATACAGCTGTTACAGCTAAATGCGGACGGTTAACAAGTTTGTCCTCTTCTAGCTACCGTATTCGAAGATGGCGATGCATCATGGCAGTCTAATGTTGTGCACACCACAACCTAAGTATTATAAATAAATATTTTTAAGCTAAGAGAACACTTCAATCTGGATGCCATTGTGATTTGACATTGGTCAAACACGTATTTTTGAAAGCAATACTTGACTTTTGCTAAGAAAAAGCCCAAAAAGTTACACACTGTCCCTTTAAGTCCAGGTGTGGGTGTATCATGGACAAAAGACCAAAGACACCCTTAGATGAACACTTCAAAAAGAGAAGCGATAAAGGTGTTGTTATGATCCCCAGGCCTCTGTTCAGAACACCAAGGATTCTGCTGACTTCTGCATGCAAAATGAACTGTACCATCTCACATCTGCGATTGGCTGAATTCCTAATGCAAATCTGACTGTGCCATCCCTCATCGGTGATTGGTTGGAGCTGCCATTCTTCTACTATAAAGCCAGACTGATGACAAACATTCAGTGCAGCTGTGTGTGCTCTAACCAGCTTTCCATTTGGAAGTTTGTTGCTGTGTGATTTGGTGTTAAGCCATTTGGTTTTGACTAAAGGGCTGCACGGTGCCGCAGTTAGTTAGCACCGTGGCCTCACAGCAAGAGGGTTGCAGATTCAGGGGTCCAACCAGGAATCTTTCTGTGTGGAAGTTTGGTTGTGTGGAAGTGTGGTTGGTGGTTTGCCCAGGGTGAAAAACTAGCCAGGACCGCCTCTGACTTCAGGTACATGTTGACATAAGAAAACTAACATACTAGTTTTTATCTAAGCAGATTTAATACAATGTAAATCCATTTGGCAAGCAGGATTAATACTTTACATTTAAAATGATAAGGGAAGTGATCTTTAAAACGGTTAAATAAAACATGCAGGTTTCATCCTGATACTTTCTGCTGAGGAACACATTCATATCATGCCAGCAGATGTAAGAGCAATTCTTAAAAAAAAAAAAGTGACACTGTTCCAGCTGCTTGATGACTGAAGGAACAGAAATGCTTCACATTGTTATGAAATCTTCCCTGAAGTGTTAACTAGATAACACCTTTGGAGAATTTTCAGAATAGCTTCTCACATTTTGCTAGCGATTTAAAAAAAAAAGGTCAGGGTAAGGACCTCCCATCTATATCAGGATAATAATCATGTCTAACAAAAACAGATATAAATGCAGGTTTGCAGATCAGGACTTTTTGAATTAACACATGTTTTTAGTTTTCATACTAAGAAAGGGCTCAGTGTTCCCAGTACATAGTTCTGGCTAATCAAGTTTGGCGTCAGGATGTTTGCTGCCTGTGGGAACGGCATCAGCACAAATGTTCTAAGAGGAGCAGAAAAAATACATTTAAGTTCATGAAACTCATAATGTGTTAGTCAGATACCCCTCGTATTAAGTTACTGAATAACCGTTATTAATGAGGGGACTTAGGCTTGAAAGATATATCCTGATTACTCCAAATGCAAGAAATGTTATTAAGTTATGCTTACTGCACCAGTCCAGAAGCATTAACCTGTGGAAGCTGGAGAGTTTGCTGTTTTACTGGATGTCCAGAGAGACAGTGCACTTAAAATTACCCACAATGCATCTTGAAGAGTAGCGGGTGTTCATAGTTACTAGGATGGTTGATATAGACCACAATGCATTGCGGCAAAAGCTCAAAAGTGACACAAAAAAAGCAAGTGAAAAATTATAGATTTTATAAATTTGAAACAAAACATACAAGGAAATAAAATATATTTACAGGGTTTTTTTTGGAGTTAGAACATCTTCACATGCACTGTGGTTGTCATGGTGGTGTGGTGTCATTGAGTCACGTGATCTGTGGTGAGTGTAAAATAACCGGCTTCATGTCCGAATCGCCTGCAATGAGTGCACGACATAGCAAAAGAGGGGTTTGGATACAGCAAAATTTTTTATTTTACAAATACTAACAAAACAGAAAATCTAACAAAAATCTAAAGCAGACTGGTGACCTGTCCACCACCCCGCCTCTCGCCCAATGATTGCTGGGATAGATTCCAGCTGCCCACAATGCTAAATTGGATAATAGATAATAGATGGATGGAAAATCTTAAACAATATTAATGTTTAAATCTTAAAAAACAAAGAAACCACCAGAATTGAATTTATTCATCGTTACAATCTTGCAGAATTTGATGGACTTTTCTTTTCCAATTGAAATGAGTATGTGTGGGGACATCTAGAGCTGGCAGACGAGCCTGCAGCCTTGGACAGAAGGACACAACCGGTTTGACTTATATCTCTTTGTGTCTTCATTTCCTATGCAAGGAAGGAACCAGTCTGAGACTCACACATGCTATCACACAGAACTAATTCTGTTTTCAGCAATGCTAGTAGCAAAAATTAATAGTTTTTTATCCAAAAAACAGGATGCAAATCATCCAACAACAATGAATGAAGTTTTTGGAATGAATGAAAAGTGATTTCAACTTGACATGGTGGGAAGGACGGTCGTCTCACCTTCAACCGTCATACTCATATCTGGAAAAGCAGAAAGAAAGGCAATCAAAACAACTGTAGTAAACAAATAAAAATTTTAGACTAATTAGATGTTTTTATGCACAGTGGTGCACTTGGTTAGCTCTGTGGCCTCACACCAAGAAGGTTGCTGGTTCGAGCCTCAGTTGGGATGGGGGTCGAACTGGGAGTCTTTCTGTGTGGAGTTTGCATGTTCTCTCCGTGTTAGTGTGGGTTCTCCCCATGTTAGCGTGGGTTCTCTCCGTGTTAGCGTGGGTTCTCTCCGTGTT
>JBAMHV010000018.1:5757512-5769745 GCA_037177535.1 Pseudomugil gertrudae
GTTAGCGTGGGTTCTCTCTGGGTACTCCGGCTTCCTCCCACAGTCCAAAGACATGCACCTTGGGGATAGGCTGATTGCAGACTCTATAGGAGTGAATGTGCGTAGGCATGGTTGTTTGTCTATGTGTGTTGGCCGTGATAGGCTAGCAACCTGTCCTGTACCTCGCCTCTCGCCCAATGTCAGCTGGGATTGGCTCCAGCCCCCCCGCGACCCCATTCAGGGAGAAGCGGTAGAAAATGAATGGATGGATGGATGTTGTTCCATCTATTGTTTACAGTCAGTCTTACTGCGAACAGCCTCTTCTAGCACCAACTTGTGATGTACGTCTCACATCCGTGACGTTAAAAGTCAAACAAAAGGCTGAACTGGATAGTCGTGCAGTTTAGTATCATTTTAATCAGAACTGGGCTGGACCTGTACATTTGCATTAGTGCCACCAAGCTCATACCATATACCGGTAGGTCAAATGTGAAATTTTTAAAAATCTGCCACGTTTCTCTGCAGTGTGAACAAAGTTTATTGTAACGTAGCAGCGAGTGATTAAATTTTGTTCATTTTCCATGCTTATTTTATTGTGTTTAAAGTTGCAAAGGGGTTGAGCCCATTGAAACATCCTGCAGGGAAGCCGGTATACCCCAGGCAAGTTGTCAGTCCTCCATAGGGACAACACACAAGGCAAACAACCATGCATGCTCATGCTTTTTAGGATAATTACTAGCTGCACTAAAAATCTCTTAAGTAGCCCCTCTCCTTTATACTTAGCACTCTGTCCACTCATATAGTCCAAAAGCCAGGTAATAAAGACATGAGACTCTAAAGTACAGTATGTTTATTTGGCTATATGTGAATAAAATACACAATACTGCATTTAGGGGCTAAAGTGATTTCACATTTCCTGTAATTCAGGTTTAAATCTTTGCCTCTACTTTACAAACCTCCACATCCTCCTCTTCAGCTTGTCTGGAATTGGGGTCTAATTCATTATTTCCGTTCAGTCAGCTGCTCCCACATGTAAACAACCTTCCCCATGGCATGTTTCTCATCATGGCAGATGTTGAAATTTAACCGAAATACCAGCAGAAATCCCTAAAGCATTCCCCTGTATCAATCCAGCGTAGAAAAATGTGTCAGAATCTGTGTTTTCACAGAGATAAGCTCAGTAGACAGACTCGTGATATACAAAATGTATCCTACATATGGCTGGTGTAAATAATCCTGTGGTGTTGTTAGGTAAATAAAGATAAACAGTACAGGACGAAAGTCATGAGTTTATTGGAGTATAAACAGTATAGTTAATATGGGTTCAGTATAAACACCGGAAAATATTTAAGGTTGCATATTTAATGGTATACATTTAATATCTTTCATCTGGCACTTACAGTATCTATGCTGTTCCCTGTTGTTTGATTTCATCCTTGTGTTGTTTTATTCTCTGATGTACGTTACTTTGGATAAAAATGTCTGATAAATGTCTGTAGAATAGAATATATTTTATATATATTTAATATTCCATTGTTTAATCATTTCATAAGGATGTCTGAGGTTACATCAATCATTTTTAAAGTGTTTCACCCCAAAATTCAACTTCATTCCTTAATTTCAGTCACTCTAGTGCAGGGATCTCTAAATCCGGTCCTCAGGGGCTGGTGTCCTGCAGATATCGCATGCTTCCCTGCAGCAACACACCTTTTTTTTAAACGTGTCTTGTCCAGCATCAAAGCAGCAGAATGATGGTCTGGCTGCTGTATTGTACCGAGCAAATATGCTCTTCCAAGAGGATCATTATATATATATATATTTTGGACTAATATGTGTTCCACATGATTTATGTATTTTGCTGGACCGACCGGAAAAGAAGACAGAAAGACAGCAGAGAGGAAAAAAAAGGAGAAACACAAAGAGAAGAGAGAGAGACACCATAAAGGAAACACTGCAACCCGATCAAATGCTACTCCATCTGCCACACCTGTACAGCACTTTGGCCAACACTGTTGTTTTTAAAGTGCTTTATAAATAAAGTTGAGTTGAGAAAACCTTGAGCGTGACTTTTGCATAAAATGGGACCCTTAAGAAAATGATTTATTTCACAAACACTGTCAAACTGCTCAGTTGTGTCATTACTTATGGTCAGAAACATCAGACAAATGCAAAGTTCTGCAACAAATTGTACTCATGGCAGCTTAAATTCACAGATGTTATGTGTGATCACCATCGGCTCTGTTCATCCTGTCCTACACGATAAAATATTCCAACGTGACGCACTTAAATCCACTTAAAATGAATTGCCTGTATGTTTTGCTTCATCAGTTCTTTGTGGGAGACCCTGGAGGATCTACAGAGCCAACTGCATCTCCAGTTAATCAAACCAACGGCAGCGTGTTTTCCAATGATGAAGTAGAAGCAGATAAAAACAAGTTTTACTTGCCGGTAAGTGCAAAACGAAATAGGTTGACACTATGAAAATGTGTCCCTTTCTAACATATCTGTTGTAAAGAGGCAACAGGTCACGTTCATCAAAATTTCCTCATGAATCTTCTTAAATTTGTTCTTAAAACCAAACGTAAAACATGTGAATGAAAGTTTCTTTCACCAGTCTTATGTTTGCTGTCTGACTATTGCTTGAGCAGCACTTTTATAACCAAAGCATCATTTTAATCTATTTGTTTTGCTTGATGCACTAGTTATAAACCTGACATGCAGCACAGTGCAAACACATCTGTGTTATTTGGAGGGATTTTAGCATCTGAAGCTAAGTTTACTGAACATTTTTATCTGTTTCTGTCTTCAGTACTTCATCTACTGCTGTATTCTGGGCCTGGTGTCATGCTCAGTCTTCCTGAGGATAAACTATGAGCTGAAGATGGTGGTAATGCTGGTTGCTGTGGTGATGTACAACATCATCATCCTCCAAACACACGCCACCCCACTGGATACATTTAATGAATCCATGTACCCAACTAATCCACAAGAAAGGTATGTGCACGTGCTTGTTTTCTCTTTTTCATCAACACCACACCCTAGAACAGACAATAATACATCTACAGTATTAGGGCCACTCAAGGTCAGTATAATCAGTTTGAAACCCTCGGCCCTCTCAGTGACCCTGCAGCCTTCTTGCATCAGTAGAGCACAGCCTATAAGAATGACTAATGAGACTGCTTTCCTGGACTTGAGGGAAACGCTGATGCTGAGGTGGCAGAATCCCATATGATTGTCAGTCAAGTGTAACCCCTGGACAGGAAGATGATGAGTGGGAGAATGAGATACTGCTGCTTGAGTTGAGGGAGATGAGATCATATTTATATTTGACTGACAACTGCTATAAAAAATCCCATCATCCCAAAAGTTTTCAGAGCACTGAAGAAGACTTTTCTCTCCCTCTTATACATTCTGTATCTGTCTCGCTTTGCTTCATCAGTACTATTTTTTTTCATAGATGGAAATAAATAAGAATAGTCATGAAGTGCTGAATGAAAAAGAAATAGTCTTTTTTTATTCCCTGGTGCAGTAACAATTTTCACTTCCATTACCTGTGAGGATATTTGCGGTCGTGCCATCATGAAAGCATGGTGTAAAATTGTGTCTTTGTGAGCCAATTTAACACAGCACACGACCGAAACAAGAACATCCTTCCTGTCATTGTCTTTATATATACATTTTATTTTCCGTTTCCTCATATGTATTCAACTTGTTATGAATAGATTTAGTCTCTGCTCATTTCTTTTACTTTAGCTTGCTGTGTTTGTCCCCTACCTGTTTTACCGTCCTGTTGCTGCCTTTCACACTTGATTGTAATCAGTCATCGCTTAGTGTGTGAACATATACTCTGATTTGAGCCTTTCTCTTCAGACTGTCTGTGAGTACTTCCTGATTGCCCAGATGTTCCCTGTGAAGTGGGAAAAGATGGGTTATTCAACATAAGATTTTAACTGTGGCGCAGAAACCTTAAGGTCAAAGGAAACTGTGAACTTCACATTAAGCCGAACTGTAACCTTTAACATAATGCCATTAATTAATTGGAGAAAAAGAGATTTTCTTTTAAACTATTCTATCATAATTTAACACAATGTTAGCCTCTGCCATTGCAGCTCTGTCTTTTTTAAGCTACAAAAACGTTTTAATTTACACTGTTTCAGTAGCTTGTTTTAATACTTCCATTGTGTTATGGGCAGGAGCCTGTTTAATTTAATTTTCAGCTTCACCACACATTGTTTGACAAGTTACTTTACTGTACAATAATCTATTATGTTTCTCTATATTCAGGAAAATGAGTTGTGCTAACATTTATACGCGCTTATTAGTAAGCTAAGCTAACGATGAGTTTGGCCAGCTTAGCTGCAGAACTTCTAAGCGTTGTGCAAAAATGCCACAAAATTAAAATAGAAATAATTTATTTTTATATCAAGATATATTAAAATCAAGAAGTGAATAGTGAATACACTGGCAGGTCTAGTTCAGGAGGGTTAGGCTCACTGAACACACTGTTTTCTTCACTGTGTTGTTGATGGTGAAAAGATTTGTCCATAATATCAGAAGCTTGT
This sequence comes from Pseudomugil gertrudae, assembly GCA_037177535.1. NCBI lineage: Eukaryota > Metazoa > Chordata > Actinopteri > Atheriniformes > Pseudomugilidae > Pseudomugil > Pseudomugil gertrudae. The sequence goes on from JBAMHV010000018.1 coordinate 5,762,054, forward strand.
TTACATCTTTTTAATCCTCTGCACCTCTTTCCCAGGATGTAAACAGTGCTTTGTTCATTCTTCCTAAAATCCAGGATCATCAAGAGCTGAATACAGGACAAGACCCATCCTGTTGTCAGCTTCTTTTCTAACCACACAGCTTCAGAGTAATCAGAGTATTTGTGCAGGTGACAGGACTCAGAGTTGTATTTAGAGTCTGAGATGTGCAGTGTGATGTACGCAAACTGTCCCTCATGGTGCTAATCAGCTTCTCAGATACATTTTTCAGTCTCTAAAACTATGGTGTGTTAGTTGTGTAGTAGTTTGGTTGTTTTTTGATCAGGGCACAGTCATATCTACCTGGAATTTTCTGGAGTTTCTCATGTTAGTGCAGGCTGAATTGTGATGAAAGCACCAATAAACTAGATGCACTCCAAGAGCAACCTTGCCAAGCCATTGTATTTGTTTGTTTTATAAGTGTTATTTTCAAATTAAAAGTCTAATGCTAATATCATTCCTAACTTCCCATAGTAAGGAAGCACTGATAAAATTCCTTTATGACTTTGTATTGACCCTATAATAATACATGTTGATGTGTTCAGATGTTAATGAGCTTACCTGAAATAAAATAAACATATCTGAAAAGCAATATATATGAAGCTGCTTTTTCCTAAAATAATTTTCTTATTATTAAAAATAAAATCAACCCTAAGTGGTCTAACATACTAAGTCTGCTTTGCCCTGTAAGAAGAGAACTAAGGCTGTTGTGTTTGGCATATTGTAGATGTTCATCCATTCATTCAGGGTCAGGCTTTCTTAGGAAAGACATTTTCATTATGCAACCAGCAGAAAGGTCATCGGATATTTAGTTTTTTCTTGACCTTTTCTGGGGTATATTTCCAAAGTACTTGATCGTAGTTTCAAGAGGTATCAAGTCTATAAAAATACCTTGCAGTGCCTCGTGTTTCTCCTCCCAGTAGTTGCTCGTAATAACGGAGCATTCTCAAAAGAGATGGTAGTGGTTTGCCTTTTGATTAGAATCCCACCAACATCTACTGGTGGTTCCATCATAATGGGATTTCTGACAGAGTGTGATAAAATGTGCAGTGGTTAGCGCTGTGGCCTCACAGCAAGAAGGTTGTTGGTTCGAGCCCAGGCTGGGGAGGGTTGTCCAGTGACCTTTCTGTGTGGAGTTTGCATGTTCTCCCCATGCGTGGATTCTCTCCGGGTACTCCGGCTTCCTCCCACCCACAAGACATGCATGTTAATAGCTATGGTTAAAATGACTGCTTACCACATGTAGTTGCTTTGCATAAAGGTGTCTGCCAAATTATTTAAAAAACATTTTAACTGTGTTCCCTCCATTTCTGTGAATTAGCACATTTCTAAAAGCATTCACAAATCCCTGTCCAGTCCTCCTCGGCTATATTTATCTCTCCTTTCTGCTCCCACTTCCTCTTACTGTATGTAGATGTGTGTTTTTATGTTTTAACTTGTTTACACACAAAATAATTTTTTTCAGTTGCCTGTGAATTTTATGTTTATATTCATTTCAATTTCCTGTCTGTAAATCTTACATTTAGTTTGAGGTTTAAACTTTATTTCACATTTTATGACTCAGTTTCTCCCGTAGATTATCAATACTGTTTGTAACTTACTGTTTGCCAAAATTGCTTGTATCAGGATGGCACATGTGCCTTCCATTGGGTTTTATAAGATAGATTGAATATTAATTGCCTTCATCTGTTCTGTATAATAATAATACCCAAATAAAAGCAGGACCCACCTTCCTTTTATAACCATGACATATGTATCTGGAAATCAATTTTTCCATTTCCTTAAATTGCTCCAATTAATTTTTGTTGGTAAGCTCTGATAAAAGTATAACTATTGGTAATGTATTAATTTTGATAGATTCAATTCTTGAACTGAAACAAGGGATTCAGTTACATCATGCCTTCTCTTTTACCATTTATATGTGCAGGCAGGTGGTAGTATTATGAAAATCTGGTGTGATCTCTTAGTATGTTGATGCCCATCACGGTAATAAGCAAATTCAGCCACATGCAGGAGTAGTTCAAAAGGTAAACAGGTTTTTATTGCTAAGGATGGTAAGAGGAGAGCTTCGGAGTTGTGGTCTTAACCTTGGGGAAAGAGGAGAACCGAAAGAGTCCAGTAATGTGGTCAGAAACAGGCGATGGTCACACAGGCAGGCAACATTCAGGCACTTAGAAGAATGCGTGGATCAGAAACAAAGCATGGGTTGGTGTGCAGATATTCAGAGAGGCAAGAGACCTCCATCGTGGGCCACAGAAGAGTAATGACATCTAGTAAACCTTGAATAACCCATAGAAGATTGCTGTGCTTTAACAGGGCAAAAGAGCTTTAACAAAAGAAAAAGATTTAGTTCCAAAAAATAGCAAAAAGAAAATATCCAAGTCCAGGCATTCAAAGTGGTTTAAAAGTTAAAAGGTCTTTAATTAAATGGGCTTTAATCTTACATTTACAGCAACGTGTGTCGGCTCATGACTTCTACAGGGTGTAGCAACACACAGAGACAACCAGAGTAATTATAAATGTAATCAGCATGAGGCGTGAGCCGAACACTTTGGTGTTATTTTAAGATTCTAGCCTATTTAATTAAAGGCCTTTTAACTTTCTACCACTTTGAGTGCCTGGACTTGGATTTTTTTGCCATTTTTTAAAATTGAATCCTTTTTCTTTTGCTTAAGTGTTCCCTTCCATGAGCACCAGTGGTAGCTGGAGCGCACCTGTTTTTCTCAATTAAGCACAAAAGAGCTGTTGATGATCTGACAGAGAGGAGAAAACTGGAGAGAGTTCAGGTAAAACTCTAAGCAGGGTAACTAGGAAGCAATTAGATAAACTTAGATGGGCAGAAATAGATTGACGAGCACTGCCCTGGCACAGAAGGAATAACAGCCATGACACATACTTAATTTTAATTGTGGTGGGCAGAAATAGTCTGCTTCTGTATTTTAACCTAAATCCTCATAATTCACTTATATACCATGGTACCGTAACTTATTTAATACGTTTTGGTAGTGAGTGTCTGTGGTCCTATAGGTATATCAAAATATCATCTGCATCGCAGATCATTTTATATTTAATCTTTCTAAAAGATTCCTCAAATATCTTTTTTATATCTAATATGTGGAGCTACTGGTTTTAAATATAATGGAAATAGTAAAGGTGCATAGCCCTGTCAGGAACCTCTTTTTAGGTGAGAGTATTTGGCAGATATCCATTTAATGTATTCGTTCTGTGACATACAGCACTTATACAGTATTGATGGTTGTGTTTAATGAAAGACGATTATGTTTAAAACATTATAAAGAAAATCCTTATTTACAGAATCTAAACTTTTTTCAGCATCAACCTGTGAAAACTGCCTTAATTTCTGTTTTTAATACACATTGGTGATGTCTTTATTATATTATCATATGTTTGGCATTGTTATATGAAGGCTGTCTGGTTTGGAAATCTCTCCATCCATCTGGCCTTGATGAGGTTATACTGATGTAATCTTTAAAAATAGATATTGATTGGTATAATTCACAGTCCATCTTACCTTTACCTTCTTTTGGTTAAACAGATAAATTGTCTCCTTCCAGCTATCTGGTGTTTGAGCCCCTTAAAGACCCCAGTTAAATATAATCAATGCCAATCAATCATTAAATGACTTGTACCACTGCTATGTAGCCATCCGATCAGGAAAAATATTTATTAGTAGCTTCCTCAGATTCTTCTTCAGTTATATCAGCCGCCAACTTTTCATTTTGTTCTTCATGTTGGTAGAGGAGCTCAGGAATTTAGACGAGTATAAACTTTATAATAACTAAACTTAAAAAGAGCACTTCATTTTTCTTTTTTTTGTTATTGAGTTGTATTTTCTGACCATTTAATTAAATATTTTTAGGGATCAAGATCCACTTCCATTTTTTTTGTTTTGGTAATTTAAAAAAATGGATCATTTCCTTTGTAGCTTAAATGCCAATTCTTTCCCAATTCTTTTGATATCACGTAGTACATTTTCCTCTGACCTTAACCATTAACCATACATCTATTTTCCACACAGCTTAATCCAGTTCAGAGTTGTGGGAAAGGAGTCTATACCAGCACTTAGCAAGCAAAGGGAGGTACACCTGGACAGGTTGCTACTCCATCACAGCATCGCCAACCATTCTCCTCTGACCTCTGTCAGCAACAAGGCATTTTTCCCAGACATCTGCTGCTCACAGGATACTTTCTCTTTTTCAGAGCACATTTTAGGATTACTGGGACGTTATTGTTTCCTGTTTGGTTGATACGATAATGATACGATACATTAAAATGCTAAATTAGTTGCTGTTAAGGCCACAATGAGTAATAATTCTCTCTCTTGTGTTCCTTCCTCACGCTGCATCTTTTTGTTTGACTTCAACAGCAAATCATATAAATATAGACGTGCGCAGCAGGACTTTGATAATAGTTTTTAAGCTTACAACCTCACCAGTGTGTACAAAATGCTTCATGTCTGTTTTTTTATTCTGACACAATCATTCTGATAAGTGCTGTTTTCTCTCTGTTCAGACCAGGGGTCCTAAAGAATCTGAAGACCATGGGTTCTGTGTCTTTGTTCATCTTCTTCATCACGTTACTGGTATTAGCCAGGCAGGTGGGTAGCCTCGTCAAAGCACACACTATCGTGTCCCAACCGAGCGTTGCTGTGTGATCATACGCTCCCTTTCCCCTCCACTGCTGTCAAAACCGTGTTATCAGGTCATTCAGCACTTGGAGAATCAGCGGCAGCCGAACAGAGATATTTTCAAGAGATTTGTTATCAGCGGACTTGAAATGAGTTTTACCCCTTTGCGAGATGTATTTTTGGAAGGATCTGACTTGATGTAGGATCAAAATATTGTTCATACAGATGCATTTGTAGAGCTGAAGCAGCCAATTTGGCCCACTGGCTCCATGTCCTCTGTGCCCACCAGTCTCACATCTTACGAGGCCTAAACTCGGCTGACACAGATTTAGTGAAAGAGTTTTTAATCTGTTTTATGGGGTTACAGTCTATCATCTCCTTCCGCAGAGCATATGCTCTGCACAGAGAGCTTTTGTACTTAAAACTGGAGCTCCGCTGAGAGCTGTAACAGGCACAAACAGCTCCTTGTGTTCATCATTCTGGGTCATTGTCCTGTGAACTGCCACCAAGAACCGTGCGTTTGTTCTGCTTAAAACTTATGTTGAGTGAAACTTTTCCATGTGTAATTAGTTTCAGTCCTCCTGTTTTGCATGCTATATTTGCAATCAAAGCAATAATGGGATCAGGGGTACCGGTTTTCAGACACATTGCTGTGGAAATCTGTGCTGGATATGGTTCCATGTGTTTTATTAACAAATTGGTCTTGCAAACTGCATCTGATCCGCCCTAATGAAGCCTTTCCCAGCTCTTTAGTCAGAGGGAGGAGGAAGCAGGTTACAAGAAGGAAGCCATCAGTAATCCATCCCTTAAGAACAGATGCACAGTGGAGCTAAACTCATTTACAGGCTCGTTAGCTGGCTCCTAAACGGCATCAGCAATGAGCTCCATTTCTTCTGGCCTACTTTCGAGACTTTTCGAGGTACTGAAGTTGCTCTTTCCACGAGAAAAGGTGGTGTTAAAGCCGTACTGTAGATATGGGCATGCAAATCGTTCCGATTAATTATACCAAGCAGGGCTTTATTTTAGCCTCAGGACATCAAGTCGACAGTAGAAGCCCACAGCAAAAAAGCAGCACAGACCTCTATTGTTACTATCTTCTAAATTAGCACCACCGTTTAATCTCAAGGGGGAAAGATGTTCTGTGCTCACATACATCATTCAGACTGCTAACCACACATAGTAACTATATCTCCCAGGAGACTGAAAACGCTCCCACACATCCCAACAAACACTGGAGGAGCCAACCCACAAGTAGCTTGAAGCTTTGAGTTATATCAGGGCATAATGAAGGTGCATTTAGGAAGCCCTGTGAGAGGCACAAATGCACAACCCTGGGAAGTCTTAACCTCCATATCTGAGTCTCCCTAACATATGTAGATATATTCAAAAGTACCCCAAGCACAAGTAACCAGAAACCCAAAAGCAGCAGCTGCTATCTTTTATGCAAAACAGTCCAGTCTGCTTACTGTTTCCATGATGGTGAAGCTTCTCACATTCTTTTACTGCCACTTTATTGGGACATTAATTCTCTATGAATACCAAGCATTTCCTTTTCTTTCAGTTGGTCAGGTTTTAGAGCTCATGTAACCTTCACATGTGGCGACAGTAATTGGAAATATATGCATCTGCCTTCAAAAAACGTACAATGTGTACATATCAGTAAAGCTACTTCACACACCTGAGGCTTTATACTTAATGTGAGTTTTTGCTTTGTCTTCCTGCTTTTGGTCTAAATGTTTACTGAAAGATTGTTGGGTGTGAATGACGTCTCTTTACTCTGTGTCTTCCTGTGACAGAATGAATATTACTGTAGGTTGGACTTCTTGTGGAGAAACAAGTTCAAGAGGGAGTGTGAAGAGATCGAAACCATGGAGAACCTCAACAGAGTCCTGCTGGAAAACGTTTTACCAGCTCATGTCGCCGAGCACTTCCTGGGGCGCAACTGGAAAAATGAGGTTTGACAAAAAAAATGCTGATCACTCATAAGAAGTCACACTGTGGATCATATAATATTAAGATATTAACTAATAATATTGTAACCCACTTCTGAGTATGTACACGTCTAGGTTCGTAGGAGCTTAACAGTAAAGTAATAATCCGTGAGCAGGTATTAAATTGTAAGTTTACTTGGAAACAAAATTACACAAATGGCCCTTTAAACTAATAAAAATACAAATAAAATAAAATTGTCCTTGAGGTGGTTTCAATCCAAGATGTTCAATGAATCCAAAAGTCCAAGTCAAAAGTCAAAAGTCTCTTGTTGGTGTCGATCCGTGGAACTGACACAATCCTACCACAAGATGGCTGGAAGATGTGGTAGAGCTCCAAGATCAGCTGGGAGGCTCGCCATCAACTGAATCTATTGTCAACTTTGTGGATACGAAGGCTGGTGGTCGCTTTCCACAGTCAACCAGACCTGACCTGGTTTTACAAAACAGGGTCCAATGCAACAATTTCTAAAAGGAATTATCTCAGTGTTGTACAACATATATCTATACTCTAAACATGGAAAATAAAACTGGTTCACAGATAGATCACCATAGTAAAAGATGGACAGTGCTTCCCAGTATGCTGAAGAGCAAAAGTGAAGCTCATTGAGCCGTTCCTATTGTCGCCATCTTAGCTGCTTAACATGTGCTGTCGCTTCCAAAAAACACAAAAATGGGCAAAGAACTGGAGCTGAGAGGGGAGACTGTGGACCAGGGAGTTGATGATTGATGTCTCGGATCTGCCAGTAGCTAAAAGTTAACTGAGCTAACTCCAATCTAACAGGAGCTAACTGGCTAACAGAGGTAGATGGGCTAAAGCTTAAACGCACCATTAGCTGACTAAAAACTGTATTTGTGCTAAACTCAGATATTGTACACACAGATATTGGATACTTCTCAATCAAAGGGACACGCCCATAACTATGCAGAATTTCAAGATTAATTCTGTGTGGAGTTTGCATGTTCTCCCCGTGTTAGCGTGGGTTCTCTCCGGGTACTCCAGCTTCCTCCCACAGTCCA
>JBAMHV010000018.1:5787394-5807490 GCA_037177535.1 Pseudomugil gertrudae
CTGGAGTGTCCTCTGTGGTCCTCATGGAGAGGACATCAACAGCTTGACTGAGTGTATGACGGATTATATGGACTCCTATGTGGACGGCACCATCCCGGCAAGAACAGTGATGACTTTTCATTAACTATTTTTTGTATATAAAAAACTACTACAATTCTAATTTCCCTCTGGGACTAATAAAGTATTTTTCATTTTATTTGTATAACTGGTTAGACTTAAAACATCCTGTGCTTGTGAGAGACAAGGTGTATCACACAAACCAAACTACAATTTTAATGCTTAATGTGCTGTAATGTGAACAATATCACATTTGGTCAAACCTGAAATAAATAACAAGATAAAGTTTTTCAGGGGGTGAAAAAGACATAGAAAAAGCTTTTCTTTACACTGGAAAACTTGTTCCCTCACACTTCACACTAGTTAGACCTGTGATATTCTAGTTGAAAAGAAGAGGAAATACATCTAGAGCTCAGAAAGTGTGCTGAGGCATATTGGTGCGAGTAGGAAAGTAGCAACACAGTAATCTGACAACAGCATTAGCTTTCATCTAATGGAAAGTGTGTGTTATGGCAAAGCAAAATCCCATGAGAAGATGTTAGGTGTTATGAACGATGGGACTGAGTAGAAAAGGGAATTGATGCATCTAATGTAGATGTAGGAGGTCACTTGTTCTGCTATTAATATAGGCTATTTGACAGAACCTGGTGTTAACGAAAAAAAGTTTCAGAATAATCTTTAAATAATACTTTGTGTAGGCTACTCAACAGTAAGTCGTTTGTGTGTGTGTATATTTGCACTCTATATATACACACAGTGTATATATGTTACGTCCCGGTCTGAGACCGTCGTAACCAAACACAGCCACAACACGAAACCAAAACCAACCACACCAGGTCCACAAAACAACAAGCCCCCACTTGTTAGGTCCCACTCTGAGACTGTAACAAAGAGGAGGTGGATACAGGTGGTAAGGTTTACACAACAGCTTTATTGTAAAGCATCTCAGATCAGATCTGCCAAAATAAACCCAGCGCAGCGCCTGCTCCAGTAATCTCCCAGCCATGTCCTGGGAGATGCAGCTCAGTCTGGACAAGGATGTTTTATGTCCTGAGCCTTGATGGGGACCCAGGGGCAACCACTGTCATAATTAGATGGCACCTGGAGACGATTACCTGCAGGGGCCACCACAATTAAAACAATTACTTAACAATATGTATGAAAACAGAAGCATGTATTGTCATGAGGGTATAATCATATTAAATGTTTGCAGGTAGGGTTTTATTGGAGAATTCTAAAGGGAAATAACTCCCCGGAGTCTTGTGTTTGGATATTTGTGCTGAAAACATTTCTAATTCTAGGAGAACACTTCTTCCTGCATCTATCCACCATACTTTCTACCACCTTTTTTTCCATTTGCCTTTTTTGCTATTTTGTGCTTTTTTGTTTTTATACAGACAATTCCTAAAAAGCAGAATAGGTCTCTGTTAATGAAAAAAAGCTAAAATGTTGCAGATCTTTTAGCAACACTAAACACCAAATGTTTGTTCTCTTTACTTGCAATAGTGCTTTCTTTTTTTGAAATTCCAAAATAAAATGCTTTCTGGTGGCTTTTAGGGGTTTGGACCCTGACCTATTGACCTCAGAACTTTTAGTTGAGCTTCCTATCGTGCAGACTGATTGTAATGACAACAAAGTACAAAGCCCTCCCACCCCACCCCTCTCTTTACATTCTCATTGTAGCAGTCTTCCTAATTTATTACAATTCTCCAATGTGCACAAATAGAATTATATGTAGTTTTATGTAGGTGAGTTCATGTAATTCCAAGTAGTTCGTGTAAAGATAATAATAATAATAATACTGTAATACTGCTAGAAATGACCTCAAGTAGATTTCTTTACCATGTTAAACTACTCATCCAAAAGCCAGTTTGCATTTTTCAACCCACTAAAGTTTCTATTCAGTTTCTTGTAATGCCATGTTGTTTGCTATGATTATTTTTGTTTTGAACATCACGATTCCTTGTTAATGTGACCCATCTTCTTCTCTGATTAAGTTTTGTGCTTCATCTTATTTTCATATTTATTTTTCAGGTTATTTTTTACCAGTGGCTGAAACCCATGCAAGTTTACTTATTAGAATAAGAATTTGTTTGACCACATACCAGGACCAGGTTAATCCTTTCTCTCTTTAGAGCTACAACAACAACCTTGGGTACTGACCCTTCACTACATAATTTATTTTTCACTGTTCCATTTATTTTCTCCAACTCATTACTGTCAATGAGATAAGGATGGGATATACTGCAAGAAAGCTCATGATTCTAAGATAGACTAGCTGGTCCTCTTTTATTGGATAAGAAACTAGTATTGTTCTAAACGTGCCCTACATGTTTGATGTTGCATGTCTGGTAAGCATATGAGAAGATTACTTAGATAAATAGCTTTGACCCAAAAACATGAAGTGTGACCAATGTAAAACTATTATATCCGATATATTACAAATAATTATATAAATGAACTTGTGAACTAAAATAAAAAACAACCCATGAGAAGAATGCCCACCTAAGGAGGTAAAAAAGAAAAAAAACATGTAAGATACATTTAACAGCTAGTTTTACTAACCCAGTTAATGCACCTTTCCTTTTTTTAAATATCTGACAATAAATAACAAGGACAATCACTTTATGTGCAATTGAAATGTCCAATATAATTAAATAATTATTCATATTAGGAAAGTAAAGCTAATGTCTACATTTACACACAAAAAAAGACCATTTCAAACTAAAATTATCAAGCATGCTTATGTGTTCAATAAAAGCCAACTGTATCCATGTTGTACGAATTCCAATCCAGTTTTGTGCAGGTGTTAATAAGCATATAGCCCCATGACCCAGATATCTTTAGTCATTTTACAAAACGGCAAATATAAGCTTAAGAATAATTTGATTCTTTCAGCAGAACAGGGACCCTCAAGGCACTTTTGGAATAAAGGAGCCACCTGCCAGGATTTATATATATATATATATATATATATAGTCTCATTGAGCTGTCAGGTGTCACAATGAGTGGTACGGAGATGCGGACATACAAAGGCAGGATGCAGATTTAATGCAGAGTAACGTTGTCAAACGGATTTAAACTAACACATGAAGGCTAATTAACACAATGAACCAGCAAACAGAACTGAAAACCAAAGGGCTTAAAAAAAACTGACCGAACAAGAAACAGGCTAGGATAGTTATCACAATGAAACAAAGTGAAACTAATAACCAGGAAATAAACCAGAAAACAAATAATTCAACAAAATAAAACAGGAAACCCAAAGAAAACAACACACAGAGTTCAAATCATGACATCAGGTTGAATTCATCTTTGAATTTGTGGGGCTATTTATTAACAAATTACTTTAAAAAAGCACAAATACTGCCTGAAAAAGAACAAGAGCTTGTTTTTGTTATTTTAACACCACACATATGGACATGAGCCTATCCAGTTAAAATATTTAGGACTGATAAAAAATAAAGTTAGCTTTTGTCATATTGATAAAGTCATTGCCGCAGATGTTATAGGAAGTAAACCTTTTGTACCAGGGTTCAAATTACACAGGGATTTTTGGGAGAACCTTATATTTGTGTGCATCACAACTTTTAAGAACAAAAATCCTGCCAGCATGTGGAAGAAGTATATAACAAGGTTACTGGCAAAACATTTTCCTATGCTGATTATACAATCAGAAACATCTCATATATAACAACAAAAGGTTTTTTTTTTAATCAAGCTCAGAATTAATTTTGAATCACATGATTTGATAACAAAAAAATTATCAATAGGCTTCAGATCAATGTGTTTCCTGGGCAAATAATCTTTTTTGGAGTAACAGGGGTTACAGATGTAAGTGGCTGGCCCAGTGTTAGTTAGTCCACCAGTTCACTGGGTTTTATGGATAAGTCAGACCAATAAGGCAAGGCAAAACAAGGAAGATACATCTATTTGTACAGCATGTTTAATGTACAAAACTATTTAAAATGCTTTACTCAAAACATTAACAGCATTCAATGCTAAAGAGAAAGCTGTCATGATTTGGACACTTGGGGTGGTGTTTTTGGGGTTTCCTGTGTTTCTGTTTTCAGTTAAGCTTCTTGTTTTTTAATTAGTTTCACCTGTGTTTAATTTTGATTATGTTCACCTGGTCCTTGTTTAGTTCATGTAGTATTTAAGTCCTTGGGTTTTCAGTTTTCTTTGCAGGTTCATTGCGTTGTATAGCTTTGGTGTAGTTCTGGTGGTCCCTGGGTTAAAATAAATTATTTTTCTTTGGATTCCTGCACCCTCCTGCCTGCATTTGGGTCCTCACCCCACTTCTGAGCTCCTGGCTGTGACACATGGCCCTGTGATGGACTGGCGACCTGTCCAGGGTGTACCCCGCCTCCCGCCCGATGTCAGCTAGGATTGGCACCCCATTAGGGAATAAGCGGTAGAAAATGGATGGATAGATTTTTGGTCCATAACATAAAATTAAAAACATAAAGATAAAAATGAGTTTTAAGTTTAGAATTAAGTTTATATAGAACCTCTTAATCCAGTGCTTCCTCATAGCAGATGTGTATCTCAACAGCTCAGAGCAGGGTTAGATAAAGTTTCTATGATAGAATATTTCCTCCAGTTGTTGCATAAATGTAAACATTAATTGTCTCAACAGTGCCTCACATGTGGGGATGTTAGAATCCACAAACAACCCACTCACACTGTGGCACCTAGGAACCTTTAGTAAGAGTCTGAAAGCATCATTGTATGCCACAGTGAGTCTGCGACTACTTCTTCCATAGTTCCACCAAAGATATGCCGTGTACAGAGGTGCACAAAAAGCTCAAAACAAAAAACACAGGAACAGAGCACATACTATAGTTATGCATTAAATAGAGTTTACAACACTGTGTGGATATCTCTGTCATCCTGCCATGTCTGTCTGCCTCCCGTACCCATACTGGGAGCTGGTTCCATAAGAGAGGAGCCAGTCATCATTACAAAATGTCTGAGATATTTAACCTCTCTGCAGACCAGGAGCGTCTTATCACGTAAATAAAACACAGAAAAGTTTACATTTTTATCCTCTCTACTTCTCACAGTCATTTTACTCTTAGAGAGGTTATATTTAATGTTGAACTCGGTATCATACTCTGAGCAGACCTTTAATAGCTGCTGCACCCCGCCGTGTGGACTGGTAATAACCAGATCATCAGCGTACATAAGATGGTTAAAAACAGCACAACACAGCCTGTTATAAAACTATTTAGATCTTTTGAGAGTTGATGAATGTACACATTAAATAAAACTGGGGTGGGAATACCACCCTGTCCTACACCATTACTGACATGAAAATGGGTTGACAAAACACAGTCCCACTTTACTTGCAGCAATTAATTTAAATACCAGAAGATGAAACTTCTAACTAAATACTTTGGCACACCTCTACTCACTGACTTCATCAGAAGCTTTTCATGATTAACTCTATCAAATCCCTTAGAGCTGGCCCCCCTGCCCTGCATGTCTTACGCATGTTCTTATCCAACACCTGACTCAAATTCATGAACCTGTTCATGACGTTATTTGCAGCTTGTTAACAAGACATTCATTGAATTCAGGTGTGCTAACAAAGGGTTGCCTCTAAAACATGCAGAGCAATTCAGAAACACTGCCTTAGAGGCATCAATAAAGCACACAAATACAGTGGAATTCAGATTATAATATTTATATAATATAACTATTTCTATTAGCACATACACAATCTGTACTGTGCTTCTTTTTAAAGCCAAATTGGTTACTACTTGATTGCACATACAATTCTAACCTTGTATACAATACACTTTCTAAAACTTTAGAAAGACTGTATAGAGCAGCGCTTTTCAGCCCTGGTCCTGCCCTGCGTGCTTTGGTTCTTTCCAACTCCAGCACACCTGATTCAGGTACTTTAAACTGCTTGTGAAGTCCTCTGTAACTCCACTAATGAGCCATTCATTTGAGTCAGGTGTGGTAAAATAGGGTTACCTCTAAAACATGCAGGATGGTGTTCCCAGAGGACTAGGGTTGAAAAACACTGGCATAGAGCAATAGGCTTGTAATTTTATAAACAATTGAACTTTGTCTTTAATAACAGGAACCAAAACAACAGAGGTCATTGAATCAGGAAGGACACCGTGAGTTAGGGATCCTGTAAAACACATAGAGAGCAGAGGGCACAGTAGAGCTTATCACATCCACAGGCTTTGTTAATATCAAGCTTTAAAATAGCATCATATAGACTTCATATTAATATTAAACACATTAATTCCATCCAGGTTTGGTATTATGATGACGTTTGTATTTCCTTCTCTGGAAAGATGCACCACTGTTCTTCAGGGCCTTGTGTTTTCATACAGATCACATAGTTCATTACAGTGCTGAATAGTTTTACAATTTGGAGAGAGACATCTCAATGAGTCTCTAGGCAGTTTAATTGTCTGCAGCAGTACATCTGTCAACACTGAGTGTGACATCTGAGGTGGCTAGATCATAAAAAATCTCTATTTTATTCAGAGAGGCATGAGCATCTGCAGTACAAGTACAGTGATCTAGCCAGGAGGTAGAATCCCAGGCTTCACTAAAGCTATTATCTGGCAAGAGCATTTTACTTGATAGATTATATTATTGTCACTACAAAACTGTTGAGATATCCCTGTTTATTCTGTGTGGTCCAACTCTTTATCTTACTGCACCAGGATGTAAGTTAGCAGTAAACAATCCAACTTGCAGATATCAGGCAGCCATGTCTGCTGTGTGAAGTGGAGGGAATTATTTTACGTTTTTATTAAGCTAATAACCTTAATTTAATTTTATAGTATTAATAGATCAACAGTTGTTCTGTTTGGCAACTTGAGAGAGCCCATTCCGAGGTTACTGTTGCTGTAATAAACTGGTTTAAGAGTTTAATACCAGTGATTAGCACAAAAACGCAGACAGAAAGTTAAGCTTGGCAGAGTGACATCAAAGGTTAAACCACAAAAGTTGGTGGTCTCACTTATGCATGTCCATTCTCTACAATGGAAACACTGAAGATGGTAATAAGAGACTAATTAAATGCAAATATGGTCTTCAAAGCAATGCACACACACTAATCTGATGGTCAGTGTGAGTGTATGTGTGTGTGCTTGTATGAGTGTGTTTTCCACAATCATAGCAGCCTCATAGAAAGCTTACATCAATGACATGGCAGTCCAGTTAACCTTCTACCCTTTGCCATTTTTACGAAACTCCAGCTATGATTTTGATGCACCTTACTTCTCTCTCTCTGTGTGTGTGTGTGTGTGTGTGTGTGTGTGTGTGTGTGTGTGTGTGTGTGTGAACCCCATCTGCTGTTATTTTTCTCTCCTTCCTTGTAATCATGACAGTGTGGCAGGGAGTGGCTAATAAAAGGACACCATTCTTTTGTGAGATGTCCCTAACTGCAGCACACACACACACACACACACACACACTGTAGGTAATCTTGGCGCTCTGATTCGAATGCAGCTGCCAGCCTTAGGATGGATCAGCAACAGTGAAGTAGAGGACAGCCAACATGTGTGACGCATGATCACCACCAGCTTTCTTTCATTTCAGAGGTTGTCTCAGAGCACAGGAGTAATTACTGCTGACATTTCACAGGGATATATTGCTATTTGTCGGGGGGGAATTAGACAACCTGAAGACTGGGGTCAGTCCTTCCATGCGTCTGAGTTATTAAAGTGAATCTCCACTGTTGCCTGGCCTCTTCATTTGCATTTCTCTCCTGCTTTTCACAGATATTTTTATAAGGAATGAAATGTTTTGCTGCCCTCTTTGCATTCACAGGACTGGTTTGTTGGAATAATTAATAAAGAGTCTAACGATCGAGCTTAGATTTGAAAAGTCTCTTCAAAAGGTTCTGGTTTGAAAGATTGTGCTTAGGAAAAGCCAGAAATCCTGGTGCTGCGTACATGGACCAGCCAGGCCATTTGTGATGTAATAACAAAAGTGTGATGACATTTTGGGGGGTTTGGCTTGTATTGGCACACAATCTGATTAAATCACATCCACACAGACCTACAGAAGCTCACTGGGGGATATTTTGGGTAAAATACACTCTCTGGGGGGTCGGGGTTGGCATCCTGCTGACCCATTTGATCCATTTCAAGCTGGGTGGGGGGGCAGGAGTTTTCATCACCTGCTTTCTTAAAGTATAATTAGTCTGTATTTAAAATGTCATTTTTGTCTTTTTTTTCAAAAAGGTACAAAATCAAACCAGCAAAAACAACCTTTTACATGTAAATGGCTTGAATGAAAACTTTGAAGGAGAAATAATCCACCAAACCTTCCAGCTTGTGTTATTTATCACCAGCCAAGTTTGTATTTCTCTTTAAAATTATATTAAGACTTAAAAAAAAACAACCCATTAAGTGTTGAGCAGAGCTTCGTCTCCTTCAGCGTTACGGAGGACAACCAGTTTATCCCTGGTATAAACCTTCCCCCTGCTGGATGCCACAAAAACCACACCAGCACAGAGTGGTAATATTTTAAACCATAGCCCATAAGTATTATGGTAACTTTGTGAGACATCAAAAGATAGGAGTTAGGTGTGCAATAACTTTGAGCGTTAAGCAAAAATTTATTGGACGTTTACGTGGAAATTTCCAGGGTCGTAGTGTAATTTATCATGGCTCCGAGCAGGACAGCAGAGAGGAGATGCTGAATAACAGAACATGGGTCAAAAAGGTCATCTGTGTTGAACAAACACGAAGAAGAGGAGCATGATCTTCCAGGTTAGTATCACAGCGTCTCTCGTCTTATTTAATGTGAATAAAATCAGCTTTTGTGTTCATTTATGTGCAAAGCACATTTAAACATTATTTAAAATGAGTAATTGGTGGGAGAAAAGAAGGAAGTGGACTTGACCCTGATGACCTGAGGGATGTGGTTGGTTCAGAACAAACTAGAAGATCCTGAATGTGTTTTGGTCTGAAACCATTCAGTGCTTTATGAACTAACAGCAGACACGCTGCAAAAACAGCAGAGAAGAGTTTACTCTTCTTAAATAGGATTACATTTCTACAAAGCTACATTTGCTTTTCTTCAGACAAGCTTAATTTTCTTCACAACTATGTTAAAATTCAGTTCTGAATCTGAGACTACACCAAAACTTCTACCATAAAAACACCCAAGACCAAAAAGCAGTGGCTTAAATTACATAAACAGGATGAAGATTTGATGCAACCAATTGGTTTTCCCTAGCTAAGCTATTTATTATAAACTGGCTCAAAATGTAAAGTTCCTTGTGACGACAATGTTGTAAAGTGGTGTTATATAAATAAAGTTTAATTGAATTGAATACATTTTAAAATGATAGTTGAATGCATCAACGTCTGTGTGGAGAACACGGCCGAGCCGGAGGTGTTTCTGCAACAAACCCTGGTGACTGCTGAGCTTAAAGCCCTGCTGAACCAGAAGAAGAGCTACAGGAAGAAGATGGAGGAGCGGCTGGAACGGAACATTTTGGACAGAGTGGTGCCAGAGGGACAGCTGATGGTGACCAGCACCGGGCCAGTGATGTAAATCTGTTTTTGACTGATTTGAATCCAACCTCGCTGCCTCGGAGCCCTCGCTCTGTGGGATTCAGGCCTTTAATCTGAAGATGAAAAAAGTGTTTTGAAACCTTGAAAGTCAGTATTTGAAAATGAAAAACCTGAAATAAAGTTTTGAAACCCTAAAAAACTGTTTTGAATGTCTGTAAAAAGGTTTGAGTCGAGCATATATTACAGAGTTTCAACCTCACATGATTCACACCGTTTGTTGGACCCTTGTTGACCTTTTCATGTGGTTCCAGTTCCCAACACATCACACGCAAAGGAGTCGAACCTTTACAGACCGGTCACCTTGACCTCTCACCTGATCCTCGGCCTCCTCCGCTCTGTGGTAAGTCTACAGGCACAACATCAGGGTGGATGATGTTGTCATCTACCTACTGCACAGGGCGCTGACTCATCTGGAGACCACCAGGAGTTTTGTGAGTCGTGTTTTTTTACTTCTCCAGCACGTTCAACCCCATCCAGCCAGCGCTGCTGCAGAGGAAGCTAGCAGTTAGCTGCATAGACCATCAACTACCTCACCAACCGCCACAATACGTGCATCAGCAGAACTGTGTGTCGGAGCTGGGAGTCTGCAGCACTGTGGGCCCCTCGGGGAACAGTGCTCTCACTGTTCATCTTCACCCACCTCAGACTTCGCCTACAACACCAGCAGCCATCCTCTACAGAGTGTGCATCTGATGGGAGAATCGCTCAGTCATCATGGACTTTGTGGACCGGTGTGAGCGCAACCTCCTGTGCTTAAACACCAGTAAGACCAGGGATTGGTGATTGACTTTCAAAGAAGGACACCACCTGAACATTAGGAGGGAGGACACTGACCTGGTGGACAGTTTGAAATACCTGGATGTTCACTTCAGCTGTAAAGTGGACTGCTCACACCACACGAATGCCTTGTACACAAAAGGCATGAGTCGCCTCCACTTACTGAGGAGACAAAAGTCCTTAGTCGGAAGCAGGCCTGTGTTAAGGACATTTTATGTGGTAGCCTCTGCTGTCCTGTTGTCTGCTGGAGGGCGAGCAGCACTGACCAGGACAGGAAGAGACAAAAGTGAGCGAAGGATGTTGGCCAAGCTTCCATCCATCCTGGACACCACCTCTCACATGCTGCATCAGACTGCTCGCTCCTCCAGCTGCAGACTGAGACACCATCAGTGCAGGACGAGTGCTCCTGTAGCTCCTTCATTCCTGCTACTGTCAGACTGTCAGACAACCTAATACTACTTATATTTCATCATGCATGAAATTCCCCCATTATCACCATCAATATCATTCTTTTTTCCAGATTCCAGCATCACCACAGAATAATGCATATAGCTTGTGAGGTTGTTTTTATTTACACTTTTATTTATACAGTAAGTAGTGTATATTAGTGTGATACATGTTCACTATTGTTTGCTTCCTGCACTTTAATCTGTATTAAGATCTCTGTGAGATTAATAATTGTCTAAGTCGATACTGATTCATTTGCCCTTTTATTTATGTTACAAATGAGACTTAAAGGGAAAGTACTGACCTTCACATCTATGCTAACTAAGCTAGCTAGTGGCACAGATTAGCTGAACTGACAGGAAGAGGCTTGTGAGATTGTCCAAAAGAAAACATGTCTGAATAAATAGATATTTTATACAAGTCATCCAGTTTTTTCTCTTATTTCTCTTCAGGGATGCGTTTACAGAGCATCTCAGTGCAGACCTGCTTTAGAGAGAGTTTTTATCTCCAGACAATAAGGCTTCTGCACAATAGTTCAGTTAGAAGGAGGGCTGAGGTCTGATTTTATGATTTAGTTAGTGATTTTATTGGTATTGATACTTACTAGTATTTATTGTTATTCTATAGTGGGCCTGAAAGAGCACCAGGGCATATATATTTCTTTGCTTGGGTACTTTGTAGGCTACTTGAACTTGAACATTAAATAAATCTAAAAACTTCATTAAAACAGCCAATTAATAGTAGAATTTTCCACCAATGTTAAACTCACTACAGGATGTATATAGAGTAACAAGTTATTTCTGACAAACATAATCTCTCTGTGTAAATGCAGGTAAAGAAAACAAAGGTGACCATGCTAAATGATGTAAAAGTCAGATCTGCTGCTTGGGCTTCAGACACCAGAAATATCCTCATGTCACAGCATTTTTCAGTTACTTTATTTCCCAGCACCTAGCTTGTTAGCTGCTAATCAAGGTAACTAGTTCCAACACCAAGCAGGTTGAAATAACCCTACTACTGCTTGTGATAATACGTTATGGGGTCAGGATTCCTTCTCAGGAATCACAGAGCTGTGCGAGTCAAAGGAGTTGGTGAGAAAAATCTATTTAGTCTCCTGAATTTTTTTATCACCACTTTTATTAAAAGATTTAAGCTGATTGTTATTCTCTTAAAGGAGTCGTTTCATTAACACGTGGTTTCAGAAGTGCATCCTCCAGGACATCTCACAACCCCTCAGACATTCAGCTCTTTAATAAAAACAGCCATTTTGCTAGAAACATCCAACTCTGATCCAAATTCAGCTGCAATAACACAAAACATTTTCAGCAGGAGATCCCTGGTAATCTCCAGCTTTCATGAGTCTGTGTGGAAAAGATATTTTTCTTTAATATCTTCCACACACGCTATTTTATTTAAAACACAGTTATGATTGCGTTTACATACGGGTCAACGAGAAAAGCCAGAATGGTGGTATTTTCAGAAGATGAGGGGTGAAATTGCAGCAGAAATTGTGTTGCCTGAGCTGTGTAACAACCTCCAGGATGCTTCTTTCTTTTAACCAGACAAGAGATAATTTTCCAAAATCAAACAACATGAACGTCACTCAATTCTGAACATATACAGAGGAGGAAGATGGCGTCAAGGTGAGAGGAGTCTGCAGCTTTTGCAGTTCACGACCAAACTCTGGTCTCAACTATATGTAAGTAAAATTGCATCGGATGTTTTTGTTACTCGGATCACACAGGAGAATGCTGAACGGTGATGACATCACACAGCTGCTGCAGCACATCCATGATGAGGCCAATGCAGTATTAAGTCATCATTTTGTGACATGATGCATCATCATGTGTCCATCAGAAGAAGCATCACTGTGCTCATGAAGGGATGGATATGGTCAGCAGCAGTACTCAGCAGTGTGTGTTGGTACTGTGTGGTCAGACGTAGCCCAAGAAAATAATCCCCACACCACCAGCAACCTGAACCGTGTACGACACAGCATTGATCCATGCTTTTACACCAAACTCTGACCCTGCCATGCCATGGATCTGAAATGACCAAGTGAGATCTGAAGTCTGTGTGAATTGCTTGGTGTCCAGTTCTTAGCTGATGGGAGTGGTAGCTTTATATGCTCAGAGGTGGGTTTCTCCACACTTTGGTTAAAACAACCTGTTAATTCAGTTACTGGTGCTCTTTTTTCATCCCAGTCTGCTCATTCTCTGAGTTTTGACATCAACATGATGACATTTTGGTCCAAACTGCTGTTGTTCCTCTTCTTTAGAGCATGTACACCCCGTGAAAGGTCATATCTGAAAATCCCACAATATCAAAATCTAGAACAGGGATGCAGTCTTCTTCTTTGGTGTTTAATTGGCAGTTGGCAACCATCTAACGGGGCATTACCGCCACCGACTGTACTGGGGTGTACGGACCATGCTGGTCAGAGGAATATTTAAATGCATGATATCAAATTATTCTCTTTTAAGAAGATAAACAATTCTTTTCTTATAGTCTCGAGTCCAAGTAATGTTTTTATGTTAAAACAGAGTTTTTTTTCTTGATAACAGTCAAACTGAGTTGTCTCTCCTGGTGCTGATAATGGTCACAGTCAATAAGGACATGTTCAACTGTTTCTGGTTGAGAGCAATAATTACACTTTCCATCCTGATGTTGCCCAACCCTCCATAAAGTATCATTTAAACAAGTGTGTCCAATCCTCAACCTGATTATATAACTATCTCTTCTCGACAGATTCCTTCAGAGAATGGCTTTATCCTATTGTATTTTGGATGTGATGCAAAGGTCTCCCTGTATGAGCCGCAGTCCTGGTGTTTGGCCCCTCCCTGCTGCAACACACCTGACTCACATCAGACCTAATCAGCAGACGTGTGCAGGGCTTAACATTAAACTCTGTGCAAGTCTACTAATTAACCATTGATTTGAGTCAAGTGTGTTGCAGCAGGAACGGTCCGAACACTTGCAGGGCTGCGGCACTCGAGCACCGGGGTTGCCCATCCCTGATCTAGAACCACAATGTGGAGATGACGAGCATATGAATGAATGAATGAAATGATTGAATGAAAAATACTTCATTGATCCCAGAGTGAAATTCAGATAGTAGTAGTTTTTTATTTTATTTTATTTTTTTTTATCCTTGGTTGTTGTATTATTTAAAGGTTTTTGTTTTATATCACAACCCCCTGACTTGCTTCTGTATTCCATATGGGGTGATATCTTTCACCATGTCTTCTTATTTTCACATTAACACTTGTGCAGTTCCAGTGTGCACCAGCAGATGGCGCCAGCGGCGCAGTGCAGGTGGCGAACCCGTGAAGCTGACACCTCCATCATAACAGACAGCAGAAGAAGACTCTTATCTTTCCTCTTAATATCCTTCCTTTTGAAAACAAGTGAGGTTGCACGTTCACTTACTTTTTTTTACCAATCAAATCTACCTCTGAAACAGTTTACCTGTAATGTTGTACTTCTGCAACACGTGTCGCGTGATTACAGTGCATCTGACAGCTTTGATTAAACGTCTTATTTTGAGCAAAGTGCCTTTATATTCCACGTAGACGCGTGTTTGCTGCTTTTAATGACCTACATTTGAGCGTAAGTTGAACCGCCTCGTTCCTGGATGACCCACCGTCTGCTCATTTCCGAAAGCTTACGGAGATCCACCGAGCCCCTCCCGCCTCCCCCTTCTCTCTCAATCGGCGCTCCACCGACTCTTCCCCTCGGCTTCACTCCCGAGGAGGAACCCGGTGCCCCCCGGCTGAGCGTTCTCAGTTACGTTACCCCAAGATGGAGGTCTGCAGATGGCACTGCTAACGTTTTCCAGTCACAAAAACCGTCCCCGTGGCTTTCATGACGCTTTTGTCAGGGCAGGAGTGACTGAGTGCCATCTTTTTGTCGATTTTTTGGGGGGTTTACTTTGGAGACACTGATCTCCTGGTTTGGGTTGTGGCAGCCATGAGCTCCGGGGAAGGAGCGGAGGAGACGGCGAAGGACGCAAGTGATTTCGAGGCGTTCTACAAGACCGGTAAGCCTGGAAAACGGGGGAGAAGTCGTACTAAGCCCCCACTGGGAGCTGCTCCTTTTGGTCCTGTGTCAGGGACATTGTTCCTGTCCATCTTGTCAGCTTTGCGTCTCACACAGAGAGGAGTGTTGCAGGCTCACCACACGTAATAAACACTGTATTTAGTTAATTACACTGTATTTAGTTAATTACACGTCAGATAGGGTTGAGCAATACTTGTACAAGACTATGAAACGTGTTTCTGGGATGTATGTGTCTTGTATATCAGATAGCTTCTCCAGGCTATTCACACAGGCAGCGTTAGCTAAAAGGCTAACGTTACGAGTTCCATTTCCGGACACTGATTTTTGCAGTAGTTTGCTAGCTTTCCTAATGTTTTCTCCACTATGCCGTTTTAAGCGTTTTGTCATTTTTACTTCAATTCTTACTAGCTAATTTGCACAACAAATTGTCGACCTCTGAAATGAGAAAAAGTATGGCGAAGCATGTGTGTTCTCCATTAAGCTGGACCTTGACACAGTTTCTAAACGATTTTGTCGTTGTTGAGATGGGGGGGACCTGAAATTACATGTGGTAAAGTGATCTAACATAGATGTTGTGGCGTGCTTGTTCAATTGTAATCACACGAGAAAGAAATCGCTCCAATGTGTCCGATAATGGACAGGTAGCCCACCATACAGCTTCAACGTAGCTAGCATTTAAGCTAATGTGTCCAGTATCGGATTTGGTGAATCCTGTCTGCTAGCTAACCAATGCTAAACACTGCTAGCTTGGCAGTGAGTTGACAAAGGTGGTTCTTATCTTCATAGCTTATTTATGCAATAAGAGGAAACACGGATAATGTGTGTCTGTTTAGATGAAATATTATGATAAAGTATTATTTGTTGTTTCTATGTGCTGCCAAAAACAACAATCGTGCAAGCTATGTAAACAATACATGGCGTGGCACATATAGCTTGGGTGTGCACTGTGCTGGGTAAGCTAGCATTGTAACAGCTATCAAGGCCAAAGGTTGCTTTTTCCCTTGTGACCCTCCGCCTCTTTGTGGTTAAAAACCATCTGAATATCAGTGACACTGATTCAGTCGTATACTACCAAACGGTCTCCACACATAATGAAATACTTTATAAATGCATATCTACATAACTGTCAACATTAGCCAAGTAAGCTAATTTATAAGTAAAGACTGCTTAGAAGACTTAAGTCATAGCGGGCCTACAAACGCTGCAACAATGGCTCATAAACTCCTCAGCTCCTCCTGGATATGTAAGCGACCATATAAATACACAGTTGACCCTTAAACCTAGCTTAATTTACATAGAGAAGATGAGTAAGAGTGTCATTAAGCAGCAGTTTACATGCGCCTACTTGAGGCACATTTAGACATTTATTCAGTAGGTACAATTATCATCAGTACATAGAAACAGAAATATAGTTCAGTCACTTAATCAGTGACCAAATGAATGTCTGCATGTTTGGTTATGTTCAGCATGCAAAACCTGGTTTGCCTCTGTGTTTATTTGAAAGCAAATTACACCCCTTGCCTGATTTCATGCATGCTAGTGGCATCATCTCGGTCCGTGTGCATGGGTAGTTCATAGGAATAACGGCATACATTTGTTAAAACATCAGGGAGGACTGTGCAGTGGGATGACATTTGCTTGTTATCTTTCCCTGTGAGAAGCGCAGACAACCAGGTGTGACATTTGGGATAAAGGAAGCATGCATGTGTCTGAGCTACGCGTGAACAGAATTACTGGCTGTACCTGTGCATAACACTTGTGATGCACCTTAGATTTTGAATAGTGGTGTAAAGAAGCAGGAGGGTGCAGGGTATTGCTATAGAGCCTCTGGCTCCTGTGGTTTTGTGTCTAGTGAGATAATAAGCCACAGAGGGACATTCAGAGTCCACATTGAGCCGATCTGATCGTTTCCTCTTGCAGGATGTGTCGAACCGCTTTCTTTAACTCTTTTCCAACCACGTTTATTTGCTTTGATGATGCTGAACGCTGCTGCTACCGTCCATCGCATCTGTTGTTAATTTGTGGCATTATTTACCTTTTTCTGTGTACCAGCGCATGCCATCTGTAGCTGGGTTTTAGCGTACAGAAAAACTGCAGCAGCACACTTATGGGATATATTTACATGTATGAGAGAAGCAGTGACTCAGATAATTGGCTTTTGTCATCATTATGCCGCCGGCAAAGCAACCAAAGGACAGCGTGGGAACCAGAAGGACAAATCATTGTCTTAGGCAGCATAAAAACACTCCACACTTGAAGAATCATGAATGAACATCTCAGGCTGTTGTCTGCAGCTGGAATAGTTCCTCATGGGAATATTTTAACACCAGTGTTATTTAATTTTCAAGCCAATCTGTACCTGACAAATGGTCTTAATCATCACCGATTGAGCAGCTAACAAACCATTAGGGTAAACCACCATCTTTCCCAAAACGAGGTTTCATTGTCTCTTTTTTTCTTCTCATACAGCCCATAAGACCAGATTTGGTTGTACTATATAAGTGGTGCCCTAAGTCTGTCTTTTGAGGGCCGCTGTCCAGCAGCAGCAATGTAACCCTGTTGTGGCACACCACACTTGCTTTAAATGACTCCTTCAGCCATCGCACATCTCTGCACACCGACGTGCTTAATGTGAGTAGTTGTGCAGGCACACGTGGAAAGCCTACAGGACACCCCTGAGGTAAACGACAGTATGGATTTACCCATTAGTGACTTGATTTCTTGGTGTTTTGTGTGCAAACATGCTCTTGTTTTGTTTGTTTTCCCCATCTCAGCTGATAAGGAACGAGTTGTCGTGTTGCCCTCCCCAAATGGAGCATTCCCGTCTCCTTATAAATCAGTCAACACACCAGTGAAACCAGCATTGAGACATGGACTAGCTGGGACTCCTGAGTGTGGCTCCTCCTCTTTGTTTTGCTTGTGAACTTCCTCCTCATAGACCCGAGGCTTGTCCTGACATGCACATGTTTGCGTGCTGACTGTGTTTTCTTCCCCTCCAGATTCATCCACACCTCTTGTTCCATCCCTCATCATTCGGTCTCCTTTTCCCCTCGCATCTTATGACTTTACTCACGTCCCCTGCTGTCGGAGCATTCATCTACCAGTGTTTGTTTCATGTCTCCTACAAAACGACTACTAATAATAAAAGAGAGAGAGATGATTCCCCCTCTTTCCCGTGTCTCCCAGACTGGAATGAATACCTTAGCCTCAGTGTTGTGGTTTGCTGTCAGTCATTAACTTCCAGCATATCTCTGACTGTGCAGAGCATGACTCAGCAACTGATTTAATGCTGGTTTTATGTGTTCATGGTGTAAAATCCACCCTTCATTGACTGAACAAGGATGCTTCCCTTCATTCATACAGTCGGTCTGTATGTTTGAATGGATATTGTGTGTGTGTGTGTGTGTGTGCAAGAAAACAAGTGAAGCAGACAAATAAGAGGGAGAGGAAGGAGAAACCTTATCCATCTCTCATGTTTTACGGCTCTGGCCCGTTCAGCCAGGATGAGGTCTGCACACACACACACACACATGCACTTGGAGACTAATGGTTATTGATCCAGGAGATGGAGACTGATTGAGCTCCCTCACTTACAGGTTTTCCTCCAGGCTCAAAGCTGCCAAGTCAGATGCAAAGCAGAGGCTAAAACCTGCACAAAGCAGATTTCTGTTATCGCCCTGTCACTGTAGGATGGACGTATATACAGGCAGGAATGTCAGAACCATATATCACAACAAAGTATTACTTGGATATGTATTTTGTTAATGCAAAACATGCACATAAATCCATACATGCACTACTGTAATAACCTTTATCCATTGTGAACATAAATTAGGACAGCATAACAAACTATAGGTCTTTTCTTTTCTTCCTGAATTAATGTCTCATCAGATAATATTCAGTTCAGTTGAGCCCAAAATATCAAGTAACAGCACACTCTGCAAAAATCAATCCTCTTACTTGATTAATGTGTCGGTTGTTGTGGATATTTGCCAGGATGTGCCATCTAATGAGAGAAATGGCCATTTTTCCCTTAGCAAGCGCAGTGTGTACGTTGTCAGGGCAACGCTGGTCAGCGTGGGGCTTCTGATCGTGTGTTTTACCGGCATTCGTGTGTGTAAGGAGGATGATTCACAGGTTTATGTTGAGTCAAACATTGTCAGAAGAAAAAGGGTAACACCTCTTAGATGTGGACCTTTCTCTTGGCTGACTACATGGGTCACAAGTTTTTATGGCTGAAGAGTTTTGGCCACTTATGGCCACCGTCCGTTCACAACTGTGCTTTACATTTAAAACTATTTCTATGGCCTCCACCTTTTTAGAAATATTTTCTTTCCAGTTTTTATAATGCTTTTGATACGTATTGTTGAATTATTTGGTTGTGCGCATCAATAACATCACCTGGTTCAATGCAGATAAACAAGGTTACAGCAGAATGTGGGGGCTTTGTTATACACGACTGCAACACAGAGAGCGAGAACAAGGTGGACGTGAACGTGGAAAATAGTCCTCGCTATACATGGTGGATAAACGCCCATGGGAATTTGATTAGGCCTGGTTATTGTTATACGTCGGTGGGTATTTATTCAGTTTATTCTCTGAAAGAGCTTATCGTTGACATACTCAGTCCTTTGAAAAAGCTGTGACATCCGCAAAGACCATCAACCTGGATTAAATTACAATTTAGATGGAACATATCATGCAAAATGCACTTTTTTTTAGCTCTTAAATCCATGTTTTTGTGCACTTTTAAGTGTTTAGGAATGCAGAAATTGTAAATTTATTCCTTCTTTATTGCTGCACATATATCTTTATATTCTTTGTGGTCATATTTTTCACTTTGTTTTATTTTCTGTATTCTTTATACAGTTTCTTTATCTATTACATCACAGTATTTACTGTGGGTCTGCCAAATAAGGTCGTGGACTTCCAGGTAATCAAATTCGTGAATCTGATACGTTGAAATCTATAGTAAACTTACCAATAAAATGTTTCTCTGCCGGGAGATTAGCGTATTGTTGCTATCAAGCTACAAACATGGCGGAACAGGGTAGAACTTCCTGTGACCTGGAGGGGGCGGGGCTTAACATGCCTCAAAGAGACGGCACCAAAACGGGTCGCTCTGAAGACGCACCTCAGAACAGGGTTATAAGGTGTGTGTGGAGTGATACACACCTCAGAACAGGGTTATAA
>JBAMHV010000018.1:5813646-5859333 GCA_037177535.1 Pseudomugil gertrudae
CCCCCCCCCCCCCCCCCCCCCCCCCCCCCCCCCCCCCCCCCCCCCCCCCCCCCCCCCCCCCCCCCCCCCCCCCCCAATTCCTTTCTACGCTTCCTCAGACTGTGATTGCACCACGCCTGTTAATCATTTCTTATTGCTCTGATCGTACAGATACTTCCACATTTTTAGTTTAAGAGACTATTCTGTGTAAGCTTTTGCACGTCAGGCCTCCGTGTTCCGGCAGCAGCGCTCCATCATACGGCCGAGTTTAAAGCTGGATTCAAATAAGTCTGGAAATGGATCACATTTAAGTCAATCCACTGATGGAACAGCCAGAACCAGTGTCTGTGGCCAGCACATCACAATACCCAGCCATTTATCACAGTCCCAGCTACCAGCAGGGAAGAGGACTGAATGCATGAAGTGGGAGAATGAGTATTCCCAGTGGGAGTCATGAAAGCAGTGGCGAGTGTTACCAAGAGTGAACATGCGTTGTCCTCCCAAATGAATCATTTAGTAAGTTTTACTGTCCCTAACGACACACAACAGGGTGCATTAAATCATGCTGTTTTTGTTTATTTGCTTTTAAAGATTTATTTATTAGTTTTTGCATGAGGAATTTGGCTTTCCTGTGCTTTGGGATAATACATTGTGTAAAGGAGGAGATTATAAACATCCATGTTTGTGTTCTTTCTTTGGTTTTAAAGACACACAACAGAAGTTTTTCCAGATTTTCTCAGGGAGGTGCCTCCTATCTGTGGCTAATGCAGCATCCATCTTGCATCCTTCCTGCACTGTGAGCTCGCTCTCTTTCATACTCCTCTCTTCCTCTGATCATGCCTTCCTGCGTTTCTTTGCGGGATCAGCCACAGTGTGTGTTTATATCTGTTAGCTAACGTGTCAACGCATGTCATAAAGTTACATAACGCGTCTAACAAAAAAAATGACACAAAGGCGCAACTTTGTCATGTTTACTGGCGAGCTGTACAGGAAGTGATGAGGGTTTCAGTAGTTTGAGCTTCAATCTTTTCGGACAAATGGGTGAGATTAGCAACTCGACAGAAAGGCCCCAAAGAGTAGTCAAATATTCCTACACTTTATTCTAATTCTTTTATTGTCTGCTTGTGGTTTTGTTATATTTATGCAAACAAATGTGCTAAATAACAATAAATGCCTGTTTCCCCATCTCTGTTTGGGACAATGGGGGTGAAGTGTTTTTGGTTTAGAACGGTCCAAAGTGTCTCCTTAAGGGCTGCTGACCTGCAGGTTTTTTATGTATCCCTGCTCCAACACGTCTAGCTTATGTGAAATGGATCCAACAGCTAGAGAAGTACCGCCCAACGATCTGCAGGACACCCCTGGTTTAGATACGGTGTCTCAAGGTTTGGTTTGGGACTTCTTGCAGCTTGTTCTCGACACACCTGCCGAGCAGAACTTTCTTCTCATGGGGTTCAGAGACGGTTTGAGCAGAACTTTCTTCTCATGGGGTTCAGAGACGGTTTGAGCAGAACTTTCTTCTCATGTGGTTCAGAGACAGTTTGAGCAGAACGTTAACATTTCTGCTTTGCCGCTGAGGCAGCGTTGAATAGATATTTACAGTTAACAGCTCAATGAGGTGCTGAGAAAGTGTTCAGGTTCACGACACATTGCAGACAAATACACAAACCCACCGTGAAGCACAGGCCCATCCTGCTACAGAGTTTCTCACTAAGTTGTTCCTTGCACAAAAAGACGCAGACAACCTCTTGGAATAAACCCTGCGCTGTCATTTTCTAAACTTCTGGTGGAGCATGAATGAATCCGGTATGAATAGCGAGACCAAAACTTTTTGTTGACCTTCTGGCCTCAAATTTGATAAGAGGATTTTATAGGCTTAAGGGTTTTGCACTTTTAAGTTGCTTTAAATCAAAACAACTGATTGATTCATCATTGATTCAGGTGTGTGGGAGAAGAGAGGCATCTAAAAGTTGCAGGATAGTAACGGGACTCATATTTGTATAACAAGTCGTGCTGAGCACTCACCCATGCATCATACCCTGATGGGCACTAAGAAAATATTAATATATCACAATAGTTTGTGTGACCATAATATATTGATATCAAAGACTTGTATAGGTTTTAAATGAGCATCTATGAGGCTAATTTTAATGTCGTCTTTTTTTTATTTTGCAGTGAAATGTAGACACCCCCCCACCCCCCTCCAGTCTTAATTCAATAAATTGGCTTGTATTGATAAGTATGGAGCAGCTTTGTGTGTTTACTATGCCGTGATTGTTTTATTATTAATAAATTATGTGCAATTTATCACCTTGTTTATAGCAATATAATATCGTTATTGTAATACATATTGTATCTCCAGATTCTTGACAATACACACCCCAAATGTGCACATCAGGGGGCAGCTTGCAGTGCTGCATGTACTCCTGCACTTATAGTCAGAGGTAGCCTGGTATTGATCCTCTAAACCTTCTGGTTGAAGGATGACGGCTCTTCCTCCCGAGCTACAGCTGCTCTTTACTCGGACTTTAACTTTGGTTTAAAAAATGAAAAGGTTTTACATTTTCTAAAAAGAAGCTGCAAACAGGCGACTTAAAACTTTCTGTCTTTTGTAGTTGTGATTATGTATAAAATAAAATAGTTAGGGTTTGCCAGAAACAACACTGTGGTTTTGTACCAAGCTACAGAACCGTCCCCCATGTCTCATTTTTAAGCAGTGAAACACATAACAAGCCATGTAGATGCTTAATATTTGCACATTAAATGTTTCAGGAAATGACCTACTGTCGTATGTTTTTATCTCACAACGACCGTCACCATAGCAGCAGCAGTTCCCACGTCAGTCTTTGTCTGACCTGCGTTATTTCTTTACCAACAGGCCAATGTAAACCAGGTCTGCGCCATCACTGAGCCTTTACTGCTCCCAACAGACATAAAAGCTGCAGCCTGGATATAGACTCGATAAGGCCACAGTCTAACTGATAAGAGCCACAGAAAGTCCGTTTTTTTATCTGGAGAAAGACCGCCGAGTTTAAAGGTGAATGTTTCACTGAATTTAACTTTATAAATCAAGTTTATTGTTTGGTTTTTTTGCACAGTGTAACAAAAATATTGGCGCACATGGTATAGATGACACTTTGACAAAGCATTTTTAGCTTTATTTAAGGTAAAGCTAAGGTAAAGCCATGTTATGTGAAGGGTAAAATTGTGATTAACATGTAAATGTCACATATTGTCTGTTTGCAGTAGAATAGCATTTTTATCTTTTGAAAGGGGTTAAAATAAACATTTTGGGCATTTTTTCCCCTTATTTTAAATTCAAACCTGGGAGCACTTGAAACCACACACACACACACACACCCATATGCAAACCTCTTGCCTCTGTGTGTGTGTGTGTGTTTATAAAAAGGATCTCGTCCCACTTTTCCCTCTCATTCACCGTGCTCTCGTTCTGTAATTTCTCCGGCGTGATAGCTAATTGGTGTGAGCTCGGGGAAAATTTGCCGCCCCGCCGCTGTCTTCTTAAAACAAACTGGAACGGGAGAGGGAAAAGAGTCGAGGCGATAAAGGGAAAAATGGAGAGAAGATGGAAAAGAGGGAGAAGACAGGAGGTATGTTGGAGGTGGGGAAGGTTGCGTGTTGCAAGCTGCCATGAGATCGCAGCAAAAGATAGCAGTTTTCCTTTCTTTACATATTCTAAGATGAACAGACGATGAGGCGCATTAGAGAGATGATGATGTCCTGTAGAGGGAAATGAGTACGTTTATTCCATGCAGGACAAAAAGAAACTTAAGAAGAGTGAAAGTAAAGCGTTAATAATACAAAGTGTAAAGCCTACCTGTGCTAACAAAGCTTTAAGTTGTTAATAAAAGGTATCGCTTATGGAATAGATTGATCTCACATTGATTAGTACCGGTGTGAATTTAGCCAAAAAGGTCTCTGCTGCTATTTTTGAGAGGGAAGAGCTGTAGAGAGAGAGAGAGCCAAACTAGGACAAGTCCTGAAAGACCATTGTACTCCTTTTCTTTAGGTCTCTCCAGTGCATTCAAAACTGCTTTCTCACTCTTGCCCTTCTATCACTTTCTCTTCCTCTCACCTTTCTTCACCCCCTTTTTTTCCCCCCTCGAAAAAGCCCAGTAACCGAGAGAACGCGATCCACTGTAAATATCCCAGTTACTGTCCTTAGTGAGGTCCTCGAGGTGGTCCCAGGGGTGAAACGGGGTGAAGCAGTGACCTTTAGCACTGGTCAGGGCACAGCTGAGATGTTGTGAGGACACATAGCTGGATTGGATCTTAGGGCAGTCCTACTGAGGAGTAAAAGTTTAATTAGATAATGAGTAGATTTAATGTTCTCTATATTTTATCTGAGCTGCTGCTCCAAATTCAGTAATGAGTGAAGATTGAGCCACATATTTCATAGGAAATATGACACACGTAGTACTTTTTGTTTTGTTGCTTTGACTCTGTTTATAATAACAGATTATTTCTGCTAGATATCCCCTAAATCCTGCCACTGAACTCCTATATGCTCTGAAGTGAAGCAATAAATGGCACGTAGCTGCTAATGAACATAAAACATGAAGTGAGTGAGACTTTTTGACAACACAGCTCTGATGTTTCCTTTCTCAGTGATTTTTTTAGTTTTTATATTGAGTAATTTAATGTTCCAAACAACACAAACTGACTCCGATCTGTTATTTAATCTGATGTTAGACTTTAGTCCAGGAAACATGACATTTAAGCTAACCCCCCCTGCAGCTGTGCACCCTTTAAGGCAGCTTTGACAGCAGATTCTTGCTCATTGTTTTTAGTGTGTCACACCTCGGCTCAGTCAGTGTGAGCCACACAAAAGGTATTTTCAAATGAAAGGGGGTCTTTTCTGTTTGTGTGTGAGTCAAACGATGAGTGCGTCTGCCGAGAAGGGGAAGGCAGGGGCCCACAGAAAGGGTGGTCTCGCGTTAATGCGGGCTCTGAGACAGAAACAGTGTGTCCGGACAGGAGGGAGCTGTCTACGGAAAGGAGCTGGTTTTAGGACATAGTGTGGCCAGTGTTAAGCAGATCTAACGCACACGCGGGAGGAGAGGTTGGATGTTTGACGGGATTGGACACTTTTTACTTTGTTGCTTCCTAAACGGCAGTTTCAGCGTCCGCTAGGTGTGCTGAACCGCTTCCAAACCACTCGGATGATGCATCAGCAGTCAGCTCATATGGTCTGTAACAAAGCTGGCTCAGTGTGTGTGTGTGGCTGGATTAACCCACTGCTCCAAAGGCCCCGTCCCAGAGGAGAAGGCCTCCACTCGTGTCCCGTTATGCACTCATACACAATGTTTTGCTTTGCGCTTGTCCATCCATGTTTGACTTCTGGCTGAACTGAGTCTCGTTGTTTGGATTGTGATAAGTCGTGGGCAGACTCTACTGTACTCTGGTATTACATTGTTGCACACAGCGGCTTAAGTGGACATCTTTGGCATTGCAAATATGTGAAATATGCGGAGTGTTTGGCCCTCCTTTTTTCCTCTTTCATCCCATTGATTCTTTGTGAAGCTTTCCCAGGTACATGGCTTGAGAGAACATTCCCCTGAGATCATTGTGCTTCCTCTGAGCGCTCAGCTCTGTTTTCCAATACTCGTATGTGTGTGCGTGCATGACTTCGCTTGCGGTATTGGCTCATGTTGCCAGCAAGTTTGCTCTTGTGTAGTTTTATGTGTGCTTTACTGCTGTATAATAATGAAAACAGCCACTAGCAAAGTTACTAAACCGAACCTACTCAGGCTGCCAGGAAGAAACCTACATATCATTAAGACTGATACATGTGAACTGTAGTCATTTAATGTGGCGGATTACATTAAAATAGTTGTGAAATCCTGTTTCAGATCATGAATGTTGATGCGGTTTGATCTGTGGATAGAGGTGCAGTGATTTTTCTTTATTTCCAGATCCTGATTTATCATTTTCCCCCCAAAAGTCTGACCTGCTGAGTAAATGTGTTTCTTTTCAAGAGCTACAAACATTCATGCAGAATATTTTTTTCTGTTTTAGTTTGATATACTTAGTTTGGGGTCAGCTGGGATTGGCTCCAGCTCCCCCGCGACCACGTTCAAGGAATAAATGGTAGAAAAAGGATGGATATTTAGTTTGGGCTGAATTTAATGAATATATAAGTTGCATTTTCCTCCCTTTGAACGTGCTCCATTGATATATTTGTTCAAAATCTAACATAAAAATATAAAGTTTAGCTTTCTTTATGTCAGATTACAATTCCTTCACCCTTTTCTCTATTTACTCAACATAAAATAGTAAAGTACAAAAAGTACATTAACAAGACAAAAAGACAAAGTGCCAGATAAGCGAGGGGTCTTTCGGCTGTTTTAGACCAGTTGAATGCTGGAAAGGATTTGTTGCTGTCACTGCATGAATGCTGCATTCACCGACAGGGGAAAATATCTTATTTGTCAGGGCCGTGCACATGGCACAACCTGGAGGGAAACCAGTGGGAGGAGATGAAGCTGAAAATGATCTGATTCTGATCATCAGCAGGGATGTAACTGTTCAATGATCAGCGAGCCAATGGCATCGATTCTAACTGAATACAGTAATCATTTATAAGACTCATGTCAGAGTGGAATTGTTTACGCAACAATTTCTGCTTTTAAATTAAGGAAAATGTGAGAAAGTGTGCTGGGACCATGATAGAGATCACCTTGTTTAATGCAGATATGTTCTAAGCATAGTTTGGGACAATAAAAGTAGTAAGGTTACCACTATATGTCACTTTAATGTGTACAAATAGAACCATATTCATCCAGTTTTCCATGAAATGTGCATTTTAAAGCTCAGCGTGTCACTGGTTTTTTCATTTCTTTCTTTTTGAGCTGATTTTGATATTTCACTTCAGGATCATTTTAGTCTCATATCAATCACTTTGTTGTCAATCTGATTCAAGTCATTTCATCCCTGCTCGTTGACCAGAATGCACCAGTGTCCTAGACCAGTTGGACTATGTGGTTTGTATTTTATTGATACCTAAACAAGAAGAAGTACTTTATCAAGTTCAAGAACTTGAACTTGATAAAGTACTTCTTCTTCTTCTTCTTCTTTATTCATCCCAAGTTGGGAAATTTAGTGAAATTTAGGTGTTGCAGCAGTACAACACGGCATCTTCGTTTTTCCAGCAGAAAGAGAGACAAGTCAAAATGTTTGACTAGTCCTGTATTTTAATCCCAGCAAAACAAACATCTACTTTGGAAATCTTCCAGAAGTGGGATTACTCTCCCGTATATTTGCAGCGCAGATGTTTGGTGTTAATCCAGATTTAAGGGATTTCCTCTTAAGGAATAGTCCAGTGACACACTTGATTTGCCTGCTATTCAGAGGGAAACCCGGCTCCTGTCTTGCAGGCTAATCTGGTCGCCTATAATAACATGCAAAGTTAAATT
Organism: Pseudomugil gertrudae; assembly: GCA_037177535.1. Taxonomy (NCBI): domain Eukaryota; kingdom Metazoa; phylum Chordata; class Actinopteri; order Atheriniformes; family Pseudomugilidae; genus Pseudomugil; species Pseudomugil gertrudae. Next base: position 5,821,059 of record JBAMHV010000018.1, read on the forward strand.
TAACTTTATTTTGTTTGCTTTAACTCCATTTTTGTATAAGCGTGTTACAGCTTACTGGCACCAGAGTGTAAAAAGCTGCGATGTTAGATGTGTGAGGTGAGATCCTGTATTCACACTCGGTGTGAGTGAACAGGAAGTGTAATTCTTAGTCACAGCAGAGCGAGCGTGTGTCACCGACCCCGCTAGTTCAATGTCCAGCCTGTTTCCATGTTGACAGCACATGACACTGACCCTATCTTCCCCTCGGTCAAAGCAGGACCGTCTCTCGTACAAGCTATAGGCTCCATCAATGGGCTGATTGTTGTGTTAGCTGGGAAACCACTGGGCCTCAGTGATGAGTTATAGACCGATGCTGCGGTCCAAACTCAGACGTGCACAGGAATTTTCTCACACCACTGGCTGTCAGTGCGCTCCTGTTTCGTGCCATGAAGATGATCTTTATCATTTGTTTTTGTTGGATCATACGGAGGAGTCTCGTGTCAGCTGAGCTATTTTTTAGTATCTGATATGGAGAACAGCTCTTCCTTTTGATTGTTGCTGTGGAGCAGCACAGCAAATCCCTGCTTAGCAGTACATCGTTGCTGTGATGCTTTGATTCCTGTTCACTTAACTTAAGTTGTTTATGTTTAGAGTGAAATTCCTACATGAAAGGATGCCTTGCTCTTAGATTTAGTACCCAGCTACATCATAATTACAGTTCTTCACCTTCTAACCAAGCCCTCCCAAAACAATAACTTTCTCCTCAGCTCCTTCATGCTAATCTAAAAGTGTTTATAAAAATGTGTATTTGTAATTTGGACACTTTTATATCTATTTTAGTTTCTATAAACACGTTTTGTTGCTGTTTTTCTTTTATTTATTCATTCATTCCTGCACAATCCTTTTATCCTTGCTGTCATTTTACATTATGTTCAGTCAGATGAATGAATTAAATGAGCTCTTTTCCTGTCTGTGACTACAGATGGAGCCTTCCCTAAGGAGCCAAAAGGAGATGTGTCAGGCCAGATAGCAGGTAAAATACAATACAAACACACCGTCTTTATCACCTTGTTTGTTTGTGTGTTCCTGTCTGTATTGATGATGAAGGGGAGGTGTGTATTTAATAGCCGGTGGAAATTAAGTGCTCTACAGACACGTTATTATTAATTCAGTGCGACAGTGACAGGTCATTGTCATCTTATTTCTTCACATCTCCTTGGTTCTCCTCCTCTCCTCCTTCCCATTCCTGCTATATTCCCCAGAACCTGATTGGTTACAACACCTAGCAGCCATCTCCGTAGCGACAGAAAGCTCTGTCTTGATGGGTTGGGATGGACGGCGCTGCTGTCTCTTCTTGTTAGGATTTATTCACTCAGTTTGCTTTTCCTTTGTCCTGAAACCACCTTTCTCTTGTTTTCTCCGCTTTTTAAAAAAAAAATGTCACAACACGGCTCAGTATCTGCCCGTCTCCGCCGCCTGGCTCGGATCTGGCATTTTGGAGAGGTTTGATATTAGAGATGATTACTCCACTGTGTTTCTGCTGGAAGTTTGAATGATTCACACACTAGTTTCTGGAAAAAAAAAAGGTGATTTTGGTCTGAGACAATCACACGGCTGCTGCTGTGACAAAAAGCTAGATAGAAAAGAGGACAATGAGTTGGCAGGTTGTTCCAAAGCCTCGGGGTTTTGATGGAGACGGCCTGGAAACACAGAGTCCATAACATCACAGATTCTTTTTCAGATAATACTTTAATCCAGAGTTGTGTTATAATTTAGCTTAAACAGTATTTTTTACTCATTTATTGGATATGGAAGAAGGCGGTTATGTGATGATTTTAAAGCCTTTGGACCTCAACAGATGGGATGTTGAGAACTTTTTCCCTCCACTGCAGCGTTCTCCTGAAAAGTACCAGATGTTTTTGAGTGTAAATGAAGCAGACGAGCTGAAAGCATCGCCTCCAGATGGCGCATTTCAGCAGATTGGACGTGTTAGAGCCAGCCACGGTGAGCTGCAGCTGAAAACATGACTACCCTGTTTAAGAAATCACAATCGGATGCGCTAAATATCAGTCAGACAGGGAGAAGTGAGATGTGTTTCTGTCTTTTTATGAATGAAAGCCAGTGTTGCAGAGAGAAATCCTTCTCTGTCTCGTCATGGTTTGTCAGAATGGGATCAGGTGGCAGCAAAAGGCCCAGAAAAATGAACCCTTGGCACCAATAACAAGCCCTCTTCTCTTCTTCTCTTGTCTTGTTTTATTTTTTCCCCTCTTTTAAACCCTCCTCCTGCTGTGTATGGGTCGCTGGGGTAACCCTGGCCCGTTTTCCCGCTGGGTTAGCCTAACCCGCTATTAGAGGTCTGGACGAATGGAGAGAAGAAAAAGAGATTATGGTGGGAAAGGAAAGATGGTGCATTGGTTTCTCTTAATTCTAAGCCAAACGTCAAAAAGAGGGGACAAAAAGAGGAGAATCGGGACGGCCGTGGAGACGGCGTGGAATGGAAACACCAGACTGTGCTGTTCATTTTGCTTTAAGCTCAGCATTTCTACATAATGACACCCTGTTCTCAGTACTGGGTTTTTTTTAATGCAGCATGAAATATTTGCTCCATGAATACCTTTTGTAAAAGTTTCACTCCCCTTCTTTGCTTTCTCTGACTCGGATCAGACGGCTTGTGAAGCAGTTTGAAATGTTAGGATAGGTTTTACTCCACCGCGCTGATGCTGTCACACAGTTTGAAGAGCTGCCTTTATAGGCTGATGAGATTAATGTGATTCGGCTCATTGTTTTCTGCTCGTTTAGTTTATATTTTCATGAACTTCTCTTGTATATTATCAGAAAGTAAGGCTAAATTTCCTAAAACCACAACATGTTGTATCTCTCTCTTTCTTTTCTGAACCTGCCTCCCACTTGTTGTTCTAACAAAGCCAATGCCAGCTGTACTCACAGTAGATTAGTTATTATGGCACAGCTGTGTATGATTGCAACAGCCAATCAGATCATCCCAGTGTGTCCAGCGTCCAATCAGAATGTCTTTACTCTAGTAGACCGACAGTTCAAAAAGAGGGAGGCAATAAAAAGACGGCACTCCTTTGCATGTATGATGTGTATGATGTATGATTATGATGATATATATTAAAAAAAATACAATATTTGTTTTGTGTGCATTAAGAACAAGCTGTGGTGGGAGCTCGCCTCAACATCAAGCAGCAGAAGTCTCCTAGTGATAATCTAAACATGGTCAAATGATTTTCTTTGGACGATTTCTTTTGGACTGCAAGTTCTTAGAGGAAAATTTCATGTGCTGCTAAAATCACGGGGATCGTTTGCAGTCCGTCTCTTTAGTCTCCTTATCTTATATAACTAAACTTCTGTCAGTAATCCCCATAGAAACTAGAAGAAGAGAAAAACATCCCAAATCCTTCAAATATGAACTCCCAGCTGCTGCACAATTTGATGCTTGCCAAAAGGAGGTGCTGCTAAGGACTGCTCATGAAGTGTGCATAAACCTCTTTTTATCCTGTATGCCACGGTAGATTTGGCTTTGTAGGTCAGGAAATGCCTCAAAGTCAAGATTAAGACCATAATAAATGTAAGAATTGGAATAAAATAAAATAAAAAAAGACGTCTCCTCACACTTCTGCAGTTTTTAACAGAGGAAGACTACTTCACCCAGTCTCCGTTCTTTCTAAACAGGCTTTGGTTGATCATGAGAAGGCAGGAGAGGAGATCTATGTCATGGACGCTATTCCTGTCCACCTCCTCAGCCTGAAGAAATCCCTGCTATTCCCACACATGCCTCAGCAAGGAATGTCTGGCACGACAAGTCCGCAGCAATGCAGGGATGTGCACGCATGTGTGCGGTTCTGGTTTCTCTTGATTTACAACAGCTGGCTGAGAACCAGTGGGACCCAGTCAGCTGCTGGGGAGCCATTATGGGATTGAGTCTGAATGTAACTGCTCTTTAATCAATAGAGAAGATGGAGTGAGCGTGTCTTCTTGTTGGCAACTTTTCTCCTCCTTTCCTCAGCTGACTGCACCTCCCATCCCATCTGTCCCTGTCCACACAGCTGTTGCATTCTCCATCTTTTTTTTTCTTCCTGGAAGCACACACACCTCGCCCTCTCCCCCCTCTCCCCCGAGGCATTTGTCACAGTCCCTCTGGACCAGTCTTATAGTGGTGTGGACTGTTGTGTTGTATCAGCGAGTTTAACAGCCACTTGACCTCTCTGAGGAAGTCTATTAGGTGTGTACCGAGTGTTGACATGTTCCGACATGCAAGCAGCAACACGGCCCAGTAACGGGCATGACTCGGAGTGACGAGCGGGTCGTTTCGGCGAGGGATGACGGACACCTCTGGCATTTCCCTCTCATCCCTTGCCCTTTCTGATTCACAAGTGCAGCCTCATCAGGGATAACTGTGTCTCCCCTGCTTCACACAGGAACTCTCAGGACTCAGGTGTTGCTTAGGTCAAGTTGATCTTGGTGTATTTTTGTCTCGAGGCAGAAAAAAAGTGGAAAATGTTTTCCTCTTTGACATTCGGAGAGATCCTGGGAGCATGTTGGCTTGGCTGGACAGCAGTTGTTCTGAATTCCTGATTTTACTCATCCAAATGAAGGTAATGATAATCTGCCTAAGTGGTAGCTAATGCTTTAAGCCATGTTCAGATCTGGTGTGTCATCTAATGATGGTGTCCACATTGTACAAGTGACATGGGTCTCGTCTGATTGGATGCCATGTCGGACTCTCTGCATCATGAAAACATCCCACCAGCGTTCTTTTGTTAGTGTGTGTTTCTGAACTCCCCCACTGTGCCTCGTGGAGTCTGTGGGAATTGCTTCAGAACCAGGATGTGTGTCTGCAACATAATAATCAGACTTGTGTGAACATGCTTTTATTTCATTCATATAAAATTAAATGTGGTAAATAAAAAAAACAAAACAAAATACACCAATTTTAATAATTGTGGTATTAAATTAATTAAACAAACAATAAAAATGTAATAGAGTAATAGATAAATACTTCAATAATGGTAAATGAAACTTTATAGTTATAGAAGAAGCTTGCTAACATACCACCTCTGGAGGAGGTGTAAGGAGTTTTTATATCCAGTCTTGCATTAGCTGCTCCACAAGCTGCTGTTTTCTCCTCAGCAGCTGTAGGTTGAAGCCTTCGGCTGCTGAGTGACCTCCCTGTAGGGAGCAAGTGTCTTCTGCATCGTAACAAACCTCAACCTCAGGTTTCTCTAGCTGAGCTAAGCAGCTTCTCAGGGTTCATAAATGCAGTGCAGGCATATTATAATTACTGCCCCTCCTACACAATGAGGATTACCTCTGGGAACCTGCCTTTCCAAAAGAAAGGCAGATTAGCAGCTCACCTTATGCCACATGAGATGTAGCAGCTCCACAGATTGCACTTGTGTGGTGAAACAGTCCACGGTGGTAACCCAGTTTGTACTTGGAAATGTCTGATCCAGCTTTTCCATATGGACATATAGACATCACCAAAATGGGCAGTTTTGGTTGGAATATCTCCCCTCAGGAAGCTCGGGATTAGCTCTAATTGCCGCATCGTGGGTCGGGATTCCTCCAGCACATCGGAGCGTCGCTCTATCATTAGCTGATGGTGGCAGTGAGTTGTATTTGTCCATCAGCCGGAAAATGAAGCCAGATCCGCAACAATCTATGGATTATTACTATTGTTTTTACAGTTTACAGAAGAATGATCAAGAATGACTTGCTGGACAACAAGTCACAGGTGGCAGTACGCACACACTGGCTCCACCCTCATCCAGCTGGCAGGTACGGTGCAGCCTGTCGGCCTCATCGATCTACCATGAGGTCATCACCACAGGCTCTCTTTCTACGCTCCCTCCGTTTCTCCTGATGGAGATGGAATAGTTTTTCTCACTAGTCTACATTTTCCCTCTTTTTAAAATGTTTTTTTTTTGTTTTAATTATTATCCAGAAACCCTCCCCCGTCCTGTGTGTGTGCTCCTATGTTTCTGCACAGTGTGGGTGTGACCTGGCCAATCTATATTTAGCTGCTGTGCCACTTTCTCTGGTCCCAGAGCACTGCAGAGTACTGGAAAGTGATGGGTGTGTGCCTGTAAACCTACCTTTGTTCACTGAGCAGAGGAGGGAATTCACCCAGACATACTTGTGTCGTTTCTGAGGTTGAACCATGTTTATTTTCAGTGGACTTTGCTGGAAGTAGAAGCTGTTTTAACCATTACAGGCTGGTATCTGACTATTACAGGACCATTAAGTCCAGTTTGTTGGTTGTTGAGGCTGTAGGTTGTAGCTCAGAGGTGGGAAAGTTGGTGGTTCGATTCTGGGCTGCTCCTTACATGCTGAAGTGTCCTTGGGGCCCAATAGTGAGTCGCTTTGGTGAAAAGCATCTGCTAAATGACTGTAGAATAGAAAGTCTGTGGGATTAGACAAATTTATTCAGGCTCTTGAAATGAAATAAATGTCTAGATGAGGTTAAAAAAGTGGTTTAATGTGTGTTTTCATGGGATGAAATGTCTTTAACCCAGCAACCGTTAAATTCAGCCATACAGTAGCAGATTCACTCAGCTACAAAGCGCTCCCTGTGAGTGCACACACACACGCAGACACACTATTTATCTGTTTGTCATCTTGTCAACAGGTTTTTCCTTTGACCTTTGATTTTTCCTCCAGCTTTGTGGCAGCCAGCCAAGCAGACGGTAGTTTACCGGCATGTCCAGAGACGGTTGTTTCTTTAGAAGAGAAATCACTCTGAATATATATTTTGTGTCAGTAACGAATATATTAGCAGTTAGCTTCATGTAGCAGCGGGGAATGCAACACTGCTGTAAATAAGCACTGATGAAACACGCTGATACTTACTGTAAGATGATATTTGCTAATCAGCGTGAATTTAAGAGCTGTTAACAAGCGTTCAGGAAATATAAAAACCAACGATTAAAAAGCTGAAGTGTTGCAAAATTATGTTTATATCTTTCTAAGGCTGGGTTAAAAATAAATCTAAATGATTAATTGGATTTTTTTTAACTTAGTTAATACAGTATAATAAATAAATATATAAAGTCCAGTGTATTATTTAGTAATGTATTTCTAATGCTCGCAAGATCTTAGCATATATGTAGCTTTTCTGGCTGAGATCATGTCGAATACTTAGTCCATTCCCCACTGGATTACATTTACACACAGCAGTCCTAGACGCTAACGCCACGGTCTCAGCCATGCTCAACAATAGCTGAATGTTTTGAAAATAACAGGAAGTGACGCACCATGCAGTATAAATCCAATAATGGACTGGTAAACTGGTAATACACTTTAACACATGGACACATCGTTTCAGAGCATTACAGCATATTGCTGTAAAACTAAACTCTTTTATAGTTCCAGGTTGTTTGCCAGCAGCTCTGTTATTCATAAACAACTACACAGCTTAAGGTTTTTAATACAGTAAAGCATATTTATGAGCTAAATCAGTTTAATAATAAAAAACATTGACCAATATCACACCATTCCTCTCTCTGTTCAGGGAAGATTTGGCCCATCGGTGGCTCCCAGAACTGTTTGCAGCAGCCTCCTTTTATAAAAAAGAACAAGGCCTGTCTCTGTTGGAGCGCAGTGGGAAGTGTTGTTCATCATGCTAATTGTTACTATAGTTTTGTTGTTAGTTGTTTTTTTTCCTGAGGAAGAGAGCAGGAGACAAACGAGGGGGGAGAGAAGGCAAAAATAGAGACAACTCCTGAATCTCATCCATCTCCTCCGGTGGTGGAAGGAGTAAACATCTCATTAGCATACAACAACGTGCTGAGAATAAAACATAGAACGGGGTGTGCACAAACGAGTGTTTAATACATGGTAACAACTTGTGTCAGCAGCACTCCTCTGAACCGGAACATGTCAACTTCATGTCTGAGCAAAGTCTAGACATCAGTATATCGCATATGCAGTAACACTAACAGCCTGGCAGATACAAGCAGGAGCGAGCTGAAATGGAAAAAGGAATATTTTCAACACCTCCCATCCGCTGCCATTATGTTCTACATAAGCACAGCGCGTGGCTGACGTAAAACACAATGAGCTGGGCTATATTTAGCTAAATCTGACCTCATGAACGACTAGTTTCAGAGGTAACCGATGGCATTGGGTATTTCTGCTTGTCAATAGTGTTGATGTTAAAGTGAGCAGTGGGGGAATGAGTAGTCAATGTTGCTGGAGCGTGTCTGCTCGGACCTTCAGCCTGACATGCACATATCAGGACGGGTCTAAAACAGAAACACACAGAGCACGTCTGGCTCATTCGTCATGTTAACTCGACTCCTCTGTGTCTGACGAGCGCTCTCTGGCCTTTTGTCTTAGATCGGAGTTTAAGCACATTAGTGAACGCCGTGTCTGCGTGCAGGAGTTGTTTAAACAGGTTCGTACTTATTGACTATCCTCTGACAGCTGTTCATTCACTTCTAACAGACCTACAGCACAGTGAGATCTCTGTCAACATCACACCCAGCAGCACATTTACCAGCTGATCGTAGTGCACATTGTAGCTCTTTCTGAACAGTTTGGTATTCGATTCTTATTATTTATTCTGGTTTGACTTGTATGCAGAGTCCTTGCATGCTGTCTGCAAGAGGTTTTGCTTCTCCAAGGAAGAGTTGCAGATCTTAAATCTCATAACACAAGTAAATATTCACAAATATTTCATTTAAAGAAGCATATATTGCAGGTTGGTAAGTCAAGAGGGAACTAACAGTTGGTTGAAAACAAAGCGATGGACATGACCGGGATTTCTTATGCCGTGATGTAGGGCAAACGTCTCAGCTGTGTTTGGAGAATAAACATGCAGTATGGATACCATTGTTTATATGATGAGATGAGCTATGACGAGATGAACTTGCTCCTTCATCACTGCTGGTTCTTGTCACTGGACACAGCAGTTGTATCATTTTTCTCCTCATCTGGGATGTTCTGATCCGATTAACTGCTTAATAGATTCATGCAGGATTAGGCCTGTTAGCATTCTCACAGCTTTTTGTGTAGTTTAGCTATTTTTAGCCTTTTGAATCTGTACTTTGTTGTCAGATGTCCTGAGTTTTACTGTAGTTTCAGTCTCTTTTGCTGACTGATGTAGACTGTTGTTCCGTCAGCACATCTAACTCCCTGGAGAAGTGTGTGTGTGTGTGTGTGTGTTTAAACTTTTAAAAGGGTTGTTTTTACATATTACTCACTTTGAAATTAAAAATCCTTTCAGCTTTTCTGATCCACTAAACCTTCTAACACTATACCGATACGGACATTTAATTGGCATTTCATGTATTAAAAAACACATGAAAAGCATATGAAAGTATAGATATTTTTATTTCTGCTTGATAAGTTGGAGGAACGCAGCACATCCAATAATCTTTTATTGTCAGCTACTGTCTGGCTAAATTTGGCTAAAGTTAATTACTATTTTGTGACCAAATATGTGTAAATCACGAGGACTCCATAAGCCTTTAAACAAGGTGGTAAATAAAAAATTTATTCAGCATGTCAACACACCAATCAGTAGGGCTGTTGCAAAAATGGTGGTCTGGTTCAGACCATTGTCCGGACCACTGCTATGAGTGGGAGTATGAGTACTATACATTTGAGATCCCATATAAGTAAGTCTAATTAGATTTTTTTCCATTAGATTAGGGGTCATTTGTAGTTTCCATTAACTTTAATTAGTTAAAAACTCTTATTTAATACATTATCGCACAACTTTTCTCTTCATGCTTTTACTTTAAGGAATAAAAGTCATAAGCATTGATAGGAAGCCCATATTTAAACACAGTGGGTGTGGCATTGTCTTTGTAATGTATAAATGTAATTGCCCAAAAATATATTTTTTATTTTTCTAAAATAAAATGATTTACATTTGGCAAAGCATTTCATGTACCACTTACTCAATGGTTTGCAATATTCTGAAGCCAAGTTTAACAGAAATCGCAGTACCAAGAAAAGAGTGGATCAACAAACTCATTACTACATTGTTTATATTTAATATAAACATATGTCTAAAGATGTAAGATATTCCATAATCATGACTGACATCAGACAAACAGCAGATTTAATATTTTTCTCAGTCAAGCCCAGCCTAATTTGATCAAACTGGCTGTAGGGCCCAATGTCTAGAAAGCGCACCCTAAAGTGATGAATAACCTCTATTCATCACACACACACATACCGTTTATTAAATGATTTTTATTACAGCATCAGTTAAATTGATTAATGTAAGATGTCATTCTTTTTAAGGTTTGATTATATTATATATATGAATAAATACATTATTATATTTGACCTTGTACTGGATGCTAACGTGGACCTACTGGGATTAACTACCAACCAGGCCAATTAAGTGCAGTATTTTTTGTACTATCTGCCACTTAGGTACAAGTGTCAGGTCATTGTTTGCCAAATCCATGAATATATCCTCCAGCTACAAATATTTTACCTCATTAGTCTAAATTTAGTCCCATAAAACAGTTTCTCTTTTGTATCTGGCCTTTGTCTCACAGCGCTCTTTTTCCAGCCACAGTCCTCTCTTTGAGTGAGAGGCATCATAATATAACTCCATCTCATGTGTTCAAGAGTAATAATCCTCCATATTACAGACAAATAATTTCATTAGGGGTTAAAATAAAAAAGAGAAACGGTCTCAGGTTTATAAACGGACAGAGAAGAAGAAAGAAGGTCTTTTTTCATTCTTACACTTTAAACCTTGTTGTCTGTGTTTTTCTTTCTCTCTTCAGGCTACAGGAGAAATGAGGAGATGAGAGCGATGGAAGTGCTTCCCATCCTCAAAGAGAAAGTTGCCTTTCTGTCAGGTAAGATCATATCTGAGTGTATTTGGCTCAACAATAGTCCAACCCCAACCGCCTGATTACAGCAAATAAGGGATGCACTGCAAAGTTTTAAGCTTCTGTGTGCACAAACATGTGCATTTCACATGTAATAAGCTGCAGACTCCCAGTTTGAGCTCTTATCACAAGCAGTTCCTCTGTTTCATACACATAGAGGATGTAATAACAAGCTGTGTGCCTGCATAAACTCTGGGGGTCAGGCTGAAGTCCAGACACTTAGTCTTTAACCTGTCTTGACACACATACTTGCAGACTACACACAGCGACACACACACACAGACATCCTTTGCATAACCAGCAACAACAGGACATAAACCATTATCTGTCTGTGCTGGAGTCACAGTGTGTGTCTAGATGCATTCAGAGCTCATGCAGATTTCCACAGAACCGAGGGAACGAAAACAAAGGTGTGTGCGTGTGTCTTTTGTGTGCACAGTCCTCTTTTTGGACCTTTTGTGTTTTACCGTGAAGGTCACCTGTTTAAATGCAAAGATAAGGACAATGGCTCAGACAAATACCGCCAAGATTTTGAGAGGGAATTTGCAGGGCAGCGTTACCATGGAGATTACATGCTGTCAGCTACTACATCTTATAGTAGTAACCGGCAGAGTAATTGGCTTTGAATGAAGGAAGGAGGATGTTGCAGGGGGCCTGCGGTGAAGAGGAAGGTAAAGGAGCTAAGCCTATTATCCTGAATCTGGCCCCATAATAAATCGGCCGTGATTACCATCCCTCATGTTTGCCTGTTACCACGTGAACGTTTGATTCTACTCTGAGATCGCAGGAGGCCGGTTGCACCTACAGGCTATAGACTGAGCTCACTTGTTTTCATGTAGCAGTGCGAGGGACGCAAGCTCTCTGCTTCTGAGAGGTCAGGGGCTAAATGTTGTAAAATCACTCCGTCACATGACCGTGAACTCTGCTGCGCTGGATTAGAAATGGAAATTTTAAATGTTGGATTCAGGCGAGAAAAGTTGGCCATTCTCCTGCATAAGATTTATATTAAATGTTTTATTTATTACTTATTCTATATTAGTGTATTAGTCTTATTTTATTTGATCCAGTAGGTCTCGCTGGATCTGTTTACCCTCATAATCCCAGAATATCACTGGATTTAATGGTTTTTTTTTTTTTTTTTACTTATTTTACTTATAAAAAGCAGATTGGGTTCTACATACAGTAAATCATGTGTTTACTTTTTTTATGTTGTGGCACCAGTGCACAGCTATCGGACTGATTACTTTTATTCCACTGGATGGTGTGAAAATCATGCTCCTACCAGAGTTGCCTCTAAATTTTAGTTTTATATACAAGATTTATCCATCATTTGTTGCAAAGATTCAGCTCGGCTAGCGATGAGCAGAAGCTAGTGATTCAAGCTCCTATGTATCACATTTTAAGTGTATTTATTTACAGATTAGGTTACTGGATAATGCATGTTTCACATAAGCAAAATGACTAAAACAACATGTAGATCCACGGCAGACACAAAGCACCGTCATCTGCTTGACGTGAGGCAGACTTTTTTTAGTCCCTGTAGGGAAATGTCTCCGTCCAGCAGCTCACTGAAAAGGAGATAGTAGATAGAAATAGATAAATACTTAAGAAAGAGTAAGGGAATCAATGTAGTGATGCTCCACACTGAGAGTGAAGTGTCTGATTTGCTGTGGGGACAAACGGACACTTAAACCTTTCAGTATCAGCACTGAAATCAGTAAACCTGTTAAAAGCACAATGTGGACATTCCTGTCCCATTCCTCTGCAGAGGAGGATCAAAATGCCAGACATCACCCAAAATGCTCAGTCTGCAGCAGAAGATGCATACTGGATGTTGTGCTGCCTGAACTGTTTCACATCATCATCATCATCATCATCATCATCATCACACATAAGCACACATCTTTCTAAAAGCCTGTCCCAAAGCAGTATTAAATTTTTCAACACACACTTGCAGAATAAATTGTTATTTAACTGGATCGTGGATTGTGCAGAGTTTTTTGTCCAGTAACCCGTAAAACATGCATCAATGTGGCACTTTTTTTTCAATTAGGAAGAAATGAATAATTGTACTCATCATTATTCTATAAACATTTTAATCAAAGCAAACATTGAAGATTTTATTTTGTTCAGTGTTTTAAAATGCAGACCAGCTAGTGGAATGTTTGAACATGGTTAGAAATCAGTATTACATAATAATTATAATAATGATAATAATAATGATAATGATGATAATAATGATGATGATAATAATAATAATAATGACAATAATTATGATAATAATAATACTACAAAGCACTCATTACAGCTTTATAAGTTTTTTTTTTATTTAAAATGTCCTTCTAAACTTAATTGATGTGGTTTTACACTTTGTTTCCTTAAATGTTTTTTTGTAAAAAATAAATAAATAAATTATATAGTGCAAATTTGAGAGGGATATCGGAGCTGTCCTAGGATTCGGCAGCTGACCTCCGGTCACGATCCAAGAAATCTGTTTTTAAAATAGGTTGTGAATTGATGGATAAAACAGTGTCACAGCAGTGTCATCAGAAAGGCTCTATACACACAATCTATTTAAGCTAGTTCATTGTGATCCATTTCTATAGCGCTTGTCCTGTCCAGGGTCATGGGGAGGCTGGAGCCTATCCCAGTAATTAGCAGGTGAGAGGACAGGTACACTCTGGACAGGTCACCAGTCTGTTACATAGTCAAGGGCCAGAGTGTTTGAATGAAGCCTCACAAAAAGTTTTGGTTCTGACTTTGGGAACAACTCAAAGGATAGTACAGGAGGACCTCAGAGTCTGCAAGGGCTTATAGACACATACGTAGACCCAAGAGCAATAAAACATTTATAAACAACTAAAATACATCCTGAAACTAACAGCGAGCCAATGCAGTGATTTTAAAACTGGTGTAATTATTTCCTGCCTTGTGGTCTTCATCAGAATTAGAGCCATTGTATTCTGATGTAAGACCAGAGAGCAGCGCATTACAATAATCTAATCTACTAGAAATAAGAACATGCATCACCACCTGTGTGCTGGCAAGTTAGAGAAATGGTCTCCTGCTTTCAAAATGATAAAATCCTGTTTCATTTCTGATGTGTGGAATAAAATCCAACTCTGAGTTCAGGAAGACACCCAAACATTTCACACATTGGGAGGGTTCAAGCTGAAATGAAATGAAATCCTTTATTAATCCCAGAGGGAAATTTACTTTCCAGGACATTGGTGATCCAGGGTTTGTTACTGGGGAAGCACCTCACTGGTCTTGTTGGCATGATGCTGTCCACACAGAAGTTTATATAATCTATCACACACTCAGTCAATGTGTTGATGTCATCTCCATGAGGTTCACAGAGGACATTCCAGTCTGCAAGCCTCGAAGCATCCTCTCAGAGCATCTTCAGCACCATGGTCATGTTTGGATAAAGTCCTGTCTTTCTTGTCTCCAGGACCAATAATAAAACCTTCAGTTTTGTCCTGGTTAAGCTGTGAGAAATTCTCTGCCACCTGTGACTTTATATGTTCAATACAGTTAAAAGGATGCCTACTGGTCCTAGGTCATCAGACAACGATGTAAAGCTGTGTATCATCAGCATAGCTGTGAAAATGAACACTGTGTATCCTGACAACATCCCCAAGAGGCAATTAAAAAATATTGGCCCTAAAATTGATCCTTGGGGAACCCCACATTTTATTTAGTATGTTCTTGAGGAGCATGTAATTTAAAGACAGTACCTGCCAGGTCCACCTGCCTTCTCAGTCTGTCTAATAAAATTTAGTGAGCTACTATATCAAAGGTGGCACTAAGATCCAGCAGCACCAGAGCAGTATTAACCTAACATGGTTACACAGAAAGGCCAGTGTACACACCTACACCCAGCTGAGGCTGGAACCAGTCACCTTCTGGCTTTGCAGCAACATTGTCATCCAAATGAGACAAATCAATATTCACCTATGTGTCTCTATCTGTACAACCTCATTATAGAAGCCTAGCTAAGGAAACCAACAGATTGCATTAAAACCTACTCTTTCATTCAACCCTGCATCTTGACCGTGCACACAGTGATGGGCCACGGTGGGGATAAACAAACCCTGGCTCAGGAAGGGCAGCCATCTTTCTCATCTTCATTCATTCATTTATTTTGTATTTATTTTGGTTTTGTCTCTAATTATTGGCCCTTCTCCATCATTTCTCCTCCCAATGCATACACAGTATAATGCAGCCCCATACAAACAGCGCCTTGTATGTGTGCTCTAAACCAGTTAACACATCACACTGTCATACATTATGCCACTTCTTTATGGGCTAATAAAGCTGTGTTTAGTTTGCTTCAGTTCTAATAAACAAATGTGAACACTTGGCCTTCATCACATGTCACAACACATGTGAGAACATTTCGCTGCCAGCTCCACGGTGTGTAGGTGCACACAGGAAACACACTGTAAAGCTCTTAATGCTTGTTGCATTGAAAACCTCCAAGCATTTCCTTCTCAGTGACTCCAGGTTGATCTGTTCTCGTCTCTTTGCTGTATCTTTCTTCTAAAAAAACTGTTCACGTCGCCTGCTGTTATTACAACACTGCAAACAGCTGGAGCTTTCTAACAGAGCAAATAGGAAATCACATCCATTTAAAGCTTTTAGCAGACTTGTTTGAGCAGGCTCAGCATCTCATACTTATTGATCCTTTCAGTCTTGTTTTGGATCACTGAACATTTTAAAACAATATTTGTGGGTATTCTAGTCATTTATCTGCAAAGTCTTTTAATTCTCCATTTATGTGTGTGTGTGTGTGTGTTGCCTCAGGAGGACGAGACAGACGTGGTGGTCCAGTGTTAACATTTCCATCACGCAGCAACCACGACAGAATACGAGCAGATGACCTGAGGAGGCTCGTCGCCTACCTCGCCGGCATCCCCAGGTGACATTTTTATTTTTATTGTCGTTAATGGGAAGAATTAGCGGCTCAAATAAAAAGGAAGAGAGAAAAAAGAAAAGCAAATTGACGAAGCTGCAGAAGAAAACACGTGACGGAGCTAAAACGTGCATGTGAGCAGCGAGATGGGAGCAGTTTCGCTTGCCGCAGCCTCTCGCCCGCCAGAGCCCTGCTACAGAGACCGGAGTGATGCTGAAGCTGAGGGGGGTAGAGGCTGAGCTGAGACAGGGGGGCATGTAAGAGAAATGACAGAAGGAAAGAGATATCAGCAGAGAGAGAGAGAAAGCAGAAGGCAGTGGGGGAGGGGGATGGAGGGGGGAATTAAAACAGACAGAGCGCGCATGTGTGAGGAGGTGTGTGCGAGGGAGCGAGCGAGTGTGTGAAAGCAAAACAAAGTGTCGCAGTAGCCGAGGCAGTGCAGCAGCAGCAGCAGCAGCAGCGGTGGCGGTTACTCTTCACCTCCCAGGTAACACATCTATCCTTTCCTTCCTCACTCCCCTCTCCTCCTAACCTCCCTCCATGTCTTTAACCACGTGCCGCTTCACTCCACGCTCATCTCCATTTGAGCCATAATCATTTTGACTTTGTCACATTAGAAAGTTCTTCCTCATCACGGCACGTTTTAGCCTTATAATGCATCGTGTTCGTTGTGGTGAGGAGAGAGGACTATATGTGGAAGAGAATCCCGTGTACAGCTGTCTGCTTACCATTTACTGACTGGGAGAAGGTTGGAGATGGATGGAAGAGGGAGGCAGAGATAGAGAGATATAAAAATAACTTGTGTAACTACAGCTAAAAGTGAGGAAGTGGATTTTGTAGAATGAACTAAATATTGTGCTAGCTAATTTCATATATATACACACACAGATGTGTGTGTGTGATGTGTGTAGGGTTATGTTGTAACGATGCCATCCAGAACGTGACTCCAAAGGGAAAAGAGGTTTCTGTTTGCACCAATGTGCTGATTTATGCTTTTATATTAAAGTGCACATATGCGGGTCATTGTTCACAGGTTTGTGTGTGTGTGTGTGTGTGTGTGTGTGTGTTGAGCTGTGTGGGTGGGAGTGTGTTTGCTGCGTAGGCTGCTCACAGTATATAAAAAATGCGTCACCTCGCTGTTTGTTTGTTCCTCTCTTCTTTTCCTGAATTTTCCTCTTTCTTCCTCTCCCGTCTCCGTCTTTCTCTCTTTCCGTCATCCCTCTCTCGCCCGTTTCCCACGCCCGTCATCTGTCTCCTCTCTATCTCTCTGGATTATACCCTCCAATCTCTCCCTAACCCTTCCCTCCCTCCCTCGATATTCCTCCTATTTAATTCCTCCCACTCGCGCTGACCTCCATCCTCATCCATCCCAGCGAGGAGGTGTGTAAACATGGCTTCACGGTCATTGTTGACATGCGCGGCTCCAAGTGGGACAGCATCAAGCCTCTGCTGAAGATCCTGCAGGAATCGTTCCCGTCCTGCATCCACGTCGCGCTCATCATCAAACCAGACAACTTCTGGCAGAAGCAGAGGACCAACTTCGGCAGCTCAAAGTTTGAATTTGAGGTAGGATGTCATTCTTTACAAAGAGTTGTCAAATTATGAAGCCTCAATAACAATTAAAAAGCCACAACATGACTAATTAAGTCACAGCTAAAAGCAGGCTTATTGGATGTTTTAATTACTGTGCTGTCAGAGTGGGAATAAAACATTCTCTCCCAGTTTGTTGTCAGCTGAGCTGCGATAACAAACGCCGCCCCCCACTCAGCTGCTCATTGTCAGCACATTTCATTATTTTCCTTTCCCTGCTGCTTTGCATGCGTACATCAGCAGCCAGTTATCTGCCAGAGGAAAAACGTCATCGTGTTGAACCCAAATTCTGCCCACAGCAGATCATTTGTGACTCTGTCAGTCAAGCGTTAAACATATTTTCACAGCTCATTTAATGGGATCTCCTCAAAAGCAGGCATATTTTTATGCTCCGACAGCTCTGCAGTTATAAATCGACAGCAGGTTTGCTCTTCGTACGGCCACCGTAGACGCTCCCTGGGTGAGAATTCAATAACAACTTCATCCTCGCAGGTAGATGAGGCTTTAAATGACTGTGTTGAGTATGAAAATGTTTAGCTTCTGGTTCACAGAGGTGGAAATGAGTTGTCACAAGCTCATGAACGTGTGCTGTTTTTTATTTTTCGGTACATTGTGTTTGGATTTTTGCACAGTGTCCTCCCCCCTTCTGACTTAAAGCTGCAAGAGCAAATGCAGCCTTGTGGAAATGACTTTGATTGCTCACACAGGTCCGCTGTGACCTGATGATATCATATTGATCATTTGAATGGAAGAGTAGCTGCAGGGCAGGGTGCAATTATGTCCACTAGATGCCCTGGTAGGTCACATGAGCATTGATTGGATATGGTTCGTGTGCATGGGCTTGCTTAGGATTATTGCTACTGAATATTCACTATAATAAGAATAACATCACTTTCAAAATGCAGCATGTCAGGACAGCTTTAAACACATTGTGTTGAAATATAAGATGAAGGAATTTAGCTTGAATTAAAGGAAAGTGGACAGTGTTTATAGCAGAAATATTTTTAAGTTTCAGTTTTTCTTTGTTGGACTTTTTTTCCTTTGGGGGAAAAAAATCTTGTAAATCTCTGATGAATTGTGTGTTATATATGTGCCGACTCCTTTCCAGACATGTGAGGGGAAGGAAATGTTTAAGAAACAAGCTCCATTTACAGATTATTACAATTACGGTCACTACTTATACATTTTAATTTGTCTTAAAAAGATTAAACTGTGATCCTTTTTTAAGCATTTGCCTGATCATTAATAACCAGTGTGTAAAAGTAAAAGGAACTAAATGTTTCCAGCCTCTTTTCCAAAACGGTGACGACAGAATAGCCGAGAGCATCACAGCTTCTTTCATCAATAGCATCATTTCAAATACTAAGTAAGAGATCATCAAAGCCCCCCACAAAGGAGAAGCAACTGCAGAAAACACCACATTAGAACATCTGACGAGTTTCAGGCTGACCTTAAATCACGTGGAGTGGTGGTGTCAGCTGGTACCGTACTTCATACTGAAACACACAGACACAGAGGATTACCGGAAAAAGGCACAAAAAGGCCGGATTAATGTTTGCAGAAATTCTGATATACAAGCAGACACTCCAGTCAGAATGATGTAAGAGGAGCTCGTAAGGAAACGTATACCGAAGCATGGTGGAGGGTCCATCATGGTGTGGGACTGGTTACACTACATTTATGAGGGGAAATAAGAAATCAAAAGAATAACTGGACATTAGTGTGAAAAGAAAAGATGGAATTCTTTGGATTAAACTGGTGTCACGAGACGTCCTGCAAACATAAAAGAGCTCAAACATATGACAATGATAGAAAAGATGCTTGTAGAGGCTGCACAACTTCATCTTTCTGTTCATTCAGGATAAATGTACAACTAAACGAGACCAAATATAAATGCTACAGTTTCCAGTAAAATCGATCAGGATGGTTGCCAGGACAACAGCTGCTCCAAGCATGTGTGTATCCAGCATGCAGATTAAGTGTCTCTTTACAGAGCATGTGTGTGTGTGTGTGTGTATGTTTCCAGAATCCTCTCTTGGCTTGCTATATTTAAAGAAAAGCAATCACTCCTCCCCTCGTGATAAATTCACACTAAAAAGGTGCTGAAAGCTTGTTAAATGTAAAAGCTTAAATGTTTTATTTGTGTCCGTAAATCTCACGATCCAGTGAGAGCAAAGCTGCTCGTCATCATGCGACCGTGACGGCGGTCTGCATTGTTTTTCCCGCACAAAGCTCATCCTCGCTAGCACTTTGTCTCCATCCATCTCTGACCATGTGTGTGGGGGTGTTATGCGGAGGTGGCTCAGCAGAAACAGAGGCAATGGAAGGAAACATTTCCTCGCCGTAGCTCGGGTTGAAATTGATATGGCAATATGCACGTTTTGGGCTGGATTTGAACTCTCTTATATGTTGGAAATAGCCCACCTCTAACCTGGCAAACATCAAGCTAAATCTACCTGAAGAGTTGACTTTGTCTTTGCTGTCTTCACTCCAACAGACCACCATGGTGTCACTAGAGGGCCTGACCAAAGTTGTGGATCCCTCCCAGCTGACGGCGGACTTTGACGGCAGCCTGGACTACAACCACGAAGAGTGGATAGAGGTGAGGCTGACTCACTGTGATGCATAAAATTCCCCCTTAAACTTCAGAAGTAGAAGGCGGGAAAAGTTGCTTGTACCGCGGTGGATCAGGAGACTATTTCATTTTACCAGGTGAGGGTGGCCTTCGAGGAGTTCTCCGGCCACGCCACGCAGATGTTGGCTCGGTTAGAGGAGATGCAGGAAACTGTGTCGAGGAAAGACTTTCCCCAAGACCTGGAAGGAGCCAGGCAGATGGTGGAAGAGCATGCTGCGCTCAAGAAGAAGGTCATAAAGGCTCCTATTGAAGAGCTGGACACTGAAGGACAGAGGTAAAGAGAAATGCCTGTGTGGTGGCGTGCATTTAGAAAGGAAATCTTCCCATCTTCCATGTTTCATTACAGTAAAGTACACACACGTGTAATTGTGAGGTTTTCAAATCAAAGAAATCTAAAATAAGGTATTTAAAAATATAAAACACGTCTGAAAAAGTCTGTGCATCTTTTTTAATCATTACTCTACATTAAAACAACTGTGATATTTCACAGATGGGACAGGGTACACAAAGCCTGGAAGCTACTAAACTCTGTGGAAACAGAGCATGCATAATCAACTGCTGCAAAACAAACCTGCAGAGGATCTAGAGCCGCACGACTTTGGGAAAAACCGACAATGTTAAAACGATATATTGCTCAGCTCTAAAATGGTGTTCAGCTTCATACAGGAGCAGGTGGAAGTGTCTGTGACGCTTCACAGTGAGACACAAAACGTCTTAACATCTAGAAAAAAGGAGCGCATGATGCAAAATGACACTGATTCATCCATTTTACCTGTATTTTTTGGTTTGATGATGGATGAATAATCTGTTTTTCTCCATGTTTATGCAGCATAGCATGTTTAGGATCAGGGGTGAAAAGGTGTGGTGCTGCATGAACCTAAGGGTGCCATCGTGCATGCTAAAAACTAATTATTCTGTTAGTCAGACCTAAACTGAACTTTTAAACCGCACACGTTCGCCTCGCTGTGACTGAATTCACACATAACTAACGGACGACGATCCCACAGAGGTAGAGCTGAATGTCAGGGACACGTTTCCCAGCAGCATTTACTCATTTCCCCATGGAGCATGTGGAACAAGGAGCTGGTCCAATTTAATAGACAAGTGTATCCATACTGGTATACTGGCTGAGAAGATGTCTGTCAGTCTTCTGCACAGGAAGTCAAGCAGATGATGATGATGATGGAGAAGAATGATGCAAAGCGTCATCATTACTCCAGACTTTCTTTTTTTCAGGCAATCTCATGAAGGTGTGCGCTTCTAGAGTGATACCTGATTATGGCTCGACCTAGTTTAGGGTGTCACCAGGCTAAAAACCAGTAAAATATATTGTGTGGTGTTTATGGGGGGGAAAGAAACTATGGGCAAAGAAGGACAGAACATCTCTGCACTCATTCACACATCATTTATCATTTTGAATAAAAAGGCAGATCTGTTAAATACAGAAATATTTTACATGCATTTCACATTATTTACCATATTTTCTTAATTTTTACTGTGTGATCTGTTACGTTGAGGTGATGAAGGGCAGATATACAAACAAAAATGTACTTTTCATTATTTACAGGACAGACTATAAAGCACAATGTCACGCTTGTAATAACAACAGTTCCTGCAGCTTATTAACATGACTGTCATTAAAGCTGCTGGTTAAGTTTAGGATTAAAACAATGATCTGTTCTGCTGAACGAGCATGCTTCCTGGTGCTTGTCTGGTTTAAAAACCTCATCTCGACATTGTTAGAGACTCAGTACGTGCTCTAATGGATAGTTGCTACTCATCACTGATGTCAACATCATGCTTTTGATCTAGTTCCTTTTTCTTCTGGTTATGTTTGTGTTTATGTCCACTTTTGTCCACCACTGCATCTCTGATATCAGTAAACACGTTTAAAATGTGCTCTCCAGGTTGCTCCAGCGCATTCAGAGCAGCGAGTCCTTCTCCAACCGCAACGGCAGCAGCGGCGGCAGCAGCAGTAGCAGTGGTGGCATGTGCAACTCCGACACCCAGGGCCTGGTGCCTCGGATCACTCAGCTGCTGGACAAGCTGCACTCCACACGCCAGCACCTGCACCAGTCCTGGCACGTCCGCAAGCTCCAGCTGGATCAGTGCTTCCAGCTCCGCCTGTTCGAACAGGACGCAGAAAAGGTCGGTGCGCGTTGATGGTAGTGATAATCTATAAATACAGCTGGTGTTCACTGTGGGCCAAGCATCTGCCAATAACAAACAAAACCTAATTACACTCAGCAAAGCATTGATCATAGCTGTTTGCGGAGATCACATGAGATAATATCTTTTATTATTTTGGCCTTTAAGCAGTGCATTAAACTTCATTAAACAAATAAAAGGGGAAATAAAAAGCAAACAGCTTAATCTCCTGCAGCGTGGCAGAATGTAACCGGGTGGGAAGATGGAGTTAGCTGTGCAGGTACATGGCCACCATCTATGACAGCTCAGGCGCTGACAGCTCCTGCACAAAATTGAAAAGGACAGGCAGAGGAATCCAGAGATCCCCGTTTAAGTAGAATAGCTGCAGCAACAGAGACCGAGCTGCAGCTTTGGATGCACTGCAGCAGTACGAGCTTGTTGCTAGGACACCATAGGCCACAAGTTGTTCTCGAGGAGAGCCTGAGAGGAGACTCCTAACCAGAAGCAGTCCATTTTTACTCCAGCCTGTAAAGATGACAACTATGCGAACACTGCTGCAGCACACACACACACTGCGTCCTCCATGTGACAGAGTCCCAGCTGTGTTTTACCTGCTCTCTCAGTGAACTGAAAACAATACTAATGAACCTTGTGTGTGTCTGTTTTCGGTTGGTTTGCTAACTTATTTTTCTCTCCCCTGTGTCTTATCTGACATCCCCGTTGCGCAGATGTTTGACTGGATCATGCACAACAAGGGCTTGTTCCTGGCAGGCTACACAGAGATCGGCAACAACCACCCCCAAGCCGTGGAGCTGCAAACCCAGCACAACCACTTTGCAATGAACTGCATGGTAAGACACACTGATGCACAGCAGGAGGTAATGCTTTTCCACCCACTTGGACTCAAGTTCATGCCCCCACACCGCATAATCATATAGTTAATGCACTTAGCATCAACCTCTAGTCCTGCGCTTGAGTGTTTGTTTAGAGCAGCCTGTGCTTTGGCACGCATAATCACAGCAGCACAACAAGGTATTAAGTAATCCTATTCTCTATCCACTGTCAGCCTTACATAACTATTATGAAACTGTGATGTGAGGAATTTATCAAGCCTCATGGATGAGACACAATGTTCATTAGCCTCTCGCTTACTTTCTCCTCTTTTTATCCTCAGCCATCACTTGACATTTACCTCATAACTGCCTCCTTACTCATCCAATTTTTAATCCTTCCCCCCCTCTGTGGACAGAATGTGTACGTGAACATCAACCGGATCGTGTCGGTCGGCAAGCGCCTGCTGGAGTCGGGTCATTACGCCTCCCAGCAGATCAAGCAGATCTCGGGTCAGCTGGAGCAGGAGTGGAAGGCCTTTGCCGCCGCGCTGGATGAACGCAGCACAGTGTTGGAGATGTCAGCCAGCTTTCACCAAAAGTGTGACCAGGTACGTCTGGCAGAGCGACGCGCTGCGTTATCGATTTGTTTGGTGCAAACGGCAGCATTCGCACTCCAGATGTAATCTCATGGAAATGCAAATCCTGATGTGTATGAAGCCTAAACACTGGAGCTCTGAAATAGGGTCTGTGGGTCTCTGTTTTCTGATCCCCACTGCTGGCTGCGAGTGTGATACCACAAAGCTACCAGAAGAAAAAAAGGCTTTATCTTTGGAATAGCTTCAGTCTGGCTAAGATCATTCACCCAGCTGCTGGTTGTAGCTTAATATTTACATATTTTATATTACAATATTAATAATAAGTAAATAATACTATATATACACATACATATAGTCAGTCTTCTGCATATATATATATATATATATAATCATTCTCAGCACACACATTGTTTTATTTTAACCTACATGTCTCAGAAATGTCTTTGCATTCAGTGCATAATCGCTCAGAGGCATTGGTTTGATGATGCTTTCTCCTTTTCGGTTTAGTTCCTTGCTGTGTTCACATTTGCATCGCTTCAGTGAAACCTTATCTGAGAAGGTGAAAAGGTTTAGTATGTCCTAAAGGGGAACGTGGTCTTTATGTGAGAAGAAACAGTCTGCTGACCTTAGTCTGTAGCTGCTTGGACTCTTAGAAAGCCGTTGTTATGGTTTGTTTAGATCAAACTGCTCTGAGCTCATTTTTTATTCTTTTCATTTTAACAATATTATAGAATTTTTTTCTTTTATTCTTTTTTAAATGAAGAAATTCTATTCATTACTATTTTTAATGGATATGTTGATTGCTCCACCAAGTTGTTTTTATTGGGAGCTGGGTTCAGCTCAGGTGTGTGTTTATAGAGAGCTGAGGTGTTGCATGAATACACCAGGACACATATACACACTTTGTGGGTTGATCAATAAGTAAGTTTGTAAAACCCAGTATATGCATGACATTAACATATGTTTACATATAATATAAGTGTGTATTTGCTCTTCTTTCAGTCTGGTCATTAGTGGGGCCATCATGGAGTTATCTGCAGCCTTAAACAGCACATGTGCTGAATCTCAGCAGGGGAACACGGCTGATGCCATTTTTCCAACCTCAAAAATCAAATTCTTCAGACAAGCACGTTTAATGTCTGCTAGCTGAAATAAAAAAGTGTCACCCCAGTTTTTTATGTTTCTTTTTCCTTCAGACGTTCAAAGAAACGCGTGTGTATGCTGCTCCTATTACTGTGACAGAGATGTGAGGAAAAAGTCACTTCTATTCGCTTTTCTTTGTGGCTTTTTATGCTGCTTATTTTGTTTTCCATCTTCTTGCAGTGTGTGTGTGTGTGTGTGTGTGTGTGTGTGTGTGTGTGTGTGTGTGTGTGTGTGTGTGTGTGTGTGTGTTAGAGGGGTTTTGGATCACATTTTTTGCCACAAGGCCACTGAACCACGTAGATTTTTCTCCTGAAAAGTCTGTATAAGTGTGCTCAGACCTGCAAGCAGACACTTACAGAAACTCCGACATAAGGCGAGGTCTGATGTAGTGTGTCTGACCAGCCTCTGATGAGCACTGCCGTCTCACAGTGTGTGTGTGTGTGTGTGTGTGTGCGCGCGCGCTTCTCCCCCTGCAGTACATGAGCAACGTGGATTCCTGGTGTAAAGCGTGCAGCGAGGTGGATTTGCCCTCTGAGTTGCAAGACCTTGAAGATGCCATTCACCATCACCAAGGCTTGTATGAACACATCACCGCTGCCTACTCTGAGGTAACGTCACAAACACAACAACAATCTGTCATCACATGCACTAACGCTGATATTAAACGTACATGCATCATACCTGTTTGACATGCTGCAAACAAGCTTTCTAAAACCCTGTGTTTACTCAGTCAGACTGCACTTATTGGGGGCTATTAAGCGAGTTAGAAATGACAGCAGCAATGTAGTTCATGGTGAAAATGTGTGTTTGGGTATTACCGGTACGTCTGTAAACGTCTGGTAAAAGCCCAGAACAAGATCATGAATCTGCGTGTAATCATGAGCTCTTTAAACCTCTCAGTTATTTAACCCTTTACTGAAAATGACCCATAATTAAATAATCACACACCCCTTAATGAGGTTTGTTCTAATAAATATTTATCTATACGGGTTAATACTATTTCCACACAGTAGAACGATCAAAGTGAAACTGTCTGAAATATTTCAGGTGAGTCAGGACGGAAAAGGGCTGTTGGACAAACTGCAGCGACCTTTGACCCCGGGCAGTGCCGATTCCCTGACGGCATCAGCAAACTACTCCAAGGCAGTGCACCACGTCTTGGACATCATCCATGAGGTGCTGCACCACCAAAGACAGCTGGAGAACATCTGGCAGCACCGCAAAGTGCGGCTGCACCAGCGTTTGCAGCTCTGCGTCTTTCAACAGGACGTGCAACAGGTGAGCACGCACGCGGGCCATGCATGCAGTTACGCACTATGTAGACGTTTTTGCTTTCAGTCCTTGTGTGACCTCTTTGAGCGAGTTGCTGGAACGGTGACTAATTGTTTAAAACGTGAATGTCTTCTGCAGAGTAAAAGCTAATACAAAACAAACACTGAGAGCATGTTCTAATTAAGTGCTCCAATGTAATGATACAGTTGCTGACCAGAAATCATGGGCATTCCTGACTGTGTTGACATGGCAACTGTTGCTACGGTAACCGAACTGGGTCATATGTCCATGCAGATGGTGTTCATCCATTCATGCCGTGAAGTACAAAATGCAGGGAGGCGAGTTTATGTGGACGGGCTCAGTGCTTTGCCTCCTACTGTATGAACATCCTTTATGTCATCTCTGTTGCTCCAAAGCGTCGTTTTAAAATGATCATCAACACTCGAGGCTCAGCTGTCACCTCCGAGTGCCCCCTCGTGGCTTCCCGTTTCCCCCAAAGCCTGTCTCTTGTTGAAGGCTTGTGGTTTGTCTTCACAGGTGTTGGACTGGATAGAAAACCACGGCGAGGCCTTCCTCAGCAAACACACAGGTGTAGGAAAGTCCCTCCATCGAGCTCGAGCGCTACAGAAACGCCACGAAGACTTTGAGGAAGTGGCACAGGTAGCTCATTTCTCTGGTACAAATGCACCTGTATGAAAAGCTGAGATTATTGATGGTAACTATGAGAGAACAACGGTAACAGCCGTAATTTAGCCGTTTCCCCATTCTAATTATCAATTGACTCAAAGTTTTTACTTTACTTTATTCTTTATTTCAGACTCAAGGACACGGTCCATATTAAAAAATAAAAAGAAAGAAAGAAAAGAAAACAACAAAAACTAAAGATAAAAAAAATAAAATAAAATAAACAGTAACACCATGCAACCAAGCAAAGAGTACACTTTAGTCCATTACAATTCAATTAATTTTTGAAAGAAAAAGACCAGGAACAGGACCATGGAATTGTGTATAAACCAAAATCTGGTTGCAAAAATTGTAAAAACTATTCATTAAATAACTTCAGTTTGGGGATTTAGAGGTAAAATTTCAATCTACTTCCTCTGAAAATTTACAAAACTTCATAATTCATAATTAAGGATTTGGGGGCCCAATTGACTTAGAATTTACTGGTTTCCTTAAACTCGATAAAAGATTTAATATAAATGTAGTCTTATAGAATTTAGGGGACTTAATGTGGGATGATATCATTAACCCAGTTTCTATAACAGTTCCTGTCATCTAAAGCTCGCTAAAGTAATGAAAACTTCTTAGCTAACGTTAGCTACTGCTAGAATTATCTCAGTTACTAATGGTGAGTATGGTCAGCTAAAATGTGATAAAGTAATATGTGAGAGCATTAGCATTAGCAGCATAATGTTAGCATGCATTGGTCTGCTGTTATATCTGTAAAGCTCAGTTAAGACTGGATGGCTCTGTTTCTGCATTTATACAACCAAACCAGTAGATTTTTAGCATTTCACCACATTCCCTCAGTCTTATCCTGTGGAAAGAGGTGCTGTGACTCAGTAAGTTATTTTATACCTGTGTTTTTTTTGTTTTAGCTAAATTACTGTGGAAAATTACCTTTTTTTTAAAATGCTGCCATAATTAATTTCCCACAAATGAGTAAACAAATATTTACTCAATATTTTTAGTACCTTTACTCAATGATTTTGATTTTTTTCACATAAAGAATATATACTGTAGCTTTTACTGTCTTAATGTTAGAGATAAAGTTATTACATCAAAGTAAAGTTGTTTAAATACATCCTATTTCTACCTGGTTCCATTACCTGGATCGGTTTTGCCACAGACATGTAAATCTTTCCACGTATATCTCCTATAACCAACTCTTATCAGAGCACGTCTCTTGTCTCTACAGTGTCTCTGCTTTACTTGTCTCACTTTACAAAGATCTAATCCACCTGACTTCATGTCTCTGGCCTCTGTGTAGAACACGTACACCAATGCAGACAAGCTCCTGGAGGCAGCCGAGCAGCTGGCCCAGACGGGAGAGTGCGACCCAGAGGAGATCTACCAGGCCGCCCACCAGCTTGAAGACAGAATCCAAGACTTTGTTCGCCGCGTGGAGCAGCGCAAAGTCCTGTTGGACATGTCTGTCGCCTTCCACACGCACGTCAAAGAGGTGGGCTGAGAGGGTGACGTAACGCTGAAGTAGATGGTGGGCTGTGTGCTTGTGTGGTTGAGAGCTTTCACACAGCTCTCTGAGCATCAGGGACATAATCATCAGATGAAATGGAGTGTTGTGTATATTTTATACTTAAAAAAATGAGCATTGATTAAATTCAGGATGGTTCTGTAATGGTTTGGCGCATGTGAACCGCACTGAGGGTCAGGAATCGATTAACGAAACACCCTGATTTCAGATGAAAAAGCTCAAATCAGCTCTCCACGTTTGTAGTTGTGGACATGGCTGGAAGACCTCCAGAAAGAGCTGCTGGATGACGTTTATGCAGAGTCTGTGGAAGCCGTCCAGGATCTGATCAAGCGTTTCAGTCAACAGCAGCAGACCACCCTGCAGGTCACTGTCAACGTCATCAAGGAGGGAGAGGACCTTATCCAGCAGCTCAGGTAGAGATAAAACCTGCAGAAACCATGTGAAGTCTGTTTGATACACACTGCAGACAGTGACATATGCAAAAATGTTCCTTAAGAAATGATGCAAATATGTTCAGATTTATGTTGAATCAAGTCTGTCCTGATGGAAGCGGCCTGGATGTCTAAGCTCTCATTAATGGGTCACTGAATGCTGTAATGATGGTGAAGATGATGTAAATCAATCACCAGAGCTCAACTTGCTTACACCTTATGTGAGATTTTATTATGACTTGTCCGTCACTCGTCTCCACCACCTTTAAAACCACAAATAAGGGTAAATCTTTCCGGATATTTTCTTGCTCCTGCATTGTTTTTTGATCCCTGTTTATACCCAGAAGCCTCCCTGAACCATCGCTGCTCATTGAACATGTGTAATGAGCTGTGAAAGTCATTTTCCTCTACTGCAGGTTTATGTGTTTTCCTGGTTTGACACATTTAAGCCAGGATGTTTTTGTATTTATGGTACAGTATGAAATCCTTCCAGCTGCTTTAAAATGCCGACAGTAAAATGTTAAGACAGGAAAATCATCATCCTCTTTTTGGCCTAATAAAGCTGCGAGGATGAGAGGAGGTGGTGGAGAGGTGGATGCAGTTGACCAGCTTTATTTTTATGCAGAGGATTTTCCAGTCCCTCTTCTTCCTCCCTCTTCTCTGCTTCTTTCTTCTTCTTCTCTCTCCCTGGTGTTTTGGCTCCACAGTGAGTTCTTACATAAGCTTTTCTAAGTGTGTGTCTAATTGTGTAGCAGTCTCTCTGGGAGGTAACTGGCGCTCCACAC
Source organism: Pseudomugil gertrudae (assembly GCA_037177535.1). NCBI lineage: Eukaryota > Metazoa > Chordata > Actinopteri > Atheriniformes > Pseudomugilidae > Pseudomugil > Pseudomugil gertrudae. The sequence goes on from JBAMHV010000018.1 coordinate 5,850,487, forward strand.
GCCGTCTTTTGCTGTGTGCAGGACTGCACCCTGTCGATGCAAACACGCAGTCATTGGTGTGCTTTTAAATAAGAGCTGGAAGGGGACACATCTGTCACGCTGATTAGTGGACCAGAAGCCAATCGAGCCCACCTACCTCACCTGCACTGTCTGTGCTTACTCATAATTAGGCTCCTGGTGTCTGTGTGTTGATGCATCACGCTTGCCTGTATCAGTCAGATCGATGAATCAGAAGCTGTGTGTCCTTTCCCGCTTTCATAACGCTCTTTAGTTGTGTTCACATAATGTCCTGAAGTTACATCTGTAGTTTTACAATTAATTACAAACTCTTTTCTGCTTAAAAAAGAAAAAAAAAGTCAGGCCATCTAAATATTTATGATTAATTGTGTTTGTCTTCTTCCTCTGTTCCATTTTTCCTGCAGCTGTTGCCATGCTGCAGCTGCTGAGCCTGGCTGGCTTAACGCCCAACAGTACTTTTAGATCCATGTGAGGTTTTTAAGTGCACAGCACTGCATCCCAGGACTCATCGTGTATTTCTGTTCCAGGGACTCCGCCATCTCCAGCAACAAGACGCCCCACAACAGCTCCATCAACCACATCGAGAGCGTCCTCCAACAGCTGGATGAGGCCCAGGCACAGATGGAGGAGCTCTTCCAGGAGAGGAAGATCAAGCTGGAGCTCTTCCTGCAGCTTCGCATCTTTGAAAGAGACGCCATTGATGTGAGTTAAAAGTTACGGTCTCAGAAGGTATACACGAGATGGATGTAGAAACTGTGGCATCACCCTGCTCATTTGTGGGCTGCTGTTTAGACACTTTGTTTTGGGTTTGAGGGTTGCCATGTATTGATGACTGTATTTGGAAGAAAGGAGGCACAAGGCCCAGTAACATCCTAATCTCTGAACATTTAGGTCTGGCTCCACAGCTCTCTTTGGTTTGGATTGGTTAGTAATTAATTTGCTTTGACTATTTATTGAGTGAAAACTTGTGTCATGGTTTCTCATTTGTCATGACTAACAAGGAAGAGGAAACATTTTCATCTCCTGATTAATGCAAGACAACTTCCACAGCGTTGTACATTTCTTCCAGCCAGAGTTACCTTTCATCTCATACGCTCATTAGTTTTGGTTGTGTGGATTCACAGTGCCCTGCGATGAACCCACAATGCCCTTTGCATTGGACTCCACTTCATGCATTGGATATATTTGAAGCTAATTAGAATTTGCTGCTTTGGTCCGCATTACTTTACTGCTCATTGTGTCGGGTCATGTACACCCATAAGTAATTTCCCTCCTCCTTTTGTTCCTCAACATTATTATTCAGCAGGTATATAGTACTTTTTTAATGTTTGCAAACTTTAATCCACATCTATAGCATCTCTTTTATGCATTCTGCATACATAGCATATCATCCATCCATCCATTTTCTACCGCTTTTCCCTGAAAGGGGTCGCAGGGGGGCTGGAGCCAATCCCAGCTCACAACGGGCGAGAGGCGGGGTACACCCTGGACAGGTCACCAGTCCATCACAGGGCCAAAACACATACACAAACAACCATGCACACTCACACACACTCCTATAGGCAATTTAGAGTCTCCAATCAGCCTATCCCCAATGTGCATGTCTTTGAACTGTGGGAGGAAGCTGGAGAACCCGGAGAGAACCCACGCTAACACGGAGAGAACCCACGCTAACACGGAGAGAACATGCAAACTCCACACAGAAAGGTTCCTGGTTGGACCCCCGAGGGGCTCGAACCAGCAACCTTCTTGCTGTGAGGCCACAGTACTAACCAACTGTGCCACCGTGCAGCCCATGTGTGTTTAAACAACACTTTAGTTCTACAGAAAAGGCCTCTCATTTGAATTAAATCATGCATAAATGTATAAGTTAAAATCTGAGAGTGGAAATGTCACTTTCCTCAGATCATCTCTGACCTGGAGTCCTGGAACGAGGAGCTGACGGGTCAGATGAATGACTTTGACACGGAGGACCTGACGCTGGCGGAGCAGAGGCTGCAGCACCACGCTGACAAGGCCCTGACCATGAACAATCTCACCTTCGATGTCATCCATCAGGGACAGGAGCTGCTGCAGTACGTCAACGAGGTCCAGGCCTCTGGTGAGCGCATGCATCTGTTACACAAAGCGAAGAATAAAAGTGGCTCGGCTTTTTAGTTTCTTTGGAACTTTTCTTGACATTGTACCCTGCTCTGCGTCTGTGAGGTAGAATTAGAGACGCATCGTCAAACCGTAACGCAGGAAACAGGCCACAGCTCTTGTTCTCTGGTGCTGCACAGATTTCTGTCGGCTATGTGAGTTTTGCTGTGTAGGTGTCGCAGGTCAGAGTCAGTCAGTTTGAGATGAGAAGCACCCACTCACTAACCATAATAACTCACCTGTGAACTCGTATGCTAATACGTGCTCTTTGCAACAACACACAAAACGCCTGTGTTAAACACTAAATATTGTTTTGGAAATGTTAAAAAAATGGGCTCATTTTTAGAGATTTCTCCTTCTGAAGTCATACATCGCATCCCCTCCTCAGGTGTCGAGCTGCTGTGCGACCGAGATGTTGACATGGCAGCGAGAGTCCAGGACTTGCTGGAGTTCCTCCATGAAAAGCAGAATGAGCTGGACTTAGCGGCTGAGCAGCACCGCAGACACCTGGAACAGTGTGTCCAGTTAAGACACCTGCAGGCAGAAGTCAAGCAGGTAGGACATTCAGTCACACGGCTGCTTCCAGGTGCCACCTGCAGGCCGTGCAGCCCAACTGCAAGCGACCCTCAACCTATTTTGGTTTCATTTTATTACATTTTTTTTATTGAAGGTTCTGGGTTGGATTCGGAATGGCGAGTCGATGCTGAATGCTGGTCTAATTACAGCCAGCTCACTACAGGAAGCTGAACAGCTGCAGAGAGAGCATGAGCAGTTTCAACATGCCATAGAGGTGACGCAGTACTTCATTTAAGCTTCATTCAGTTCATCTTCCTGCTAGAAGTCTAAAATGTTGCTCTTTACTGTAGCACATCTAATTCTGGTTTTCTTTGTCTCGTCTTGCTCTGCAGAAAACCCATCAGAGCGCTTTGCAGGTGCAGCAGAAGGCTGAGGCTCTGCTCCAGGCCAACCACTACGACATGGACCTGATCAGAGACTGTGCAGAGAGCGTGGCTTCTCACTGGCAGCAACTCATGCTGAAGATGGAGGACCGCCTCAAGCTGGTCAACGCCTCTGTTGCTTTTTACAAGACCTCTGAACAGGTAGAAGACCCGATTGAGTACGAGTGCATCCTTAATGTTCCATCGAAAACCAAACCACTCGTCCTCCTGCAGGTGTGCAGTGTGCTGGAAAGCCTGGAGCAGGAGTACAAGAGAGAGGAAGACTGGTGTGGAGGAGCTGACAAACTGGGACCCAACTGTGAAACGGACCACGTTACTCCAATGATCAATAAGCACCAGGAGCAGAAGGAGGCTTTCCTCAAGGTAACACCCCACACAGAGTCAAAGCAGAGCACAGCTGCAAAGTGGACGCCTTGTCTGAAAGTGTGTGTGTGTGTCGGTGTTTCAATCAGGCTTGCACTTTGGCCAGAAGAAATGCAGACGTCTTCCTCAAGTACATGCACAGGAACAGCGTGAGCATGCCCGGGATGCTGAGCCACGTCAAGGCACCAGAACAGCAGGTTAAAAGTGAGTAGCAGAAATGACGAGGGATTTAAACCAGAGGCTATGTATCTGCATTTTCTATGATACGTTACAGTAAAATACCATGATCATTAGTGCTGTGCAATCATCTGAATTTTCTGTGCTTAAATTTACATACTTATAAAGTTCAGTAACTGTTTCAAAAGTGCTGTATTGCACACATTTTTTAAAAAGCAGCCCTGTATAGTGGAAAAGTTTCCCCGCTGAGAGCGACATACAGCAGGATTAGGATCACTGCTGTTCTACATGAGAGGGGAAATCCGCTTTTAATGACTTTGCTGTAAAAGGTGCAGCACATCGGGTAGCATCGTTCAGCTAGCGCATGCTGCTTCCTGCATGTGGATAAAGCAGAGATTCAGCAGAGCTTCAGGTGGAGATGACCACACAAGACCAGTTTATGACACCTCAAATACCTCCACCTCAATCCAGACCCTTCCTTTGAACGTGTCAGTGCACGTAGCTCTACGTTTTATTCATAAAGCTGCTAAAAATGACCAAAAAGAAAGACATCAACATCAAAATACTGGAGTTTTGCTTGTGCGTTGCCAGTCTCCAGTACTAATGTTGTTTTAAGTCATAAATGGATGTTTAAGTGTTAATTTTTTACTTGTTTTGTTTGTGTTAAGACATCCTCAATGAGCTGCTACAGAGGGAGAACCGTGTTCTCCACTTCTGGACTATGAGGAAGCGGCGGCTGGACCAGTGTCAGCAGTATGTGGTGTTTGAGCGCAGCGCCAAGCAGGTACATAGAAAAACCAAAGCCAAGGCAGATGAAGACATATAACTATAAAACTAAATGACAATTTGTTTGTGTATGAAGGCTCTGGACTGGATTCACGACACTGGGGAGTTCTACCTGTCCACACACACGTCCACCGGCTCCAGCATCCACCACACGCAAGAACTCCTGAAGGAGCACGAAGACTTCCACATCACAGCTAAGGTTGAGCTCATACACAAGCAGTGATGTGTGTTTAACGTCTACGTACCAAACTGAAAATGCTCCTGTCCTGCAGCAAACAAAAGAGCGCGTTAAGCTGCTCATCCAGCTGGCGGATAGCTTCTGCGAGAAAGGCCACAGTCACGCCGGAGAAATAAAGAAATGGGTGACGGCCGTGGACAAGCGCTACAGAGACTTTTCCCTACGCATGGACAAGTACCGCTCCAGTCTGGAGAAAGCCCTGGGTATCTCATCCGACTCCAACAAGGCAGTGAGTAAATTTACTTACTCTTACCCGCCATCTTTGATCGTGTCCTCGAGCCTTGACTGATTTGGTGTTTTTTGCTCTTCTTCTGTCAGAGTAAAGACCTCCAGCTGGACATCATTCCCGCCACCGCGCCGGGATCAGAGGTGAAACTGAGGGATGCTGCGGCGCATGAGCTGAATGAGGAGAAACGCAAGTCAGCACGGAGAAAGGAGTACGCCACCCCCTTCCTGTTTCCGTCTTACTCGTTAGAAGAGTTGATGAAAACATTTTACAGCACAAAAAGATTTAAAGTAACAACTTGAACTCTAACTCTTCATAAAAAAAGAAGTAAAAGAGAAACAAGCCAGATTCCAATGTTTTTTTTCTTCCTATCAAAATGGTTTTTATTGTTTTTAAGCACAAGTAATTAGATTATTGGCTCAGATCCCAAAAACAGAGCAGAGCAGAAGCTATCCTGCTGCTGGTTAATCCACCACAAAGTAGCCTCTCGGTGTCCTCGTCAACCCAAAGCTCTGAGCAGCAGAGCTCCGTTTTAAAGGTACACACTTAATGGACTTACATGATTTAAACTTCCTCCCATTAGCTTGTTTGCTGCATCAGCACATGAACTGCAGACGCGCCATCACGTTTCACCGGAGAATAGATGACTGTGCAGCACAGGAGGAGGAGACAGAATCATTATGTACAAGCACCACAAATCAAAAGCATGATTTCAGTCACTCAGAGCTGGTTCATGACCAAGCTTTATGGGCTGTAACACTTTCATTATTCATTAGTGTAAATGGATAAAGCTGACGAGCTGTAAAGAAGCCACAGGCGAGCCGATTAATCATTTTATGAAGGATCACATGTCAGATAGCAATGTGCTCATGTATGTATGCTTTTATGTCTAGGTTCATCATGGCGGAGCTGATTCAGACGGAAAAGGCCTACGTAAGAGACCTGAGGGAATGCCTGGAGGTAATAACTGGGAACAAGTTGAAATCAAATGCTAAACTGTGATCATATTTCCTTTGTGTGTATCTGATCTGGTCTTTTCTCCGTGCAGACCTACCTGTGGGAGATGACCAGCGGCGTGGAGGAGATTCCCCCGGGAATCGTCAACAAGGAGCACATCATCTTTGGAAACATGCAGGACCTCTATGAATTCCACCAGAAGTACGAAGCACGAAACCACTCTGAGTTTCACATCCAATCTAAGATTATCCCGTTACCCATGCGCTTTCTTACTGTGCACCTTTTCTAACATGTGAATGTCTCTCTCCTTTTTTCCAGCATCTTTCTGAAAGAACTGGAGAAATATGAGCAGCTACCCGAGGATGTTGGGCATTGCTTTGTCACATGGGTGTGTATCCTTCACCCCCATGTTGTTTGTGCTTATATGTACATCTAGATTAGTAAAAGTTTATCTGTAAGGTTAGTAGACTAACACTGTTTTTCCTCCTCAGGCCGATAAGTTCCAGATGTATGTGAACTACTGTAAAAACAAGCCGGACTCCACCCAGCTCATATTAGAGCATGCTGGGAACTACTTTGACGTGAGTGTCACATGTTGTCATTGCAGATGGTTCATGTCGGTTGTGCACATTCCCATCACTGTCCTTTCGTGTGTGTGTGTTTGACAGGAAATCCAACAACGGCACCAGTTGACCAACTCCATCTCTTCCTATCTGATCAAACCAGTACAGAGAATCACCAAGTATCAGCTCCTGCTGAAGGTAACCAGAAACACCAGATCTCTGAGCTATAGCAATCTGCATTGTTCCCATCGTCATGCTGTGTGTGTGTGTGTGTGTGTGTGTGTGTGTCTAGGAGCTACTGACGTGCTGTGAAGAAGGTAAAGGAGAGATCAAGGACGGCCTGGAAGTGATGCTTAGTGTTCCCAAGAAGGCTAACGATGCCATGCATCTCTCTATGCTGGAAGGTGAGCGATCACACTACTTGTTTTCTTTCTTTTTTTAACCCCCTCTGAGCTATGAGCTAATAATTCACATCTATTTTCAGGCATCGTTGAACTAATTTTTGCTGTAATATTTCGTTCATCCTCCAGGATTTGATGAAAACATTGAATCACAGGGAGAGCTCATTCTCCAGGATTCATTCCAAGTGTGGGATCCCAAGACTCTGATCCGTAAGGGTCGAGAGCGCCACCTCTTCCTCTTCGAGATGTCTCTAGTCCTGAGCAAAGAAGTGAAGGACTCAAACGGCCGGAGCAAGTACATCTACAAGAGCAAGCTCTATGTGAGTAAATGATGTGGTTGTGATATCACATTCATCCTGAACGTCTGTGCATGGCTGTAAGAAAAGGCTTCCTCTGGCTACAGAAACATTTGGATTAAAAGAAGCCAGTCATGGTTTAAAAGAAACTAAAAGATGCTGATGGTATTTTTTTCTCTGCAGACGTCAGAGCTGGGGGTGACAGAGCATGTGGAGGGAGACCCATGCAAGTTTGCTTTATGGGTGGGGCGCACCCCAACATCAGACAACAAGATTGTGCTCAAGGTAAGAAGAAAGTTAGTGTGGATATGTGTGAAATGTGCATCCCCGTCTAACCCAGCAGTCTTTACCTCGTTTCCAAAGCTTTTCCTTCCAGCACTGCTGAACTTCCTGGCATCTTGTCTGACTGCATGAGGCTTTCTGTTGACGCTCCTCTGTCTCCTTTATCTCCTCCCTCTCTGCCAGCCTTCGCTCACATTCTGCTTTGTTCCATCTGTTGACTAACTCGGGCACATCTGTATATCTGGGGCTGTGTTTTCTGTGGATGTTTGTATCTCTAATTCTCTATGTGGGCTGACATGCTTCCACCAACGCTGGTGATACTCTGTTAGCTCCCGAACACCCACAGTCCCGCCCTCCCCTCTTCGTCCATCCTGGCTTTGTGCCAGAACGGTAGCCATCTTTCTGTTCCAGAAGAGAAAAAGTTTGTCCACACTTACATATGGATGAAAGCTTGTGTCTGTTGTTGGAATAGCATGAAGCCAAAACCCTAACACTGAGTGTTACAGCTCTTTTGATACGTGTTGATGACTAAACTAACCAGTGAAAAGCAACCATGCGACATGTGCATCGTAAACTGTCTCTCACTACAAACACATGCATACACAGACTTAACATTCATGATAACCTGCTGCATTTTTAATTGGCCATCGTCGCACCTTTAAGGCAAATTATCAGTGTTGTACGTTTCTATCATGTCGAACCATTTTGTCAACGTTAGAAAAAGAAAAATGTCCCGTTTATCTGCTAAAGCCAAACCAGTGAAATTCTCTATTTTATATTTTGAATTTAAAGCTAAGTCAGGGATCCAAACATGGAGCAACGGTGAGTACAAACTATTCCACAACACAGCCCTTAACTGTTCACACAAGTCTGAAACACCACGTCTTACTCTCACTTCAGTAAAGTAGTTCAGGAGCATGCAGATGGCTCAAACCCACCGTAAACTACTGACATATCTATGTGTGCTGCATTAAAAATTAAACGTGTCAGACCCCACATGAATCATACAATCGTGTTCAGGTTTCAGGTGCTCCACCTTCTGGGAGTTAAAGCCATAACGGTGTTGCTACCTGATTAATTATGTAGAGATATTAAACTGTAGCAGCATCGAGTTGATCCAAACAAAAGGCTGGAAGAGAATTTAAAGAGTTTCGTTGTTTTTAAAAAGCAAACAGGCATAAAATGTTTTGGTCCTTTATTATTTATGTAATTTGTTTCTAAGCGTTGATGGGATTGAATCAAATGTGAAAATCATGCTCTGCAGCTTCAGTGAGATCTATCATGCTTTTAAATCCTTTCTTTTAACATGTAAATCATTAATTTATTGTCTGTATAAAGTAGAACCGCAATGCTTTGCTCTGAATTCTGCTTATTCTCGCTCCACACACACCTTATAACCCTGTTCTGAGGTGTGTATCGCTTCACACACACCTTATAACCCT
>JBAMHV010000018.1:5859433-5873330 GCA_037177535.1 Pseudomugil gertrudae
CGCTCCACACACACCTTATAACCCTGTTCTGAGGTGTGTCTTCAGAGCGACTCGTTTTGGTGCCGTCTCTTTAAATGAGGCCTGTCATGCCCCGCCCCCCTCCAGGTAACAGGAAGTACAACTCTACCCTGTTCCGCCATGTTTGTAGCTTGATAGCAGTGATACGCTAATCTCCCTACAGAGAAACATTTTATTGGTAAGTTTACTATAGATTTCAACGTATCAGATTCACGAATTTGGTTACCTGGACATCCACGACCTTATTTGGCAGACCCACAGCAAATACTGTGACATAATAGATTAAACAAAAACATAATAACAAAGATTAAACTTAAAAATAGGACCAAAACGAATAAAAAGATTTATTTATAAATTTACATTTTCTGCATTTCTAAACATGTAAAAATGCACAAAAACATGGATTTTAGGGCTAAAAAAGTGGATTTTGCATAATCTGTTCCCTTTAAACTAATGGGTTGCCTGAGCTTGAGGTGGAGGGGGAACTACTAGCCAGGGTGCACGTTTTACATGAGATCTACCGGCAAGCTGGTGTCTACAGTACTATATGTAGCTGTATTAAACTGTTATCCAATAATTAAACCTCCTTCTGAATGCCTAGGGGCCAATCAGCCCAGAGACATGTGAGCTGCTTTTAGAGGTCCACCATCGGCTTCACTTACACTTACATTACGTTTTGTAACTTCTGCAGTAGAAGCACTACATGAACTGAGCTGAATAAAATGTCATTAAGTCCCAAAATTGGCCCTAGTATCTGATTTTTCAACCACAAAAAAAGGAGCAACACTTTGTAGCGGTGCTGGAGAAAGCCAGTGTGAGGTAGCATCTATGTGGAAACACCCGATGCTAATAAGTGAGGAGCGGTCATTCCAGACTTGTGTGAAACACATAAGCTCTCCAGAAGAGTCATTTATTTGTTTCTTTTTACCTTTACCATCTGTGAGTCCTGTCTTATTGAACTCTGCATTACTGCCCCTTTAAAGGCTTCCAATATTGAGAACAAGCAAGACTGGATCAAACACATTAGGGAGGTGATCCAGGAGCGCACCATTCACCTCAGAGGAGCGCTCAAGGAGCCCATTCATATTCCCAAAGCAACTACAGCAAAGCTTCACAAGGGACGAAGGTAACACTGTGGATCTAGGTTTCTTCACCACCTTTGAGTTTTACATGGAATACACATTGTTACTGATTATGAATGCTTCTGGTAGGGATGGAGAAGACCTGGACAGCCAGGGTGAAGGCAGCAGCCAGCCAGACACCATCTCTTTGGCGTCTCGCACATCTCAGAACACACTGGATAGCGACAAAGTGAGAACACACACACACACACACACACAACCAGAGACAACATACTTTCAGACTTTGTGCAAGTAAGAAACAGCTCAGCTTGTTTCATAATGTGTGGACGGCCTGTAATGGAGCGTTTTTTCCTCCTCAGCTGTCCGGCGGCTGTGATCTGACGGTGGTGATACACGACTTCATAGCCGGCAACAACAACGAGCTGACGGTGCGCCGCGGTCAGACAGTGGAGATTCTGGAGCGTTGCCATGACAAACCAGACTGGTGCCTGGTCCGGACCACAGACCGCTCCCCCACCCAGGAGGGTCTGGTTCCCAGCTCCACTCTCTGTATCGCCCATTCCAGATCGTCCATGGAGATGGAGGGCATCTACAACCACAAAGGTACAGACTGGTGTAAACATGCTGTTTAGTGAAATGTTTAATAACTGTGAAATCAGAGTGCAGTATTTAGCATGTTTGTCCTTCCCAGACACTCTGTCAGTGTGCAGTAGTGACTCCGTAATGCCCGGATCATCCGCCACGCTCCAGCCAGGTCATGGAATTGGCTCCCACACCTCACCGGGACCAAAACGACCAGGTAACCCCGTCTCCGGCATTTTTAATCAGACATTTCTGAAATCCTATAAAAATGTTTAAAAAAGATTTTCTTTTTTTACAAATACTGCCTGATAATTTCCCAAACTACAATTATGTTTTAATTTATTTCACAACACTATTAATATATAAAATCACACAAATGCTCCTTAGTGGTCTTATTTATGTCTATTTTACGCCAACATTACAATAAAATATGGCAAGAGGATGAAACAATCACTAAAATTAAACAATCCAATCAATGAATAAATAATCACTTTAATCAATCAGTCTCAGACGCTGCTTCATAAGTTCTCGTTTGAACTGACTGAAATCGTGACTGAAGGAAACCAGACAGATGACCAGCTAAATAAATATGCTCTGGTTCTCACAAAAAGGAATTAAGCTTGTATTACTCGCATGTGGTGCAAACTTGTGGAGCTTTAAGTGTTAAAACATCTAAAGCGTCACATCGGAGGCTCAAACACGGTTACAAAAGATAAACCTTCATCCTCAGAAGGACCTCTGCAGCCTTTCAGAGCCTGAAACATCTTTGTCTTGTGGCTTCCATCTTAGCATGAGGAATTCTGTCGTGTTACTCTTAACGCACTGGTTTGCACGCGTGCGTTCTGCAAAGTTCAAGCACAGTTTTGCATAATTCTTCAGGCCTTTACACACTGGGTCCAATGAGAATAAACAACGTGAAACCGCAGATAATTCAGAGACAACGTAACGTCTTAATGTGCACGCCCCGGTACGACGCGGAATGACGAGTAAATGGTGAGAATTGTAGAAAAAACTCACATTGTGACAAAAACAAACAGGAATTTTAGAAAAAGAGGAGAACGTGGGGAGTTTAAGTGTTTAGTGTGGACCACGGCTGCTTCAGGAACTACTTTAGGATGTACGCGGGCCAGTTGGAGGATCTGCTACAGCAGCTAGCTCCCAGCATGAAGAAGCAGAGAAGCGTCTATTGAACTGGACCAAGATGCTCGGAACATGGTTGCCATGGTGATACAATGTTTGGATAAAGCAGCAGCCACAAAGAGACAGTCTCACAGCTCACGACCAGCTCACGACTGGCTCTGCTGGTTGGTCGATTATGTATCTGCTGGATGTAAATATTAAGAAAAACCGGCCTCAGACAGCTTCCAACCCCAGCATGCCTCCTCTGCAAATAACAGGGAATAAAAACAGGCAGTAACACACAAAAGTTGTGTTTATTCTTATCCAGCACTGTTATAGTGTGGACCTGGTCCTGGCTCATAACCATGGTGATCATTACAGTATTAAATGTGAAATCTGGTAACCGTGACATCCCTGATATGTGCTTAGATCAGGTTGTAAAGCTCTCCTTCATTTTTAAGTGAGTTTGCTTGTAGCCGAGAAGCTAATCCGCACGTCGATTGCTGTAATTAAGTCTTCTGTGACCTTCTCGTTTTATAGGGAACACACTACGGAAGTGGCTCACCAGTCCTGTGCGTCGGCTAAGCAGCGGCAAGGCAGACGGCCACGTGAAGAAGCTTGCCCACAAGCACAAGAAAAGCCGAGAGGTGAGGAAGAGCGGGGAGATGACGATGGGCTCCCAGAAAGACTCGGACGACAGCGCCGCCACTCCTCAGGATGAAACTCTGGAGGAGGTGGGCAAAACCGGGACGCTCTTATTGATTTGGATGCTTTGTAAATGTAATCTCTTGATGCTCGTGTGCCTTGCAGAGGGTCCGTAACGAGGGTCTGTCGAGCGGAACCTTATCAAAGTCCAGTTCTTCAGGCATGCAGAGCTGTGGAGAAGAGGAGGGAGAGGAAGGTGCTGACTCAGTACCTCTGCCTCCACCTATGGCCATCCAGCAACACAGCCTGCTGCAGCCGGACTCACAGGATGACAAGGTGAGGAGCGTTAACACCTCACAGGCAGCTTCTTTGGCCACACTGAAACATGATCTGTGTGCGCCTCATGTTTCTGAACACAGTAGTATTTCTTAGTAAGCTCTTTTAGATGCTTCTGAGTAATTTATACTTTTTTATTGTTTATTTTTCTGTCTAACATTAAAGTCATTAAGACAGAAAACTGCATCAAACCCTCTGAATGCTACGCACGCGAAACACGAGCGCGAGACGTAGCAATAATTAGAGTTCCTGACTAAACGTATTCGGTCCTCGGCCGTCAGTTTCGGCACTTGTTCATTTCAGTCTTGCACTTCCTTTATTTTTATTAATGTATTTTTCAAAAAGGGACATTTTGTGATGCAGTTTCAGTGAGTCCTTTGTTTGCGTTATGCATAACCTTTGACCCTGGCATGTTGCATTATATTCTCCCCTCTACCGTCAAACAGAAAGCAGTGAAACGTTTCAGACAGCCCAAGTCTCGCCCTCGATTAATACGACTCCTCTGACACTAATTTCTGTTTCTCTTTTGTTTTGTTTCCTGGTTGTATTGTTTGCTGTTTGCCATGCTGTAGCATTACCTTGATTTATGTCCTGTCTTTGCTTTGTCTCAGTTTCCATACCTGTCCATCTGAAAAGCCCAGCTGTCCCCCGTCTGTCTCCTCCCTCGTCTAGTTCTTCAAACCTTTCTCCCCTCCTCTTTGACTTGTTATGCTACTCTCTGAAGACTGTTTTGTTTTCAAAGTAAAACGTGAAGCTTGCAGCTTGTTTAGACTTCACTTCCTTCTTTTAAAAAGCCATCCCTCCTAACTTTTGTATTTTAATGAACTCTTACATTCCTTAATTTCTTGAGTTTTTCCCCCATATTTCTCTTATTTTATGTTTTGCTTTATTTGAGGTCTTTCTTATTTCCTAAACACACCACTGGTACTAAGGGCCCCTCACATATGAGCAGGTTATTAAAGTGTAAAGCAGAGGGAACCAGAGGATGCATGTAGCTCTAACTGGAGGCTTCTTATCGCAGGTTCAGTGCAGATCAGAAGGATGTAAGGCCTAACTTGTGTTGGCTTTATTAACTGCACACAAACGCAACATTTGAAGTCACACAGGTTGGATGATGTTGGTCAGGTTGCCTGTCAGCTCTCCGTTGGTGTAGACCCACAGCGATGGGGAAAAATCCAAGCTCCCCTCCCCCCCGTTACCCCTTACCCATCATCACCCGACCCCTTTGCCACCCCTCCGTTACCCGCCCGTCCCGCTCGTCCTCATTTTCCTTTTGCCCTCTGTGCGTTGACCTCATTACCCATGCGAGTAATTGGCATCTGTAAATGCTGGCGGGGCCAGAAGGGCACGCAGCCTCACCCAGAAAACCTAATTGGGGAAAGTCTTGAAGCGAAGCACAGCAAGGGTGAGAGTCTCCTGAACTATATTTGCACACATTCATCTCGCTGTTCGCATCCTTTCTTTATTTCAAAGGCTGTTCATCACCATCCCAGAAAGCAACACAAACTTCTCCCATTCAGAGAAAACTTTTTTTTCTTTCCCAAACCTTCTTCCCATCATCATCATCATGGGAATGCTTCTTCCATTTTCTTTTCCTTCACTCTTTCTTTTACGCAGCCTCATGTTTCCACCTTTTCCATTCATAGTATCTGAATTTTAAATAAGTTTCCTTTTCTGTTAGATATAAACCGGCAGCGCTGGCTTTTCACTAATGGAAACCATGTAATCGATGTATTTATGATTAGGAAACATTTCTCACACTGGCTACTAAATCCAGACATTCATATAAAATGATGAAATAATTAAAACCTGGTCATGAAAAACTACGGCATGACCCTTTACCATGATATGCTTTTGATTTGCTCTCCATTTCTGGACTGTTCAAATTCATCTAAGTGGAACTATTTAGGCCGAAACAGCAGAAAAGAAGGAATTTAGTAGAAATGGCTTTTGTTGTTTTCTCATACTGTCTCTGATCTTTCCATGTCTGCCCAGACGTCTTCTCGTCTGTCAGTCCGCCCATCTAGTTCAGAGACGCCTAGCGCTGCGGAGCTGGTGAGCGCCATCGAGGAGTTGGTCAAAAGCAAGATGGTAGGACACAAATAATCGCTCTACCTACATGTGGGACTGAATCAGTGAGCTGCGTAGCGTCCGAGGACTTCATTAGAAAGCATTTCAAATCTTTATGTATTATGTATTATTATCATTATAGCTGATATCAACTTGATTCAAATAGTTACAAGTCGTCACACGGAGACGTTTGTACTCCTGTAAATCCTAAAGCTAAAACTTGTATTCCAGGCTCTGGAGGACAGACCCAGCTCTCTATCAGTTGACCAAGGAGACAGCAGCTCCCCCTCCTTCAACCCCTCTGACAACTCCCTGCTGTCCTCCTCGTCCCCCACCGAGGAGCTGGACGAACGCCGGAACAGTGTTCTCAAGAAAAGACAGTACGTGTGCTACCATCGGACACTTTCTACACCAAAACCACCACAGTGATTAGCATAGACGCTCTGAACTTCTGCGTTTACATGAATCCGTTCCTGTTGCACGTCCCTGTTTCCTCTGGCTTTAGTAAATAGTAAATAGTTTCCTAAAAGCACTGAAGGACTTAGCCTATTTGTTCTTTTGTAATGATTAATTACATGATTTGAGGACTTTGGAGCAATTTTAGGACAAAGATGGTGTGTAAAAAATTCTGTAAATCAGGACATCTGGAGCATGAGATGATGATTAAAGGTTTATTCCTCTCCGTGATGTCAGTCCATCATATCGGGAGCGAAGCCGGCTACTCCCAGTTGCTCTTCAAAACGTAATTTACACATGAGGATAAGGAGCATCGCGTCATTTGACACCATTTAAAAGGGCAATATGTGATAACGTGTTTGACAAATGAACATGATATCTTCATAGTTTTCCTCCTGGTGCGACGTTGTAAAAACACAACGTGCAGATTCAAGGACAAAGAACCGACACATGACATCACAATGCCAGAGACACGAGCCTGAGGCACCAGAGATCTGTCCTTCAGACATTCATCAATAACTGATACGGCCACATAAGCAAGTTATTTTTGGAGAGTGCAGCCAAGCATGACATATTGTAGCTTTATCCACTAATCCCACTTCTTAACTAGGCCTGTTTTCTGCCCCTTGTCTAAAATAACACCCATAATAAATGAAAGTATAGCTTCACAACACTATACACGCTTACAGTAAGCTGAGAAGAATCAAGACATGTGCTACTGTGTTGGAGTAGAAAAGTAGAAAACCCCAAATCTGTATAGCCAGTTTGACTGGGACGTACTAATGTCTGACTGCAGAAGTACCAGCTGAAAAAGTTTTATTAGTCATGTTACACATGTAAATGTCTCAGAAACCCATCAGCTCATTCTGATTATTGACATTTCTATCATATGTCAGTCAAGAGAATAAAATGAAATAAAAGCTCCCATAATGTGCAGAAGTGAGCCAAAGCTCTGATGGGGATAGTTTCATAGTTTTGTTACATGGCCGTGTAACTACGTGTAGTTCTTATAGTATTTCATTGTGGTGACGATTCATTTAGCTGAGGTATCTTCTCGTTATTCTGGTGTACGTTAGAACTATGCAAAGATCTTCTGTACTACACATTTCTCCCGCTGCCTCCTGTACGTGTCTAGCTCAGTCTTATTGAATGGAAATGTGAAATATCTTGAGTTCATATGTAGTTTCTCAAACAATAAGAGCATTTTCTGAATTTGGTGGTCAGATTTGGACCTAATCCATACCTCACCTTTGTTTCAGCTACGTTCTGCTGGAGTTGGTGGAAACCGAGCGAGATTACGTCAGAGATCTCAGCCTGGTGGTGGAGGTGAGTTCATCCTCATCGGTGTGGCTGTTTGGTAATTCAGCTTCTTACCTGCGTTTCTACATCAGGGCTACATGAGCAGGATGAAAGAGGAGGGTGTCCCTGACGACATGAAGGGGAAAGACAAAATTGTGTTTGGCAACATCCATCAAATCTACGACTGGCACAAAGAGTATGTGACACACACACACACACATATGTATACACTCTTTCTTTGGAGTCACTACAAGCTAAACTTGTTTCTTACTAATCAGTTTTTGTCCCATTCAGTTTCTTCCTCAGAGAGTTGGAGAAGTGTCTGGAAGACCCTGACCGACTGGGACCTCTGTTTCTCAAACAGGTTTGTCCACAGTGAATTTCCAACATGTGATTTATTTGTACTTTCTGAAGCACAAGGATAAAAGTGATGATTGTGTGTGTTTTATGCATCTAGGAACGAAGATTGAACATGTATGTGGTGTACTGTCAAAACAAGCCCAAGTCGGAGCACATTGTCTCAGAGTACATCGACACTTACTTCGAGGTATATACTTTTAATTAAAGACTTGAGTTTGTGGGTTCTTTAACCCTATAAGAAGCTTTAGATATAAATTACAACACATTTTTTAGGACCTGAAGCAGCGTCTGGGACACAGGCTGCAGATCACAGACCTGCTCATCAAGCCTGTCCAAAGGATCATGAAGTATCAGCTGCTGCTAAAGGTTAGTCTCCTACAGTACAGCAGAGGGCACCACAGCTCCATCTACTATTCATTTCCCCAAATCTGCCACAAACTGGTTAACTTTTATAATACATGTTTGCTTTGTCTTTATGTTATTTAGGATTTCCTCAAACACTCTAAAAAAGCTGGCCTAGAGTCTGTAGAGTTAGAGGTAAGAAACCCAGAGCTCTTCCTCATTGGCTGACAGATGTTTTTGCTCTTTCTGTATACAAACGGCTCATTTGACCGGGTGCGGCCACTGCATAAAGCTCTTTCATGTCTTGCTCTTGCAGAAAGCTGTGGAGGTCATGTGCATCGTGCCAAAAAGGTGTAATGACATGATGAATGTCGGTCGTCTTCAGGGATTTGATGTAAATCACATTAACTTATCCTAATAAAAAGCAGCATACGCTGACTGCTACAACGTGTAAAGCTCTCATCCTCCTCTTCAGGGGAAGATCGTGGCTCAGGGCCGCCTTTTACTTCAAGACACATTCATGGTGTCTGATCCAGAGGGCAGTGTGCTTGGCCGGATGAAGGAGAGGAGAGTGTTCCTGTTTGAGCAGCTCGTCATCTTCAGTGAGCCCCTGGATAAGAAGAAAGGCTTCTCTCTGCCAGGCTTCCTCTACAAAAACAGCATCAAGGTGATGAAGACACTTACACGCTGGACTTCATCGTGCTTAATCCCCAGAAGCAAACCAAACTGTTTTCTTCTTGTTTTCTGCTGCAGATAAGCTGTTTGGGTTTGGAAGACAGCGTAGAAGGTGATCCCTGCAAGTTCATTCTCACCTCCAGGTTAACTAACGGTACTGTGGAGTCCTTCGTGCTGCACTCCTCCCACGCGGGGGTGCGGGAGGTTTGGACTCTCCAGATCAGCCACATACTCGAGAGTCAACGCAACTTCCTCAATGGTAGGATATCTTTCCCATGTACGAGAAGTGGTGTTTTGTAGGGGAATTGTTTTGTACACGGCCATCCGTGTCTGTTTTGTACCTCATCACAGCTCTGACCTCGCCAATAGAGTATCAGAGGAACCATGTGGGGGCGAGCAGCGGTCCATGTGTTGCCAACATGGCGGCTGCAGGTGGAGGCAGCGGTGGTGGAAACTCACAGAGTTGTTCCAGTCCTTCCGGACCCTTAGGTGGGTCTCGTCGGCCTTCCAGAATCCCACAACCCTCCCGTCTGCCTCAACCCTTACGCAATCACCCCGGGGGCGATACCGACAGCCCCAACAAGATGTCAGGTATGGACTATCTAGCTTTTTTTGGTGATCAGTTTGGCACAATAAAATAAAAATGTGACTGAAGTGTCAGTTTTGCTCGGTTGTGATCCAGGTTTGTCCCCTCGTCCCGCCCCTGCTCCCCTGCTCCCTTCAGGGGGTAGTCCACAGGGAAAGCACCACATCCAGACCCCAGAGGACCAAGCACAGACCCCCATTCCTGCCAGCACTGTAACCCCTATCCCTCGTGCCACGGTTGGGCCTCTGCCCTCCACACCAACTTCCAAACCACGGCCAGGAGCCGTGTCCCCTATGGCCTCCCCTCTTGCCACTCCTGCATTTGGCAAGGATGCTCTTCCTCCCCCACCTCCCAGTCCGGGCCAAAAGTCCGGATCTGGATTCTGGAGCTCCATGCCGGGCTCTCCAGCCAGCCGGCCTGGCTCGTTCACCTTCTCGGGGGAGGCAGGGGAGACTCCGGTCCGCCAGAGCTCAAACCAGATCCAAACTGGTTCTGGGAGCCAAACCCACAGACACTCCACGCACAGCAAGGAAGCCGATCGCATGAGTACCTGCTCATCAGCCAGTGAGCAGTCCATCCAGTCCACCCAGAGTAACGGGGTAAGATGCTGCCCAGAGCAGATTCGACTAACACAGAAGCAGAGGGAGGCCTGGTCTATCTTGTCTGCCTGTTGTCCTGCTGCCGCCAGTGCTACTAATCTGATCCCTACTATGCATTTCTGACAACCTTCACTGCTCTCCAACGCCATCCTCTCTAGTCTCAAACCATTTCAGAAGACAAAATCTTGCTGTTTCAGCTGTCGGTGTGCACAGGCTCGGTCTTTCTAGGGGCCCTTTTCCATCTTTCCACTGAATAATCTTTTAAGGCTTCTCCAAATTTCTTTACTCTAACAAAGCTTTTACTAACACGACTACCCGTTGGCCGTTTTTCACCACTTCTGGTCCTCATGGTGTGTAACTGAAATGTACTTTTCCTCCAACTAACCTCTGACGTTTGTGGTTCAGCCACAAACGTACTGGGAAGTCCTCATTCAACCTAATGCTCCTCCTCTCATCTTTGCCTGGAGCAGCAAAGACGAATAAAGATGAATCATCTTATTTCAAGCTTTTTTTCATCTACTTCTATTTTTTCCAAGAGGAAATAACAGATCCCTGCTTTTCTGTCTTCCTTCCACTGGAGTCTAACCTCATAACAAAGCTTGTTTCCAGTGGATCGTATGCTGATTCCAGTCTGTAACCCTCTGTTTCTGCCTTTTACCTTATTGTGTGCTTTTCCCACCTAATCAAACCAGGCCTGTTACATCAGTGATTTCTTGATGTTGAGATAAACAAACTTGCACTCAGTGAACTCCTTCTCTCCTTGTGCAGAGTGAAAGTAGCAGCAGCAGTAGCGTGTCCACCATGCTGGTGACCCAGGACTACACGGCTGTGAAGGAGGATGAGATCAGCGTCATTCAGGGCGAAGTGGTTCAGATTTTGGCCAGCAACCAACAAAACATGTTCCTGGTGTTCAGAGCGGCCACCGAGCAGGGCCCCGCTGCCGAGGGCTGGATCCCCGGCTTTGTGCTGGGACACACCTCGGCCATTGTCCCCGACTGCTCCGACGGGCCCATCAAGTAAGAGCTCTGGAGAGATATGGAGTGCATTTAATATCGCGATGCTTTTTTTCTTAGCTGCCTCGTTGTGAGATACTGACCTGCAGCATCTTTCCGTGTTTCAGTAGGAAGTCTTCTTCCTGGCACACATCCCTGCGCATCCGCAAGAAATCCGAGAAAAAGGAAAAGGACGCAAAGAAGGAGACAAAGCTGGAAAATGGATACAGGAAGTCCAGAGATGGACTGGCCAATAAAGTTTCTGTAAAGGTCAGGACAACAAAGCTGTAAAGGTGGCTTTTTTTTTTTTATTATTTCCATCTGACATTTCTTTGTCTTTTTTTCAGCTCCTAAACCCAAACTACATCTACGATGGTAAGCTTTTACTTTGTGTGTTAATCCACAACAACGAAAGTTAATCTCATGTGGCAGATTAATGGCATTGCATTCCCTGTCAGCTCCCCCAGAATTCCTTGTGCCTTTGAGTGACGTGACCTGTGACAACGGCGAAGGCGTCTCTCTCAGGTGTAAGGTCTGTGGTCGACCCCGTGCTAACGTCACCTGGAGGGGCCCCGACCAGAGCAACCTCACCAACAACGGACACTTTAGCATCACCTACAGGTAAGACGATGGTTGTCATATGGACTGTGACACCATGACGTGAGTGGATGCTGTATTATAAATAATTCTACCGTGAAATAGTTTCATTTACCGTACAGCCCCACGAGCAGACAGATTATATGCTCTTATATTGTGAAGCCTGATAAAAGCTTAACATCTGTGAAAAGGTTTAATTTAGGAGCAGAATTTAATCACCGTGTTGTTTTCAGTGATACGGGTGAAGCTACGCTGCGGATAATCTGCACCGGCTCTGAGGATGACGGCATTTATACCTGTGTGGCAACCAATGAACTGGGCAGCGTAGCCTCCTCAGCTAGCCTGAGAGTGCTGGGTAAGAAACCAGACACTACAGTAGATGCTGAAGGCTTTCACACAGACCCGGTGATGAGTGTTGGCTTATCGTGTTTTAGCTGTGTCCGCTGATGGAGTCCGAGTGAGCTGGAAGGACAACTTTGAGTCTCACTACACTGAAGTGGTTGAACTGGGAAGGTAACTGGCTCAAACACATCCCCATGAACTGATCAGCCATCTTGTTCTCATAATAAAACCAACTAACTTGCCCTGAAAACGCCCCTATAGATGGAGCATGTTATTGATTCATGCTGTGACTGATCAGTCTGTTAGATATAAAAAATATATACAAGAGCATCAAACACGGGATATTAAACATATTTTAGATATTTATGTTGGCTACATCAGCCATGTGACTTGTTTCTTGTCATCAGGGGTCGTTTCTCTGTCGTGAAGCGCTGTGACCACAGAGGCACCAAACGTACAGTCGCCGTTAAACAGGTAAACAAGAAGCTCATGAGAAGAGACCGAGTGACACAGGAACTCAATCTGCTCCAGAGACTCCAACACCCCCACATAGTGAGCCTGATAGACACGTACGAGACCCCCAGCAGCTACGTGCTGGTCCTGGAGATGTGAGTACACAGCCACACTGTTTGTGTTTGTGTTAGTTAACCTGTAAATATCACTGCAGATATATTTACACGTTATATACGTTTCTGCTGTGTTTCAGGGCCGATCAGGGGCGTCTGCTGGACTACATAGTGAGCTGGGGGAATCTGACTGAAGGGAAGGTAGCGGGATACCTGCGGCATGTTTTAGAAGCTTTACAGTACTTGCACAACTGCAGAATAGTACATCTGGATGTAAAAGTAAGTAGCTGCACCAGAGTATTTGCACTTTATTTCGTGGTAAATGCTGCATTTGTGTTAGCACCTTTAACATTTTCCTAAATACAGTACGAGGCTAAAGTCACATTTATAGCTGATGTAAACATGACGTGACGCAACTTGAGTCATTGTTTTGTTTTTAAGATGGGATTTATGTTGTAAAACTATATATTTAGTTTTAATTTACAGGCAAGCAGTGTAGGATTACAACTCTTGCTAAGAATAACACTGGTTAAGTCCTCCAAAAGAGCCACTACTCTCCCCCAGAGACATCAGACAGCCTTCAGACCTACATTTTAGAGCAGAAGCATGGAGGAGCGGGGAGACATGGCTGAATAGCTGATAGCTGAGTTACCTGTTCCTCCTCCACCTGTAAATGGAGGTGAAGCTCAACAAACCCAACCTGTGGAACGTTTACACATCTGGGCTTTTTGTCAGTGAGGAGTTGAAACAGAAGGAAAAATGGGTTTGTTTGATGCAGGATTGAGCGGTCGCCCAGAGTAAATCACCAGAGCAGGTGTTGCTGAGGTTAGCATGAAGATGCTCAGCTTTATGAATCAACACTCTGTTTTGCTTCACTCTTGTTCCAGCCTGAGAACTTGCTGGTGGCTCACACCACCAGCGGCCAGCCAACAGTCAAACTCTCAGACTTTGGTGATGCTGTCCAGCTCAACAGTGCCCACTACGTCCACCTGTTGCTGGGCAACCCTGAGTTTGCCTCTCCAGAGTTGGTCCTGGGAGAGCCTGTGTCGCTGACCTCTGACCTGTGGAGTCTGGGCGTGGTGACTTACGTGCTGCTGAGCGGTGCTTCTCCTTTCCTTGACGAGAGTGCAGAGGAGACCTGCCTAAACATCTGCAGGTTGGATTTCAGCTTCCCCGCAGATTACTTCCAGGGTGTCAGCCAGGCAGCTCGGGACTTTGTCTGCCTGCTTCT
>JBAMHV010000018.1:5888308-5902302 GCA_037177535.1 Pseudomugil gertrudae
CCCCCCCCCCCCCCCCCCCCCCCCCCCCCCCCCCCCCCCCCCCCCCCCCCCTCCCCCCTCCCCCCCCCCCCCCCCCCGCCCCCCCATGAGATGTTGCGTGTTGGGTCTACTTTTGTTCGGCACAAACTGTGTGTTGTGTGTGTGTGTGTGTGTGTGTTGGGGTGGGTTTGACACCTGTGGTAGCAGTTTTTCCTCTTAAGAAAAACAAGGAAGTGAGACTGGCTGCAGCTGGGAACTGAAATGGTTTCCATCAGATAATTAATGGGTCAGTTTTGATTTAGGTTGTAACGTCAGAGCGGATCCTCACCACAGGTGCAGAGAAAGGCGAGACTGCGGACTTCCTCTGCTGGGGCACGTTGTAGTTCTGGTACAGCACTATCCCGTACTGTGGAGACAAAGAGGTATTCAGGTTTCTGCACTAAGTACAAACTCAAAAACAAAACAAATCGCAGGTAGAGTAAAACTTTGCAGCCTCCACATGGCGTTCACTGTACCTCCGTCAAATAACTATCAAATCAAATTCACTTTATCTATTTAGCTTCCTTTGCAAAGGAGACACGATGCAGACACAATACCATAAAACATGACCTGCTCATCACTTATGTACCCAATGTACCAGCTCATCTGTTCAACATGGAGGTTGGGACAACGCTGGAGGAGGCTCTCTTTGTTCTTTCTGCACCAGAGTTTGTAAAAATAAGGTTATACTTTTATATCCAGCTTCAGCTCTGGTGTGGTTATAGCTACAGATGCACGCTGAACATGAAACACAGTTTACGATGGATCCAAATTTAGCTATAAATTTAAGAAAAAGTACTGAGAAATCCTGTATGCTTTCTCTTCGTCTCTGTATCGCCGACGATGAGGCTTCCTCATCAGCGCAGTACGGTGTCTTTCAAACCTCACCCCCCTCCACCCCGAACGTATTGTGTTAGGATTGAAGATGCACGTGTCATGCAGGTTTATACTCCTGATGTGACCGGTTTCACTCAGTTACGCTGCATGGTGCAGTGGTGGCAGAAGCAGCAAATGAGCAGTTACACGCTTCACTTAACCCTTAAAGTCTCAGTGAGCCGCTGGAAACACAAAAAACCACTTGTCATCCATACCATGGTACTTAAAAGAAGAAAGAAATGAAGCAGCCATGTGCTACCAGATCTGGACAGGCTAATCCCAATTCTTACTCGCATCTTTGTTGCCAGTCAGAAACTTTTCAACTTTCCAGCCGCTATGAAATTTAATTTAAAAACAAATGTCAACAATTTTTTAAAATTAGTCTCTGTAAGGTGAGTCGACATGCAACAAGACAATTACAAGGTGATTTGACTCAAACGGGGGAAATCTAAGAGATAGAAAAGCTTAATCTTTAAGTGTGAGCGCTCATGGCCCATTCACACCCGTTCTTACATCCTAGTCTGTTTGGAAAGGCTGGTTCATTTGAGGAGGTGTGAATGTGAGGTGTCTGCCTCAGGTGAAGCAAATGCAGGCAGTGGACGAGCTTGTTCTTGATGTTTTCTGATGCCCCGGCGGAGGAGGAGAACATGTTCGTTTATGTTTGTTTGACTAAAGGGAGGGTAAACAAAGTCAGAACAACTGAGCGTCGCAAACCTGAACACTGGTGAATTATTAGGTGTGAAAACAACCTGAGTTTCCACAATGGTTGAAACAAGGAGCCGTTGTAGCATCCTGCAGTGCATTTCTGACCAAAGCAGCTAAGTAGCATGTGTAACGGTTGTGTTATACGACACCACAAAATAATCTGCTTTCCAAGAATCAGGCCAATAAGCAGCATAAACTTCACAGCTACACAATGGAAAGCTACTGGTGTAAGCACGTGGAATAAAAGTAGAGGCTTTACTTTGAGCAGCCTGAAGGCAGTCATCCAGCAGGTCCGGCTCTGTTCGTCCTCCGCACACAGCATCTTTAGCTCCTTACAGTCGCTCCTCACTTTGCTGGGCTGCGGACCAAACAGAGGGGCAGTAAATGAAAGAGATGCAGGAAGAACGCGCTGCAGGTTCAGTCTAATGGGTTTCAGTGAAATCTCAGTAATTATCGTCTCCAGCAGAACTAGAAAAGCATCCAGATCTCCATCAAGCAGCTCATTCCCACCCTGTTATGTTCCTACATTCATTTTACAGGGTTTACGACTGGATTCACTGAAAATGGACCCACAGTGTCTCGCTGTGTTACGGTGTTTGGTGCATGTCTGAATTTGACCAAAGATCCTATATGTTTCCTGTTTCAGATTGCAGTTTGTGGCATTTTGCCGGGATCCAGATCAAACTCTGGTAACTTGGTCATCCTTACTGGTCAGGAACTCCATTTACTGGGATTTTTATGCATATTTACTGAAAATGGTTACATCTCACAATGATTAAAAAAAAATCCTGGATGCAGATGGTGATCCACATCACTCCTAAAATGTTATAGAATTTAAAGACCGATCTAAAAAAGAAAAAATCCATCCAGTAATTTCTCCGTAAAGTTGCAGACAGACAGAAACACTGGCTAAAACTTCAGAACCACAAGTACCAGCATCGCAGGCTTTCCTTCCACCAGTAAGGAGGACATCACACACAAACCCTACAGATCATTTCAATAATGTCACCATGGCAACAATCCACCCCCTGCCCTCTGAACCAGCAAGTAAAATCTGTTATCCAATCCTGCGCAGTCACCCCCGCTGACAGCATCTTACATGCCAATCATTTAAGTGTGTATGTGTGCGCACGTTCAACACAGAGGTGAGGAGGTTAGTCGGGCCAGATTCCCTGTACCATCCCAGCTTATCCCATCAGGCTTATCCCAGATCAGCAGGTGACAAACCACAGATAACGCCTGCAGTGGTAGACACAGTGCTGAGTGTGTGTTTAAATCCCTGCTGGCCGGTGTTAACCCTTGTGTCCTCTGACAGAGACACAAGGCAGCAGGCGCTCCTGTTATGAAGCGGTTTTAATAAAGATCACAGCCGGACTACAGCCAGGCAGACGCCTCGGGTGGGATTACTCCATCACATTGTTTTATTATGGAACTTTTACTTATTTATAGTGTTTATAAAGATTAGGCAAACATAAAAACGTATAATTACCCTGATGCAGAACTGGAAGTCGGTGGGGGCGTTGTGAAGCTTTCTGCCTGTGATGATGGTGAAGATGTTGCTTTCCTCCAGATCCGACAGCAGCTGCAGGTGTCTGGGTTCCTGTTTGAGAGGCAATAAATAAATAAAAAGTTAGAAGATATGCAAGAAGTATTATGACAAAGACTAAATGTGTCAGTCAAATGCTAAACTGTGAATTGAGTGCCCTTCATCCGGTTTCAGGCCTGAAGCAGCGGTGTTTAATACCTTAGATGTTCCTTTAGTGGAGTAATAAAGGCCAGAGC
Organism: Pseudomugil gertrudae; assembly: GCA_037177535.1. Taxonomy (NCBI): domain Eukaryota; kingdom Metazoa; phylum Chordata; class Actinopteri; order Atheriniformes; family Pseudomugilidae; genus Pseudomugil; species Pseudomugil gertrudae. The sequence continues at coordinate 5,891,690 of JBAMHV010000018.1, forward strand.
GTCGCAGGAACATGTAGAGCTTCTTCCAGGACCTGCGTCCAGGCTCCTTCACATAAAGATAGCCCTGGATTTCTGGACAGCTGCTTGAGTTCAGAAAGTTCTAGAGGGAATACATTGAACAAAAACAGCATTTAAAGCGAGTAATGCTGTAACAGAAGTGGATGGAGGCAAAACAACTGAGCTAATGACAAACATCTGGAAAACGAAGGCTCGTTTGTGACTGAGGCCATCTCTTTTTCTTCTGTCTTTCTCCAATTATTCCCAAATATCTGTTAGTAGCGTACCTCAGATATCACACAGAACTGCACCAATCACAGAGGAGGCTTTCAGAGAACGTTTCTAACAGGAAATATGGTGCTGAAAATAAAATATGCACCCCTCTTTTAACAGAGCCACAAAATAACAATGCTTTAACAGAAATGGAAAGGTTTCCTGCGTAGGTTTTTCAGTGTTGCTCCGATGTGGTGGGCATCCCAAACACCCCAAATGTTTCCAAACCAAACACCCCAAATGTTTCCAAACGCTACAGTAAAGCAGGCACCTCCACTGATCCATCAATGTCTGAACATGCTAATGACATATTATTGATTTGCATCATTTTACAAATAAAGCTGGAAATTCAAACTTCATTTTGCTAACGTTTTTACTGACATGCATACAAATCATAGATTTCTTTTGTGGTCTTACTCTGAGGATATATTGATTTATCTAAGGGTTGTACTGCTTTTAACACCCCCCACAGACAATTCGGGGTGTTTACATAGAATTTTTTTCTAGTAATACCATTAACAATGACTTTCCCTACAACAAACCACACAGATCACTTTTCCACCACTGAAACTTTAATGCAACTTTGACCGATCACAGCTCCTCCCTGCTGCCCCACATGTACGGCGTCAGCGTCGCACCTTGTGTTTCTGATTTTGAACACGTAGACGGTGTGGATTTTTAGAGCAAAACACTGAAAGTAAAATATCTTGAACTAATTTCTGGTCCGTTTGCAAGAAAAAAAACATTCACAACATCAGCTACAAAAATGATGCAACAAACAAAGAAATGATGCAAAATCACCCTCATTATTTAAGTTTTTCTATCTTATTAGATGATATTCATGGAACAAGAACCATTTTACTAAATTAATCTGAAGACTAGAATGTAAGCACTGATTAAGGAGACCTCAATTTCACCATCAATTTAAATCTCTGATAAATAAATAATAATAATAATAATTATTAATAGCATCTCTAAAGAAAGAATGAAAGAAAGGGTACTGATATTAAAGGGAATCATGCATGAAAGGGCTAGAGGGATTAAGTGTTGGATTAAATTAAGACTAAGGAAACAGGCGTTTCCACGTATGTACGTGACCCTTCACCGAGTCATCTCCTCACCTGTAAAAGCTGTGACGGAGGGATTGAGCCATCAGACTCCTGACACCAAGCCACCATCTGTTCTGGAAAAAAGTTCTGAAGGGAAAAAACCCGCAGAGTGACAATGAGTGACAGAGAAAGGGACAAAAGAAGCACAAGCACAAGTGAATTTGCAAGCCAAAAGTGTGGCAGCATCTCTCTTTGCAAAGTTCATCTCTGTGTGTGTGTGTGTGTGTGATGAGCACAAGGACTCAAAGGCAAAGTGCTGAGGAGAGAGCGGGCACTCCAGCCCAGAAGTAGATGCAGTATGATCTCACCCGCTGATGTAATCCCCTTTAGCTAGCAGCGCCACTCTTAGCGTGATTGACATGCCGCGGCCAGCACTCTGGTGTTTTACTGTGCTCATTACCACGGAGCTGAGGTCACCTGCTGGCTCTGACACACACCTAAATCACCACGGCAGTAATGTCATCGTACGCTCAGCCAGCACGCAGCAGAAAAGCTCCCAGCAGCGTCCCCATCACCAAAAGATGCCACGCAAGACGACTAATGTTGATTAGCTCAGGCCTTCTCCAAAAGCAAATCTGCATTTTTGGAGCTGAATCGCTCATCCGAGGATACAAAACATTCAAGTTGTTAATGAAATGTGGCACCACAGCTGCAGAATTCAATAAAACTGAGATGATTTAAGCAGAAAGATGGACTGAAAAATAGAGGAAAAAACATCAGTGGACTCTAAATCAGGTTTATTCTCAAATAAGATTAGCATGGTACATGTGTAGTTCAGAGTGCAGCAGTGGCATCAATGCAAAGAAAACCTATGCAATGTCTCCACACTCATTTCAGCAGAGACATGAATTAATATTGTTTTTTGCCAAAATATTGAACCGATTATCAGAGAGACTTTAAACTACATCCAAAAACTTCCTAACTGGATGAACATCCCGACTTTGTGGTGGCCAGCCACATGTTTGATGCTCCCTCCCTCCCACTTGGACCCAGTAAATCCTGGCATATACGTCATGTGGGAATATGTCTACGCCATCAGGGAGAAAAGAAATACTGGTGGAAAACCTGATTTAGTCTCACGATATGTTTTTTTAAAAGGCTGAAGTTCAGTCTCAACACCTTTATTCTCATCACATTGTACATGTGGAAATTCTTCCTATAACATATACTGATTTTTTTAAGCCAACTTCACCAAATGTTTCTTCTATTTCCTCCAAGAGGACACATTCATTCCAGCCCGTTTATAATAAATAGGCTGGTTAACCAACAGATTGCAATGAACCTCGACTTTGATGCAATCCCTCATCCTGAGCATGCACAAGGTGACACTGGAAAGAAAAACAGGACCCAGCAGAACCAGGCTAAGGGAAGGCAACCATCTGCCTGGACCGGTTTGGGTGGAGTAGACACTTCCTGTCCCAACCAAACTACCACTACTTCTAACAGGGCATCTATGTTTGGTGAAAATGTGTATAAGCTGCAGCTGAGCAACATGAAAAACTCTATCATCATTTACTTCTTTATCCTGCACATTTATTGTCCTGTATACTCTCATCTAATTGGTTCCTAAAGTGGAAAGTGCAGTAATATACCAGATGAGGCAGACTAAATATCTGCTTGCAAGACAGACTATGTAATTTACACATTTGTGACTTGATGCTACGTTGCTCATTGGTTTAGTAAACAGCAGGCAAAGTGCACAACGTACGGGCTTGTGTGAATAACTCCATGTTTCTGTACAAACATATGGATACTTTGAGTTTCTCAGTGAACAACTGCACGAGTGGCTTTTGTTCAGGTTCATGGCTGCTGTTAGCCAGTTTGCTCATTCTGCTAACAGCATCTGGGGAACAGTTGCTGTTTACCTGGACAGGGTTGAGCGAACAAGCTTATGAAGGCAGCTGCAGATCAACCACTGGCTGCCGTTGCCTGCTTGTTCGCTCCACCCTGTCCAGGTGCTCAGCGGGGACAAAGTCTGCTAACGGTTAGCATCTGCTTGTAGCCTTTGTAAGCAGACTCCAGCTGCTGCCGTCCCTCAACTGGCATTTTCTGTGGCTTGTTAGCTTTTCATTTCATCCACACATCCCACACTGTAAAACCAAACGGTTCATTCCTGCAACACTCAGGAGTTTGTTTTCTTGTAGTAGCTTTTTAAATGTGTCTGTGATGGATAATGAACAATGATGTTGTAGTGGCCAGGCTGTACACGCGAGTCAGAGTTGTAACTAATAAATAAATCATGTTTCTTCCAACATAGAAAGCACTTAAACATGCCATATCTCTTTGTTTGAGTTCTTGTGTGAGCTTTAAAGTGATAATATTGCCGGCATCCCGTATGCGGGACATTATGTGGTATTTAATAGGAAACCTGCAGACAAGCCAGAAAACTCACCACCATGTTTATTATTTTCACTCTAACCGATGCATCATTTATAGTACTGAAACATAGGTTCTTAGTGAGAGGCTAGCTGCTTATCCAGGTGATGACTTTCTATGATCAGACAGTGTAAAAAGCTTTTTGAAGAATCTTAAAATCCATCAACATATTTCCAGGTACACTGTGTAGGAATTACTGACATTAGTGTTTGGTTGGGAATGAAATGACTTCAGCAGCCAAACAGGGACTATGGCTGTTAGTGGACAAAAATCCTCCAAGCATTTAAGTGTTTTTTATCCATGTGTAAAACCCGTCTTCTCTAATGCATTGACTACAGCAAACTTATTCCACATTGTGTACACTTCTTCTGCGGTCTATTTAAGGGGTTACTTATCCCAAACGGTGTTCTAGCACCTATCAAACAAAGCCAGTACCGCAGTTTTCAAGCTCACAGATTCTCACATAGCAGAGTTGTTTGTCCATTCAGAGACACCGTAGTAAAATATGACAGGATAAATCATTTGGGATTAAACGTAAAGAGAAAATGTGCTAAAATGACTGAGGTGGTGCAGTACAAGCTGCATGAATCAGAATCAGAGCACACTGCTTACACTCACATGGTTGAGTCTAGCTATCCCAATCGGGTCAATTCTTTTAGATTCTGATAGCTGTATCAATGCTTTTAGAAAAAGGGAAAAGTTTAGCTATATTCTGTAATTAAATTACCTTATTTGCCATAAGCGAGACCGTGCAATTGAGATGTGCAATGCAGCCGATGGTGCAAAAGTAAACTAATGCCGGTGAGGCAGCAGCCATCTTGGCCCCCCTTACCACATGTACCCGTCTCTCAGCACCATTTGTGCTTTGCATGATGATCAAACTAGTGGAGCTTCACAGTAAGATGGATGAAGATTTCCTGGAAGAGTCATGGAGTGAATTTTAAACATCTCCGTCATCCAGAGCTGTAGTTAAGTGTTTAGTGCTTACTAACAAATGCTAGTCTGCTGACACACTGACCTTAGATGATGAAACGTTATATCCAACATCAGCACGTTGGCATTGATTTATCGTCATTCATGAGTGTGTAACATGATGACAGTAGCATCACCTCAAAGAGCTCAAAGAGCAGCTGCTGTGGACTCCAGCTCATGGCCATTTAGAGATTTTAAGACAAAAGCGACACTTTTAAAGCTGCTAAAAGTTTAGTGAGAAAATATTTTAGTTTCATTCTAAAAATATCAAGGTTGAAAAATAAGTCTGTGCTCCTGCTGGGTGTGTGTGTGTGAGTGGGGTTGCATACTGAACCGAAGCAGTCACAGAAAGGTCATTTTAGAAATGCAAGAGACTCACCAGGGGGTTCCTGAAGAATTCATATTTGGCATAGTTCTTCCTGAAGAGGAATTTACTGTCGCTGCTCATGGAGGCCTGAACCTGAACCACCAGCTCGTGGTCCTCCAGACATCTCTCTGCATGCAGGCACACAGACACACCAGTTATCTCCCCGCTGTGTCCTCAGAGACTTTTTAAGCATTCAATAAAAAACATTTTCTTCCCCCTTTTCTCTCCATCAGTGTTTAACACCTGCAGCATGTTTTGTAGGGTTTTCTTGTTGCTTAAGGAACTTTCTTTTCCATGTACGGTAGTTTATAAATGCATCCTCTAAAAGCAGGAGCCAGCGTTGTTTAATATTCTAGGATGCAGGTTATAAAAAAGATCTAGTGGAATTTGGCATACACCTTAAATATTGAGGGATGCTATTTAAAAACTCTTTAAATAATCACCACTCAGTGAAAAATAGCTCTGATTTAGCTCTGAAAATTTCCATCTCAGCGTGTGACAAACCATGTTTTCTTCCCCCAATGAGTCTGCTTCTATATTTACCAGAACAGCCCTCGGTTATAGCATCACAATACAATGACACAGCAAGAAAAATCGCCCTGTTCCTAAGAGACAAGTGAGGGAAGCGAGTTAAATGAGGGGCTGTGAAAAAGGGAGGGAGGAGATGAAGGTGAAGAGAAGCGGTGTAAGATGAAGAAAAAGGGAGAAACAGAGGACGAGAAGGAAGGGGGAGGAGGAGGAGGAGGATGTCGGGGTGGGTGGGCATTGCAGGAAGATGATGTCATGTATTTAGGCTGATTGCAGAGAGCAGCAAAGTACAAACCACAGACTATTAGGCTGTACAAGTACACATGAGGAGCTCACAAAGTCCAACCTGCTCACGGAGCACCACAGCACTTCCTGCATGAGTGTGTGTATGATATGAAGAAAGACAGATTAACTGATATCAGTATCATATACCTGTATCAGGATGTTCCAGGTGAGCATATTCGTGTATGCACATGGCCTCATGCAGGATTCTCCTTCCTATAATGACTTTAGCTGTTTTTATTAGATCAAACAAACACACAGACTTTTGTTTGTTTGCTAAAAACAGCACTATGGCTTCACCTCAAGGGTGGAAATGTGTGTGTGCATCTATGTACAAGTGTATTGGCTACAACCGGGGAATTTCCTGTAGAAAAGATTGATTGGTTAGAAAGGCGAGGGGCTCGTCCGACAGAGACCCGCCATTGGCTCCTCGCTGCTCTGGTATGACGCTTTTAGTCCATGCCCCACTCCTCCCTCCCTCTTCTCTTTCTCTCTCCTCGCTTCATCTGTCCCTCTTTTTCCCCTCCCTCCCTCTCTTCACCTCGCATTCCATCTCTCTCCAGTGCACTTTTTTTTTCCAGAAACGCAGATCAAGCAGGAAAGCACAAAGCGATCCTTTGACTCTAAAAATACGACTCGGGAGTAGGAAAGCCTCACAGAGGACAAAGACTGACCTACAGAGACAAAAAAAAAAAAGTACGAATAAAGCTTCAAAAGGGGAGTCATGGTAAAAGTGAAGAGGCAAAGCGCTAGTCTTCTGTTCCCCCCCTCCCCTTCTCTCAGTCCAGACCCCCTCGAGCAAATTATTTGGGAGGGGAGCAGCATTGTAAGTACAACATGGAAAAATGTTTAATCCCGCAGCTACCACACCTCCCTCCAGGGTCGCACAGGCGTACACAAACTTCCAGCGTGATAAAGAGAACATATACGCAGGCCGCGCACACAAGCGAATCTATCCATTTGTACGGATACAAAAAAGGAACGATACGTATAAAAAACCTGCAGATACAGGGTTAATTTCCATAACCCAGTTTGCAAACCTTTAAACCTGCAGGCTTATATTTAACTTCATGACCGAATTTCATGCAAAGCAAAGCAATGCTCACTGCTCTGTTTTTCACATATATTGCAGACAATGAGGCTCATTTTAATTCTGCCTGTTCAAGTTATTCACCTTTTATACTTTGCTACATCTCCACACACACACGAAACAGCAGCAAACATGCATCAAGGTCGATCCGATGACCGTCTTCGCAACAGATAAAGTTAAAACAAATAACTGATATTTTAAGTACATTTATGTATGCATTCATATAAGTTCTTACCGAGGCCAAGGATAGGGTGGTGCTCCACCAGAGCCCAGGCATTATCATCCAGACAGTGGCTCTTATACACCAGCAGCTGACACACATCCCTCGCCGTCATGTCCACCGGGATCTCCACCACCTTGCCGGCTCCATCCTCGCTCCACACCTTCACTATCTGAAGATACACACAGGGGATTGATTTACTGAAGAGGTGCTGTTATTACAAAGTCCAAGGTATGATGCATCCCAAGTTTCTCCCAGGAATGTTAATATCTGAAAAAAAAATGGCGACAGAGTTTACCTCCATGACCAGGTGCTCGGTCAAGTCTGCCCTTTTTAAAAGACCTGGTCACATTATTCTGTCACTGGAAGGTACTTTTAAAAAAAAAGAAATAGAAAGATGACGTCCAGGAAACGTTGGCCTGCCCCTGCACTCTCAGTTCAGCCCTTTTGTCCACAGCACAGGCAAACTTACTCCAACGCACATCCGCAATGACGCATCTGAACCCAAAATGACACCTTCTCTGTCACATGCAGCGACATCCATGTCCAGAAAAGTGGGGAAAGATGCATGTTTAGAGTTTGGACGTGTAAAATAACACGGCGCATTTAAACGTGTTGCATTTTGCCATTAAAAATGTCACCGCTGGGAGCAGCAAGCGGGTAGGGTTCAAAGCTGGAGTACCTCCCATTGTTGCGCCATTTTGAACCTATCCCAGCCAAGTGCCCGAAGCGACATCTAAACTGGGTGCAATCTTTCCTTCTTCGAGCGTATTGCTGCTCAGATAACCGCAGACCAGCTGCTTTGGACTACTGTAACAAGCAATTTCACGCACACACTCGCCACAGAAAGCTCTCGCTCACGTGGAGCTCATTACCGAGACACAAAAATATGAGCACATGAAATTAGAAAGTATATGAGACTCGGATCGTCCCTCAGACAGACACCGTACCAGTGTGTGTGCACCCTCACATAACCCTGGACTACACATTTGTTGTCTGTAGCGGTCATTCTGCACTTAAAAAAAAAAAGGGAGGCAACTGTTGAAAATTACATGAAACAAGACACAAAAACTACTGATGGTCGAGAGGCTGGAGAGGAGGGGGAGGGCATGGAAATTCAACTCGGACAATGCCCTGCTGGAAGTAAACACCAAACTATTAAAGACGAGACAGTAATGGTGTCCAAGAAAAGACTAAAAACACTGAAAGCGGCAGCACGCCAACACAAAGACTCCCAGTGTGACCAGAAACAACGTCACGGCACTTTTATTTGCCCCTGCAAAGCCCAAAGACTGCCTCCTCTCTTCCCACATGCCCCCCGAAAAAAAGAGCAAAGTTAATCTGTGACGCATCAGTTTTGTTTGAGAAAAGTTACAGAGATACTGAGGAAAAATGCAAAACGTCCTCATCAGTCCAAACTGACAGCAACACACATGGACGCACACCTCACGACATGCATCCGGGAAAAGAACCAAACACACACACACACACACACTCAGTGGCTTACCTCCACAGCCTGCAAGAGGCAACAGTCTGGAGAGCAGGATGGCATTTTCACACTGAAACGCTCTCCAGTGACACACAGGGACAGAGAGGGCGGGAGGGAGGAAATGGAAGAGAAGAAGTCAGGAAGAGAGAGAGCGAGACAAGAGGGGAGGGAGGAAAAGAGGGACAGACTGGCGATACCGATGCGAGGAGGTAACGGGGAAGGGGGGGGAGAGGAAGTGACAGAGGAAGGACGAGAGTGAAGGAGAGACGGAGCAAACGAGAGACAGCCTGCCCCTTCTTCTCGTGCTGGGCAGCATAAAGGCAGAGCTGCGAGGAGTGGTATGAGCACTCCTCTCTTGTTCCCCCTCCTCCTCACACAGGATTAACCCAGTGTGGGATATCTGAACGGTGAGCTGCTACCGGTCACGTACCGCTTATCATCAGGGTTCCAATTCGTCCACCTGATCTTCATGACAGCCCAAAACAACAACAAAAAAGAATAAACATCTCAGTCAGCTCCATTTACTGATGAGAAGTAACGGCCTTCCCCCCAAAAACACGCCCACAACTCCTCTAACAGACCAAGAACACGCTCAAACTACCCAAACACACACACATCTCTTATTCTCCTGCATCCTCTGACATTTTGTTTGAGCTGCCTGACGGTTTCAATTTCATCCCCCTCCCTCTCTTGCTCTTATCCTCCTCCTCTTCCTCTTTCTCCTCCTCAGCTGTATGTGAAATACTGTGCGAGAGTGTTAGGACCATAGCAACATGTGTAATGCACACTGACGGCTTTGAGGTTTGCAGAGGCGAGAGGAGGGGGGAGAAAAAGAAGAAATAAAACAAAGAAAGAAGACAGTGGAGTGATTCGATCTGGAGCTGTATGGATCACGTGCCACCTGTTTGGGCTTTGCTGAGGAGGGTTGAATGGATGGAGTGAAAGAGGGGTGGATGGGAGAGGGGTGGGGGTGGGGGGCGTTGCTCAGCAAATCTGGACTTTAGAGGAAGACAGAAAAAAGGAAGGGAGAGAAAGGGAGGGCAGCAGAGAGGAATAGAGAATGAGAGAAGATCTATGGAGGAATGTCAGTAATGCAATACTGAGTAATAATCAGGCTCATGTGTAGTCACAGGCTGACCCAGCTGGCCCCTAATGCAATGTGCATGGGAGCCATGAGGCACACGCACACTCTGGAAGGAGGAAGACTAAATGTAAACTATGAAGAACAGCTCCAGAAGTTGTTTCCTGTAAGGAACAACTTTTCTTCCAGCCCAACACCACAGCTCAGGAGCTGTCCATGTACCCAGATGTGCAGACACGCTTCCATATGAGACGAGCTTGTGCAGGAGGAGGAGAAAACTACCTGTCTGCAGGAGGATGAAACTACCTGTCTGCAGGAGGAGAAAACTACCTGTCTGCAGGAGGAGAAAACTACCTGTCTGCAGCAGGAGAAAACTACCTGTCTGCAGGAGGAGAAAACTACCTGTCTGCAGGAGGAGAAAACTACCTATCTGCAGAAGGAGAAAACTACCTGTCTGCAGAAGGAGAAAACTACCTGTCTGCAGGAGGAGAAAACTACCTTTCTACTGGAGGAGAAAACTACCTTTCTACTGGAGGAGAAAACTACCTGTCTGCAGGAGGAGAAAACTACCTGTCTGCGGGAGGAGAAAACTACCCGTCTGCAGGAGGAGAAAACTACCTGTCTGCAGGAGGAGAAAACTACCTGTCTGCAGGAGGAGAAAACTACCCGTCTGCAGAAGGAGAAAACTACCCGTCTGCGGGAGGAGGAGAAAACTACCTGTCTGCAGGAGGAGAAAACTACCTGTCTGCAGGAGGAGAAAACTACCCGTCTGCGGGAGGAGGAGAAAACTACCCGTCTGCAGGAGGAGAAAACTACCTGTCTGCAGGAG
>JBAMHV010000018.1:5916387-5930521 GCA_037177535.1 Pseudomugil gertrudae
GAAGCCAGTGTAAAGATTTTAAAACTGGTGTGATGTGTTCAGATCTCTTTGTTCTTGTTAAAGCTCAAGCTGCAGAGCTGGTAAGACAAAGCACCCTGGAAAAGAGGAGAGTTTGGTTCCACAGACAGAAAAAAACATCATGAATAAGCGTAAGCTAATGGTGGCTAACACTACTTTGTTTATAATAAGCATCGTGTGCAACACTGCAATGGCTGCAAGTTGTTCCCGTTTGGTACAAAAATAAGTTTCATGCCCGTTTCAGATCTTTACCCTGCAAACTGTCAGGAAGAAGAAGAGTGGCGTTGCCACGTGGATGACTGACATCCTGCAGCAGCATCTTAGTTTATGGTGGGCGTGGTCCAGGGTGGAAAGGAGGACTGCAGGGAGGTGCATTACGCTCTCATTCTCTACTTACAGAGAACTAATTAACACGATCTCGCTGCGTCCTCACTTGCAGTATGTCACTGTGAATACAGACAGTAACTGAACCCTGTACTGACATGTTCAGACTCTCTGGTGAAGGTTACAAAAGGTTTAATGAATAGAATAAAATTCATTTAAATGAAACCTGGAAATCAGTTCTGGTGTTTGCGTACGGTTAGAAACATCCTTTTTACAGGTACATTTTGTTCTCACCGGCATCACATCTGTGTATTCTCTAAAAGTTTAAAGGAGTGTAGTGAGGCATGTTTACTGCATCACACCAGATCGTCCCCCCGTTGTAGGCTGATCATCTAAGCAACGTCTGAGGTGAGCACAGGGACATGGGGTCAAGTGATGTTTGGTTTTTATGTATGGAGCATGGGTCGAGCCGGCGGGAGGTAGCATGCAGAGAATGTGCCATTTTAAGTTATATAATATATAAATGTTTTCTAATCTTTACATGTTAAAGTGTCTGCAGGGAATTAGATTTCTTGCACATTTCTAATCAATCCTCTAAAGCAGGGCTGGGAACTCTGGTCCTCGAGGGCCAGAATCCTGCAAGGTTTCCATGTATCCTTGGTCCAGTGCACCTGATTCAGATCAAATGGATCCAACAGCTTCAAAATAATCTGCGCACGATTCATTACTTTGAATCCAGTGTGTTGAAACTGGGAATAGAATATTCATGTGTTTATTTTCTATACTGCTTAATGCTGCTGAATCATTCAAACCATCCAACAAAGTTGCCAGTGTGGATAATGATGACACAAGAAGTGAAGGATACAGGTGATGAATAAAGCAGCTTGCTTTTTTAACCTGCATAAAAACATCCAGCAGCAGAATTATTTGTGTGAAAAGAAGGAAAAGTGATTGTAAACGCGTGCTGTAACACAAACATTTGGTTATTTCAAGGTTGAGTTAATGTGCTGCAACTGTTGGAGTTTCATTCAGTGGTCATCTAACAAAACAAACAAGTCTATCACTCAGTATAGAAAGATCTAGAATTGTAAAGACCAAGCAAAGTATTGCATCTGCAGTGCCAAACAGCCCCAGTTAATGTTATATCTCCATGAAAACACCAGACTTAGCCCTATTGCAGTAGCAAAAAGCTAGTTTATGATAGCTGTGTGGGACTTGTATCGCTTTATTTGCAAAGTACATTAAACCGAATTTAACATGCTAATGTGACAATCCACCACCATGCAGATGTTTCCAAAGCTGAACGTTTGTCAGGTTTTTCTCTTTTCCTGTTACTTTATCCTTTAAGCGAGTTAAAATGTAGCATGTGCATGCAGCTTTAAAACAATAATGATGGTTTCATTGGCATTCCTCTCCCTGCTGCAGTGACTGGCTTGGCCCACGCTGCACTGTTGGCTTCAAACAGGAAACCCAGAGGACAAATTGAAATAAAAATGTCTTCTTGTCCACCAAGTTTGACGTGGAATGGGGAGGATCGGCAGCAGCAGTCTGGTCAGCATCTGACAACAAAACACTACAAAAAGTGGACAATTCATTCCTCTAAAACCCCAAAATACACCAAACGAATGCTCGCTTTCCATGGCTATGAAAACAAGTAATTATTGATCTCTGACAACCTCCGAGACGTCAGCGGAGAGAGCTGGGTGTTCAGGTTTTCAAGGGCAAAGCAGTGGTAGTTTTTATGCCTCCAGCTTTCACTAGTAACGAGCTGGAGCCTGTGCTCATTACTCAAGTGAAGAAGGGTTAGGAATTAGGTTAACCCTAGATATTAAGAGCAGAGCATAAAAACATAGCGCAGTATACCAGCTGGCTTACATGAAGACAACTGAGTCAGATTATACCAAACAGACAGGCAGGGGGAGCATAAATGAGGGGCATGCAACCTGAGCTAGCCGTAATCTAAATACACAGCACATCCATCAGCGAGGCTGCTGTGAAGCTTCTCTGTGCTGCTAAGCCACAAAGAAACTGTAGCAGAGTGACTCTTACCTTTTCACTTGTGTTTTTCATTTTTAAAAAGCAACAAAACACCAGAAAAATTTACTTTTTTCTTTTTCATCAGGACACGTTGAAAGCCTTGTAAAGATCTGTTGGTAAACTTTTAGAAAAATGTGAATCATTACAATATTTATGGTTTTTTTTATTAATCCAACATGTTTGTAACAACAGCTCTGCTCCACAAATTTGTATTATTATTAATATTCCTGGTTTTAACCCCAGCCGGGACCTTTCTTTGTAGAGTTTGCACATTCTCATGTACGGGCACTTCAGCTTGTTTTACACACTAAACAACACACATACGTACTCGTGTCTCTGGATTGTCCCTTAGAGATGGACCAACAACCTGCCCACATGGGATAAGTTCTCGCTCCCTGAGACCCTTCTTTGGAATAAGTGAGCTTTCACTGCTTTTACTGCTGACCCTGAGCTAATTTAGGCCTGGTACAAACTGTGTAAGTTTTAGCTTCCAAGCTCAAAAGATGGTCCGAGTTACAGAACAGATCACGTGAATACAGCTTTATTGTAATACACTACATACAGGTCATGCTGTCATATCTCTACTAAAACACTGTAAATGTTGCATTCACTGTGATAATGTATAAAGAGACACCAGGAGAATAATTCAAGCAGACATTATTTCTTAGACTTTTTTTTATAATTTGGCAAAGACACCAAATTAAATAAGCTTTGCAGCTGAAACTTCAGGTTTTGGAGACAACTGCCTTGATGGATGCCTGCTTGTAAAACAGAAACCACTGCCAGATGATTGATGTGCTGCAGTTTTCCCCCTGAAGCAAGCTGGCCATCCCACATGCAGCTTCAGTTTCTGAACGCTCATAAAAGCACTTAATGCACGTTGTTCCTCCTCGCTGTCTCCATGCTGCTTTACAACAACACAACCTCGTGCACGTTGAGTGTGGCGTCTGCTGTGAGCGGGTCATTGGTGAAAGAAATTACAAAGGAAATCTCACGTAGATGACTTTTAAACATTGATGTGGTGATTTGTACTCTGGTTATAATACAGCTATTTAAAACATCACACATGGAACAATGCAGGACAAATCAGGTATTTGCTTACTGCTAATTATTCCTGTTAATTATAATAATAGACTATCTTTTATCTCCCTGAATAACTAGTCTACTGCAGTCCAGTTCCATCTCCCATAATGATCTATACACCTACATTAAACTGGATATAAAATGGCTACAATCAGCATTAAAACTATATCATATAATAATATATTTTGAACTATTTTCCTTTTCTTTCATACGGACTGGGCAAGAAAATCTGATTATTCTAAAATCCAAACACCTAAATAAAATAATTTTCCAAATCAACTGTCAAGAAATCTAAAACCCTGAAGCTTATAGAACCAGTGGTTGTAGGAAATCTCTTATTATTCCAGTAATGTCCAGTATGAACCCGCATCAACCCTACAGACACATGCCCTCCTCCTTTCTACACTTCACTGTTTGACCCAGAGACCTCTATAAAGATCAATCCACTATCTCCATTCACCTGGAGCAATATTTACTGTACTGCAATATGAGCATGACAGCATCACATCAGCAGAGCCATCCAATAAAGTACCCAAAGGAGGAGCAAGAGAAAGAGCTTTCAGCTCATGTTGGCTACTTTAAAGATTTTCCACCATGGCTGGAGAGCTTTATGGCATGTGGGTGGGTAGGATGGGAGTTTAATACCCATCGATATGCTGCATCTAGAGAGAAAAGCATGCAGCAATGGAAAGAGATGGTTTCCTAGATGGAGTGGAAGATAGGAAAAAAGAATGAGGATTTTCTAGGTAGTCTGGAACAGTGGGCCAATAAATAGGTTTTGACTGTGGAGAGATCCAACCAAGCTGGATACAAGTGAGGGGAGGGGGAGGGGGGAGGTATGTGAGTAAAATCAATAGAACCAGAGTTACTAGAAAAACTTGATGGTAAAAAAAATATATATATAAAATGCAATATAGTGGAAAAAGTAGGAAATAACAGCAGAATATCTGAATATTGTTATTTAAAGAATATTAATGAATCGTTATCCTGTCAGAGGTTCACCCAGTATGCACAACAACCACGAGAGGATGGGTAGAGTCACCCCTTTATCACTAACCGGAGGCTGTGAGGAGGTTAGAAAGAGCACAGAGGAGGCAGTTCCTTTATTCTGTGTCTGAGGGAACTTCATCTCGCCTGGTGGGAGGCTATCTGCCACCTTGTTGTGTAGTTTTTATTTAAATAAATCAGTTCAGTGTGATGCATGTAAAAAAAGATGTCATTTATGTGTTCTTTTAAAATCCACCTTAATACTTTGATGCAAACAAAACACCACCCAGTTTGAGTTCTGTTTCACTCCAGTTTCACAAAAACAACAGAACCGATCATAAATCCTACTTCAATCAATTGCATGATCAGTTCTGGATAAACCTGGGCGGATAAAAATAAGGCGAGTTACCGTGGTGATTGGGTGAGCGCTGGAAGCCTGAAACAATCAGCTCCTCGGGTCTGTGAGAGGAAGTGCGCTCCATCCTTTCCTGTCAAAAAAAAGAAAAATTATAATGATCTAAATGGAATATATAGATCTACGTGAAAGATATCAGATATCTCCGTGATGGATAAGACAGCAGGTTATTTCAAAGTTCAGATGGTCAAACAAAGGTTGGGTGTGTACCTCAGCCTCTGCTCTTAGATTACATCAACTCATACACAAGACACTGTGACCTCCTGACCTCTCCCTTTTACTCCCCCTATCTGTCTCTGTCACTGTCATGTGCAGTGTGTCTGAAATTCCCATGTCAAGACCATCCTGCAGTTTTCTGTGCAGATCTCTAGCTTGCTTAAACAATCTCACACATCTGCAGACATCCCATCAAATTCCTCATACATTGTCTAATATGAAGCAGCCCTGAGGCAAGAGGGCTGCAGGAGAGAAAACGAGGAAAAAGCCAAATTCTAAATCTTCCCTTTTCCAGGAAAAGGAAGAACGCGGAAGCGCAGCTTCCAGGAACTGCTCGTGGCTAGGAGTCCCGTTGTGCACACATGCACATACACACTCAGTCGCAGCTCCTCTCTGTGCTTCGAAAACATCCATAAATGCCCAGAGAAAGATTTACAGCTCTGAGAAGCAGCAGCCAAAAGCTTTCCAAGGAAGGCAGCTTGGCTGCGAGGCCTGTGGGCTGACTGCAGGCTTCAGCTGCAAGCAAGTCTCAGTATTTACTCAGTACTCCTTTTACTGTGAAAACGTGAATAAAATGCCCCAAAGGCACACTTCAGGACTTGTGTTAATACTGATCTCTTATCTCTGAGCTGGTCTAGGTCTTAATTTTGCTGGAGTTGTAGAAAGAACAGTTTGGGGTGTGAGAGGTATCAGCAGCAGCATTCTTAACATATAGCCAAACACCAAAGCAAAAATGATCCTCCCACTCTGAGCACTCCTGCAATAAAAGAGTTCACTTTAATGGCAGCGTTCCCCATAAAACCCTACAATGAACTCTTAATGCACTCTCTCCAACTCTACTTATAGTCACTGTGAAAGTAAGCACATCATTCAGGTTTTTACCATTTTGGCCCAGATGGTGACGTGATCGCTGGGTTTTTGGTTCAGTTCTTGTTTTACTGTTTTCTATTGTCTCGATCCAGAGTTGTTTCCGGTTTTATTTTGTAGGTTTACTCCCTGCTTTGTTCTTGTTACTTCCTGTTCATTAGCACATCTGGCTGCACACATACACCTATATCCTTCATTTCATCTCATTTTTCCAACCCTGTTAGCCATTATTTACATTAAACCTTTCCTTCACCTGCCTCTGGGTCCATGTTTTCCACACTATGTGTGGATGTTCACATGGAAACAACCAAAGTAATAAGAAAGAACAACAAAGTATCCTTAATGCCACTTTTACAAATATTGATTAATTATCTAAGAAATATATACAGTCATCTTACATCCTGTAAACACAGTCCTTCATACAAATTAGCAAAGACTTTATTTTAGGGAAAATGTGCCAAAGATGCAGAGACTAAACTCTACAAGCTATATTAAGGCTTTAAAAAAACTGTAATACCTGTAAAACAAAAACCAGGTAGTTGAGGTAGCATTGACATACTCTACTAAAACTAATATGTGCATATGCTTGTCATGTATACCCAGTTACATAATCAACACTCCTGATATGGTAGTGGTATACGAGGGTATGAAAACAAAGTGGTACTTTCTTGCAAATCGCTGGCATGTGAGTCACTAGGATTAATTAGTAAATCTTATTTTTACCCAATTTCATTGCATATGAGACCGCAAGCACTGGAAAACTGGATCCATATACATACACATACATCAATTTCTACAGTGCCTTCCAAAAGAATTCATCCACTTGGGAATTGTTGTGTTTGTTGCCTCACAATCTGCAATCAAAATGGATTTAAGTGTTTGTAACATTAAACTGGGCTCAGAGAATGAAGTAATTCCCTGCTCCACCTCGCCCTTCTGCTCCCGTGTTTGCAAATTATAAACGGCCAGGTTTAAGCCAAACAAAGTATGTTTATGCAGAATCAGTTCATGAAACACAGCCATTACAGCCCGTATACCTTACAGGTCTGATCTGGAATGAGCTGCTTTGCTAATGTAGCATGTCGCTAACTTGGCTATGTTTAACTTTGGAAAGACAGTGAACTGAAATGTGTGAACAGCCAAAGTTTCTATATTTTCAGGTTTAAAATGTGTTCGGCTAAGAAGGAAATAGAAAATAATGCAGAAGACCGTCACAAAGTGTTCCAGCAGAGTGTTCCAGACAGAAGAGATTTTATGGTACATTCGATTTGATTCGGAGGTCAGAGGTCGGCTCTGGAAGTAACGGCCATCTTTAATGGATGAAGTCGAAGCTATGAAGTTTTCCCGAGTCAGATATCGGAAACGGGTGCTTTTGTTGCTGTTCTGGCTGGGAATTCAGAGTAAAATCAAACACAGATAAGTTGCTCCAAATCATCAACTTGTCGCTCAGTTTTTATCAAACATCATCTCCATAAACATTCACAACAGGACCGTTTGCTGGAGCTTCAAACCAAAATTTGTTACAAATCGGCTCCACAAATACGCCCGTACCAGATTAAAGACCAGTTCCTATAATCAGAAATCCTCCTCAGAAGAAACCAGCCCTGTGAGCTGATACTGCAGACCACAATCTGTCACAGCGTGGGGATGGTGAGGACTCAAACGCAGGCTTAGGAGGCAGATGGAGAGCAGGAAAACCGTTCAACGTAGAGGTACTCATGCAGAAACTTGGAAATCAAGACAAGACATGATCTGACTAAACTCAGGAACTCAGGAAACAAGATGAGACATAAACTGTCGAGAAAACAGGACATGACAAGGTCTCACTAAGACTATGACTTTTAAAAAAAACTGGGGATCTGTCTAGAACAGACAAAATAAATGAGCAAAAGGAACTGAAACCGAAGAGTATAAATGTACCGAGGACACTAACTAGACACAGGCGGATTGAATTAGCTGAATGAAACCAGGTGAACTAATGACCAGAAGCAGAAAGCAGAAGGAAAGAAATGACTAAATAGGAAAGTAAACACACACACACACACACACACGAAACATCAAAATCCCAAGACCATGATTACAATCTGTACCACTGTGAGACTAATGTTCCCAGTTTTCAGACAATCCTTTCTTTCAATACATCCTGTTGGACGTAAATAAAAACAGTTTTCTTTGCTAAATTATATCTACTGTTGTTTTTATTAGGACTATGAAGCAGCAGCAGTCATTGGCTGTGTCTCATTCACGTTTTGGTGCATTTACGTTGACATTTACGCACTACATAGTGAGCGAATCAGTGTTTGTGCACTGATTGAGACACAGCCAGTGTCTTTGATTTATGTTTAGGAGGTTTGTTTTTGTAAGTGACTTTGTAAAAGATCTAAAATTAATTCAAATGAAGTGTTGCATGGTTTACTACATCCTAATAGGCAACAATACTACTTCCTGATTAAGCCAGCTCCTTGTCTTTCTTTACTGGATAAACGGATTAATCCAGGTGTGCGTGACCTCAGTAATCATGACAGCAATGGCCAGACACACCTGGATTAATCAGTCCGTGGAAGTAATGAAAGACAGGAAACAAACAAGCTGTCCTAAATTCAGGTAGCAGCTGAGTTGTGCATAAAGCCCATTAGCCTATACAATAACAGCATCATAATAATGTTTGCATAAACTGATTTAATATTGAACAAATTCAGTGTCAACAGATATCCAGATATTGTAAAAAGAAAGGTCAATGGGGTCATTTCTATAATTAACAGAATATTTATAATAATAATAATGACAATAATGATTATCACCATCATTTACTATTTCATAATTTATTACTATAATATCATCACTATCATTATTGAGAAGCAAACATCAAATAGGTAAAACAACAGAAAACTGTACTGCGCCGACAAATTGTACAAAACTATTTACCCTCTAAATTTAGTACCATGTCACCTTTGGCAGCAATCAGAGCTGGAAGTCTGTGAGCTGGCCTTATCTTGTCACTGGGAATTTACATAATGGTTTGCACTTTTGAACAGCAATCATTAGTTCTGACCACAGATTCCCAATTGAGTTGAGGTCTGGGTTTTGACTAGGTCATTCAAAAACATTTGTACGTTTCTCCTTAACCCGGTCACTGCTTTAGCGGTGTGCTTTGGGTCATTTGTCCTGCTGGAAGGTGAACCTCCATCCTTGTCTCAAATTCCTCACAGAGTGGCAGACTGACACAAGTTCATGAATATTCCTATATTTAGTACCATCCATTTTCCCCTCCACTCAGACCAGATTCCCCTGTTGCTAAAAAACATCCCCCATACCATGATGCTACCACCACAATGCATCACTGTGAGGGTGGTGTTCATAGGGTAATGTGTTGGGTGTGCGCCAGAAACAGCTTGATGTACAAAAAGATCTATATTAGTGTCATCTGACCAGCACACCTTCCTCTATACCAGGGGTCGGCAACCTGCGGCTCTTTCATCCTTATGTTGCGGTTCTGCATGTCTTGGGAAAATAAATTATAGATGTCAGATTTTAATGTTTGGTATTTGTCTCAAAAACGTGTATCATGTCTTCTTATTAATTCAAAGCTTTTAACTTTTCTTCAGACCTTGTGCAGTTTCCGTGATCAGTATTCGCCTTGTTTGGGAAAGATGTATGTTTCCCATCAGAAGGCCACTCTTGCTCAGAATCACAAATGGAGTGATATTAAGAATCTTCCAAGACTGGACAAACTCGTATTTGGGACATGGAATGACATCCCCCACACCTACAATACTATGAAGAAAGCATGTGGAGTTCTGTCAATGTGAGCAGCCATGAATCATGAACTATATTAAAAAACAAACACCGCTCAGGCCTCACAGACGGCAGCTTACAGTCCTGTGTAAAGATAAATGTGACCTATAGGCCTGTACTGCTGATGCTGTGTGCAGAGGTTCAGAAGCAGAAGTCCCATTAACCAGGTGATATAACTGTTCAGGCAGTTGTTTAGCAAATATATAGTTTTATTACGTATATATATATATATACACACACACACACACACACAACACACACGTGGCTCTCAATGTTGTCTTTTCCGTGGAAACCGGGTCAAAATGGCTCTTTGAGTGTTAAAGGTTGCTGACCCCTGCTCTATACAGTATGTGCTGGGAGTCTCCCATATGCCTTCTTGCAAAGTAATGTCTTCCTTCTCACCACTCTTCCATAAAGATCAGCTCTATGGAGAGTACAGCTTATGGATAGGTACTCCAGTCCCTGCTGTGGAACTTTTCAGGTGGTCTGAATAATGTCCTCCTTGCCCGGTACGTGTGTTTTGGTGGTCGGTGGCCCTCTCTTGGCAGGTTTGTTGCGGTGCCATGTTCTTTCCATTTGATTATGATGGATTTCATGGTGTTCCTGGAGATGTTTTTTTCTTTACAGCCAAACCCTGAATTATACCCATCAACAACTTTGTCCCTGATGTGTTTGGGTAGCTCTTCGGTCTTTATGGTGGTGTTTGGTTAGCAGTGCTTCTTGTTTCTCCGGCCTTTCAGACAATGTGTGTATATATGACATATCATGTGACACAGACTGCAGACAGGTGGATTTAATTTCACTAATTACGTAAAAAGCCTGGTTGATACTTTTATTCTAAGTGTATATTTTCCATTTAATTCCAACCAAGGTATGCAAAGTAGTATCTTTTAAACAAGCAGTATGTAACTTTAAAGCTGATGGGCTACAGAGGCAGAAAGCCTCAGCAGGACCACTCATGTTGGCTAAGAAAAGAAAACTTTGGTGCAATTCAGTCTCAGAATTAATTTCAGCTGAAACATGTAAGGCAAAAGATAGCCCAACCCAGTAGTACAAGCAACTACAAGTATAAACTAACAAAGCATAAACTAGCCCGGTGTGGAGACAGTGTGCCATGATAGAAGAATCAGACTGCAAGGTCCAGAAACCTTACACATGCATGAATTGTATCAAATGGTCAAAAATATAGAATCCATAATCTCCACACAACTTACAGTCATTTGCTGCAATAAAATGACATATCTGAACATCACAGCTGTGATTCAGTTACATTTTTTCAAAGCTATTTTAGTTTTTCAAATGATAAGCTGCTAAGTTTGTTAACTTTTTGCTTTACTTGCATCTAAACTTCACATCTGATGCAGGCAAGAATTACATGTAGAGTTCCCCATGGATCCTTCCTGGGTCCTCTTAACATAAATATGCTCCCACATAGGTGATACATGTAGCAAGTGGCCCCATATGGGTGTCGCTGGCCTTCAGGCAGGGCCTCTATAAAAGAGGAAGTGGCAGTTTAACAGGGAGTGCCAGTCTCCGGTGTGGAAGCCACAATGCCAATGGGCATCGTCTGATCCAAGCAGTGTTAGGTAAATATGACTCTTAATGTGTTGGGTTTTTTATGCATTTAGAAATGTAGTTTGCATGGCAGGGCTGGGTTCTGATTAACTGCATAAGGGAGAGAAAAACTGGGTGTGGGAGTTCTTATCTGCAGGTAGGGATTTAAATGTTTGCTATAGAGATTCAATTAAAATGTTTTGTTAAGATGGTCATTTTTTTAATATCTTGTAACCCTGCGAAATGAGAGTCCACACCTGCTGTGCTTTTCCTTTTTAAGGTTGTGTTTTGTTTAAGTTAGTCTGCTCAGGTCAGAGTTGGGCCTTCAGCCACCAGCAGTGGCAGATGTAAAAGCGGACTAACTATTTATAAATGGTTTGTTTTGTTGGTCTTTATAGGGTCACTTTCTTTTAAACAGCAGCTCTGTTTCCTGGTAAAGGCTTGGGTTGGGTTTAAATCTGATCTTTAGCATGCGGGATTGATGTGAAGTGTGTTTGCAGTGCAGTCATTATATCCTGTTGTGCTGTGCTTATTAGCAGATTATCTACCTCTGGGTGTGCGGTGTGTCAGAGGAAATAAACTAGCCCTGTGCAAGACGGGTTTTGATGCAAATGGGAGTGCCTGACCTCATGTGAATAAACTGAGTGCATATTATTCCTGTGGTCGCTTCTTTCATTCTGCACTCGCTTCATACTAGTTACATAGAGAATAACAGCCTTAGTTACCACAGCTATGCAGATGACACACAGATTTATATTATAGTGTCACCAGGAGCCCTGTACAGGATCTAAGTAAATGGATCAAGGACATTAATAACTGGATGTGGATAAACTTTCTTCAGTAAAACAAAAATAAAACAGGTGATTGTTTTTGGAGCCAAAGAGAAGTGATTAGGTCTTCCTAAATAAATTATTAGACAACTGCAGCTAATTCCTAACTCTGCTTCTAGAGTTCTCACAAGACCAAGAAGGTGGACCACATCAGTGCAGTTCTGAGGTCGTTACACTGGCTCTATGTCCATCAGGTTTTAGAAGTTCTGTTGCTGATCTATAAAGCTCTGAATGGTTTAGGACCAAAATACATCCTACCTACAACCTACCAGACCTCCGAGGTCAACTGGTCTCTTATCAGTTCTCAGAGTCAGAACCAGACATGGAGAAGCTGCACTCAGCTTCTATGCTCCACATGTCTGGAACAAACTCCCAGAAAGCCTCAGATCAGCTGAAACACTGTTTAAATCCAGGTTAAAGACCTTCCTGTCCTCTGCTGCATTTCACTAGTTTTATTTTACATTATTTTGTTTCCTTAAGCTGGAATTGATCATGAGTTCAATAGTTAACTAATGTTATTTCCTTTCCTTGTCAATTTATTTTTAAATCATGCTTTTTTTAATGTTTAATGCTTCAATAAAGCACTTTGAATTACCCTGTTATTGAATTGTACTGCTATACAAATAAACTTGCCTTATATCATCAACTCTAATTTTAGGTTGGCATGCTTATTGACAGACTGCTGAGTTGGTGCTTTATATGTAAAGCTTGGATCATTTTTCAAAGTGCTAATTATACATGGCTTAGAGACATCTATGTAATGACAGTGATCCCAGCCACTGATCACAGGGCATGCATGAGTTTTTCATTGAATGAACAAAATCATTGCATGGTAACTGGGTCATGAAAGGATGATCTGCATCAAACTTTGTTTTTACATAGTTTTTATTATTAATAAATGGTTGTACATTTTATGAAAATCATTCTTGAACTCTCATCTAACTGGATGAACAGTGACGTGATAAATTCACTTCACAGATATTCATTCTGTACAGCTCTGGTCCTGGTAAGGCACTGTCCTGCCAGTTTTATGTGCTTCCCTGCTTCAACACACCTGATCAAACCAAATGTATCCAACACCAGTTCTGCACAATGACCAAGCGGTAGCCTCCGGCAGTTACAAGCGCAGTGTATGCATAAGTGCCGTGGTAATAATTGCAGTTCACCCCTCATTTGCAAGGTACTCCCAAAGGGAGGCAAATCGATGGACTCCCATGTTAAAAAAGGCCAACTTTACAGCAGAAAAACATGTTTACACAAAAAAATTGTTAATAGATGACGATTACATGACAACTGTGAGGGAGGGATACATTTGATATGTTTAGAAGCATCACTTTGAGCTAGTTAACAGCACGCCTACCTCTGTAAGCTGTTTAGCTCCAGGTTAGGCCAGTTAGCTCTTAGCTACAGGCCGCTGTGATCTTCCACCCACATGCTCACAGCACCCTCTCAGCGCCATGTTTTTCCTGAAGTGTTAAATGGTAACAGTGGGAACTGCCCACTAAGCTTCACGGAAACTCTTTATAAGTCTACAGGTGATGAAATGGAGTCTTATCTTTTTATATACACTCTGATAATGGCCTATTCCTTTGAAAAAGGTCAGAGGGTGTTTTGCAAAAAGGGGGAAAGTCTCGGACCAGAGTTGCCCATCACTGCTCTACAGCAAAATGAAAAAGCTCATCTTGAAATTTGCATCACCCAAAGGAAAGATGTTCTACTGGGTTCCGGTTTATGATTGATGACAGTGTTACAGACTTGCTCTGGGAAGAATTTAGGTTTCATTTCATAGGTTTTGATGTGTACTTGTCAAAAAGATCCATTTTGAGTCCAATCTCTCAGATGTAGAAGATTAGTAGTTTCACTTAGCTGTAAATAAAAAGCAGTTTTGTTGCAAGTATCATCATCATCCATCCATCAATCCATCCATTTTTTACCGCTTATCCGAGGTCGGGTCGCGGGGGCAGCAGCCTAAGGAGGGAAGCCCAGACTTCCCTCTCCCCAGCCACAT
>JBAMHV010000018.1:5935352-5949006 GCA_037177535.1 Pseudomugil gertrudae
AGGCCCCGGGGGAGACCCAGGACACGCTGGACCGATTACATCTCGCGGCTGGCCTGGGAACGCCTCGGTATCCCCCCCAATGAGCTGGTGAATGTGGCTGGGGAGAGGAAAGTCTGGGCTTCCCTCCTTAGGCTGCTGCCCTCGCGGCCAGACTTCGGATAAGCGATGGAATATGGATGGATGGACTGTCGCACATTGTTTTACTATGCCGAATAAAAACTTAACATGGGAATTTAGCGGAGGATCCAACTCATGACCTTCGTTTTGTTAAAAGTTTTTGTGTAACCTGTTGAGTATTAACTTCCCAGTTAATACCAAGACCACCACAGTACATTAATAACAACAAAGAGCAAAAGTCAAGGGGAGACTCTACACCTGTGGAGCACTTAAAATAATGCTGAAGTTACAGTATTACAGGCCCAGCAGTGCAAATATGCATCCACATTAGTAACCAGACTGACATGTGCATGTGTGTTTCAGAAACCGGGTTAAACTGGTTCTTTCACATTCATATATTTATTTTCCCATTTAAAATCTCCTTAAAACACTTTAAGATCAGCAAACCAAAATATTTCTTTCAGCTCTCATTTTTAAAAGAATAATCAAACATATTTGTTTTGATATGCTGATGTCATGAACACAAGTAGATGAATAAAAAGGTCTTGGAGTTCTTTTACGCTCACATTAAATGAGCAAAAAGTTGTGTTGCTGTCTAACATCACTGCTCTCATACTCCCTCTGTGCACGTTTTATGCAGGCTTGGTTGTCCATCAACACGTCCACCAGAGGACAGTGTTCACATCCAAGTTCCAACATCAGCTTCAGATGTTTAAGGTGGTAAACGTGGTGATGGCGGAGGCGACGGATCACGTACACTTTCTCAAAAGGAGACATAAAGAGGCAGCGCAGCAGATGGCAGTAGTCTGTGAAGCTATCAACTAAACCATGGCTTCTTTTCTTCTTTCTCTGATCATAAATGAGCTGTATTGCTCAATACTGCCCCCACAATTTCTGGTGGCATTGCTACATTTGCGTAAATTTGACTTGGCACCAGCAAGCTCTCTGAAAATGCACTAAAACATACACAAAATGAGCACAAAATCTAGCTGATGCACCTTCAACGTTATGCATAAATAGATTTCTAGTCTACAGTGGATCCCTGATCAGTGCTAACTTGGTTCAACAAGAAGCTTAACCGCAGAGCAACAATTCTCAGGCGGCCGTACGGATTCTTGGACTCCAACACAGCATCAATAAGCACACACACACACACACACACACACAGGGCACATAAAATACTTACCTGGTAGTTTGAGTGACGCATGAAGTAGTCAGGGCATCCCGCTAAGGCCATGATTCCCTAGTGCTCCCTCTTACAGGGAAACCTCTGGTATAATCAGCACCCTGAACAAGGAAGAAGACAGAAATGAGACCAAATGAATAGAAGCACCTAAAAACTGAGTGGATACAGATTAAGGGAGAAATTACTAAAAATAATATGAACAAAATGGTGGCATAAAAAAGGAAGTGGATTGCCTAAATAAGAGCACAAACATATAATTAGGAAGCCCCCCAAAAGATCTTTGGTTAAAATCATGTTCACTAAATTGATACCATCTTTTAACCTCTTATGGCCTAACATATACTGTATTTGATGCATAACGTTTGAGACATTTCGCATTACTTTACGGTATAAACTAATATATATATATACTGTATATATAAATTACTCAAACATAATTATTCGAGTATTCTTTGAGGAAAAATACTTAAGGCAAATCCTTTGATTTTTTGTTACACCACGCCCACACTGACTTCCCAGAACCGTTTTTTCTTAACAATGCCCCCCACTAGCAGCAACGTTCTGGCCGGATAGGGATTTCTGTTACACAACCCAGCATACCTGTGCGTAGCTAGCTTCTAACATTGAGAAAATGAGGACAGGATGGCCGAGGGAAGGGAAAATACTGACTAACGTAAAGATGAAACACTGCAACCAAAACAACAGAAAATGATGTGACCACAACACACCAAGAGAAATAAACAGTGCAGCGCGTTTATTTTAAGAGTGAATTAGTTTTCCACAACAGCACGTTCTTGTTCCATCATCTTAGCAGGATTCCTTCACTCTTCGTCTGCCAGTTGATCTCAAGCTGACAGGTAAATATTTATCAACATGCTCATCACAGACATGTGTCCACTCTCTGGAAGAGGGACTTCAATGGCTGATTTCTACTTTCAATTCTAGACATCAGCATCCTTTCAGAACCTACTTCATCAAAATGGGGAAAAAAAAAAGTACGAGGATGTCAAAGGATGTTTGTTAAATACTTTGTAAGAAAAGTAGTCACCTTATAAACTGTATTTTTTATGCCTCATTTCAATTACATAAATTACATTTTACAATTAAAATCGATTACTCAATTTGTAAAAAAAATCAATATATATATATATATATTTTCATTTCTTACCTGAAGCAACAAAGCATGCATGTGCATACGTGGAGTACCACATGCACACTGAAACCAATGTAAACAGAGCCGCTACAACGTACACAAGTTGATTCCCAAACAAAGCCGGGACTTAAGACTAAATAAGAAAACCCTCCCCTAACTTCCATCACATGACCACTCACCACCTGCAGCCTGGCGTGAAGGAAAAGAGGGAGTCTTTCTTAAAGCAACTTGAAATAGGAGTCAGCTATTTCCTTATCTGCTGCGAGTTAGCAGCTGGAAGTTGTTTGTGTGTATTTAAGTTGTGGCCTCTCACGTGAGTAGCATTAGATCTTGTGTTTATTTTTCTTCAAGCCAGAGAGCTGGAAAAAAAAAACTTAAGCAGCTGACAGAGGCTAAATTGATTCCAGTCTTATAAATTATGAGGAGCTTAACCCTGAATAATGTCACTCTGGAATCAGATTTCTATCTTTACTCGTTTAATTGTTTCAGCTGAAGGTCTTATCCTCCTCCTCCATTCGTGGAAAGCTGAGATAACCATGAACATTTACTCCACTCTCCTCTGTAAATGAGCCGACTGCATCTCTGATTTCATAAAACACAGCAGAAACATGTTGGAATCATACTCAGCTCTGGTTTGAGACAAAAACACTGCTCACAGGAAGAAGACATAACTGCACACACACTGATCCTTCTTCACCTTCTCTCCCAGCATGTCTCCATTGTACAGGTCATTATATAACAGATATCAGATGATTCGAACAATCTCTCCTCCTCCTCTTCTCCCCTTCTTCTCTTTTCACCCCACTAATTACTGTTTCCACTGGGGCTCTGCTATCTTTAGGTCTCTGCTGACTGAGAATGCGTGTCTAAATGTGTATGCACAGTTGGACACACATTGAAAAAGACACCCTCTGCACTCCTGATAATTGCATGCTTTTCTTTTTTTCCCCTCCTCTCGTCCACTTTTGTATCTCACATGTTCGTCTTGCATTGGCTGCTCACACCAAATCAAAGTTGTGGCCAAAAGGGCAAGCCCTGCTGATTGCATGCACAGCTAATAAGCCTGAAAGCAAAGCCAAAGCTCCGAGTGCTTGACATTTACTGACATTTGTGCTTCCTCCTGCAGAGAAAGGGAATAATTTGGCTTTACTGGTCATATGGGGAGATCTAGGGAATTAAATGGGCTATGTAGCAACTTAATAATGCCACACGTGCTATAGTGTGTGCATGTCCATATAGCACATTTACCCAATAAACTTTAAGATACTTTTCTAAATGATATTCACATCTACATCCTGGACAGTTAGAGATTCTCCTCCTATGTTACTTGATCCTAAATGAAGTCTTATTCACAGACTAAGAGAGAAAAAAGGAGCAGCAAAAAGAGATTTGTCTACATTAAAGCAGAGCCAACTGAGCCATATGACAGACCATCAACCCACACTCAGCCGGCTTATCCTCCACGATGAAGGCTCCTTAACATGCTGCTGCTTCAGATAATTCCTAATTCAAAGTTGGCATTAGTGAGGAGAAATGATTACTGCAGCTGTTTCAGAGCTGATGGAGCATCATGATGCTTCTTTGGACTTTTTACCTTCACCACCACCAACATGTGGCCTGAGCAAGGCAGTGTTGGATTTTAAACTTCACAAAGCACATTGTGAAGCATAATATCTCCGTGTCCTTTGCAGTTTCTTCCAAGAGCTTTAAAAAAAAGGTGCGCATAAACATTTTGAGTAGAAATAATTAATACGACCAGTAATATTGATCAATAAAAGGCACGATTACAAGCCAATAATACCTTACAGCTGACAGTTAGTTTAGGAAATTGTATAAGTGAGAGAAATAAGCTTCTAAACAAATATTCAAAGTGCTTACGGCTAGGAAAGGGCTCGAGCTCGTGACCGGGACGCACGCAGCAGCAGGTAGCTTCGACTATCCGCGACTGGATCTGCTCACAAACTGCTTTCACCCCCCACCCCCCGGAAAAAAGCCTCAAACTGTCCGCTGCTGCACTGCTTCACCTTCACCCCTCCACAAACGTTTCCTCACACACGTACAGACCGCACAATCTGCACGCACGCAAACACGCGCACGTATACAGCACACTCACCCTGCGCGACCAGCTGACTCTCCTCGGTCTCTCACTACTCAGCTCAACACGCGCACATGCAGCGTAAGACGAGCACGCACATTCCCAGGCGCGAGCAGGCGAGCGCGCGCTTTCTGGCAGAGGGAAACCTCTCTCTCTCTCTCTCTCTCTCTCTCTCTCTCTCTCTCTCTCTCTCTCTCTCTCTCTCTCTCTCTCTCTCTCTCTCCACGCGCCCCGCCCTGCTCGCAGCACTGCGAACCACAAAACTTTATTCCACATCTTTACATGAATATCTTGTCTTTAAAACTTCCCAAAACAGATGAGACAAAATAACAATTATTTGTGACGTCACCATGACCACCAATTTCCGGTTTAAACTAATACTAAATGTGTTGTGACGCAACATAAAGTCAGCTCTAGTAGCTGAAGTAATTCAGTTATTAGTGTCAAAACATCTAATTTAGGAACATTGCTTCTTGGCAGTGAAAGTAAAACTTTTTTAAAGCTTGTTTGTTTTATATTAGCATCATATTTGTGAGAAAATAGCAGCAACTTGTCTATTATTTTCTCTGCTAATGCCCAGTTATTTATTCTATTAATGGCCGTGTCCGAATGTGCACCCTATACCCGAATGTACTTTCAGAAAAAAGTTGTGCCCTCAAAATTACCCACAATGCATCTTGAAAAGTAGTGAGCATCGATGGTCACTAGAGAGGTTAATATATACCACAATGCATTGCGAGAGGCAGCTTGCAATGGCGCATGAAGGGGATCTCGCCCTGGGAGTAATTCAATGTAGAAACACCACTGGTGCAAAGACAGAATTAAATATAAAGTGAAGAAATAAAATATTTTCTGATGACTTTGGATCGTATTTGCAACGACATCTTCAAGTGCACTGTGGTTGCCATAGTTACAACTGGTCATCATGCAATGTCCGACAGCGCAAAAGTAGTGAGATTACTGTCTAAATCACCAACAGAATGAGCTATAGCTATGTAGGGTGCTATAGTGCAGCCCTAGTGAATGAGGGGTTGTGTTTCTCAATTCCCGTCCTCAGGCCCCCCTGCCCTGCATGTCTTACACATGTTCTTAGCCAACACCTGACTCAAATTCATGAACCTGTCCATGACGTTCTTTGCAGCGTGTTGACGAGTCATTCATTGAATTCAGGTGTGCTAACGTAGGGTTGCCTCTAAAACATGCAGGGCAGGGGGGCCTGAGGACCGGAATTGAGAAACACTGGGTTAGGGCATAGGGTGCACATTCGGACACAGCCATTGGCTCTTGTTTTGAGCTCGTGGTAGCCCAGGTGTGATAATGAGGTGCCTGATTGGGTTGTGCAGCACCTTGATCCTGCTACAGTGGTCAGTTGTGTGGAGATCACCTGGTAAACACAATGCTGATTGCTACACTGAAAGGGAGACAGTGTTTGGTGGTGTGATGATTTTAGGTGGCATCTCCCGCACAAGAAAAACAAGGTCAATCTAATTACAAAGCTATGTCAGATCCAAACTGCAGTACTTACATTTTCCCCAAGCAGCAACCTCCATTGAAAAAAGAAGTGCCAAAACTGCAGTTCACCCCTCATCCACTAGGGGCTCCAAACAGAGCAAATCCCCATTGACTCAACTTCACAGCGTAAATAAACATGTTTACAGCCATGTACGAAACCGTTTTAGCATCTGAAGATCGTGTTTACCTTCATGACAACTATGGGCTGGCGGTTGTTTTTTGTCTTTATATATAAAACTAGATTGTATGTCAAACTCCAGTCTTTGAGGGTCAGTTCAGCTGTTTACCTGCACTAACACACCTGATGCAAATCATAGATCCAACAGATTCTTGTCAACCTATTATGTAATTTCAATCAGCTGGGTTGGAGCATGGAAACAACAAAAACCTGCGGGATACCGGCACTCGAGGACTGGAGAGTTTGACACCGTGAACTAGATGATGTAACTTAATCGTGAAATTCAACATAATTATGGGTGTGCACCTTTGATTGACAGGTATCCAATATCCAGCCAAAAGTCAGAGTGTAGCACAAACACATTTTTTAGCCTGCTAACAACGAGCCTTAGCTTTTGCCCACCTACTTCCTTTAGCCGGTTAACTCCTGTTAAATCCGAGTTAGCTCGGTGAACTCTTAGCTACAGGCAGCTCGGAGTTTGACACATTAATCATCCGCCCCCATGCTCACATCTCCCAGCAGTGTGTCCACGCTGCTGAGCAGCATGAGGAGCAGGAGCCGGGCTGCTGTGACTGTGCATGGTTCCTCAACATGTTACTGAAGCCTTTTGTTTGTTAAATTAATTCATTCCCACTTTGCCAATATGTCTTGTTTCTCTTTAGGAATGTGGGAGAAGATTTGTCATGGGCACAACCCACACACCCGACTCTACTGCTTATCTCACTATAACATTTTCCTTACAAATGTGGCACCCTTTAAAAGGGAATAAACAAACCTTCCAGGCGTATTAGGTTGGTAAATTCATGTTATCCTGTGGTTATATGTGTATATTATGTCATACTTACAATAAAGCTTATATCATGTCTTCTACATCATATTTAATCACATCATTTGCACAAACAGCCTGAAAAAAGAAACTGAAGTCATCCCTTCTAGGCATGTCACAGCCATACATAGAGCTATAAATAACATGAAGCACGACAAGGTCACAAACTGCATCGTACAATTACAGACTGCTAATTGTAGTGGCTTTTAGTAAATTGGTGCATACTGGAGTGACAAAAGCAAATTAAAAAAGTGCTATAAAAACCTTTTAAGGACAATTCACCTTATTAGAAAATCACTATAGATGATTTTTTATCTTCTAACATCATTTCTACTCCCCACATTGGGATTCCTAGCTGGTAGGGCACAATTCAGATATAAATATGAGGTGGGTTTATCCCGGATGGGTTGTCTGTGTGAGGGTGATAACATCGTAAAAGCCCAGAAACACTCATTAACTTCAGGAAATATCTCAATGACGTGTCCAAGGGTATCAAGATGATGTAAGAGCTTCTTCCTCAGGAAATGTTCATAAGAAGAATAGTAAAATCTGTAACCTGTCATGATTTATCAGTATTTTACAAACATCTTTGATGCTCCTCTCACTTGTTGCAGAACTTGAGGTGCATTTTCTTAAGGTCCCTTTGGATCAGTTTACAACTCATCATGTTGTATCGGGTTTTAGATGAATAAGCACGTTTAACTTTGAAAGTGGAATTACAGCAAATAAGACTTGGCTTTACCGTTTTAGTCCAAAATAAGCAACAGGTTTCTCAGAAAAAAAGTTTATTTTGCTTGTTTGCTGTTCTTTTGTTTTTGTAGATAAATACACAAAAGCAAATTAATCTGAAAGTTTGACATTTACAACTTTGAACTGGCTCCATTATCAGTTGGAGACCGAAGTGTGTCTGGAGGCTTTAGGATAGACTTGCAAATGAAAACATCTGCCCTGTATTTGCGATTTGCCTGGACCAGGCAAGAAACCCAGAGGCATTCTGCCAGAGCACATGAAACACAAGCTCTCAAAATTGTCTGGTTCCCAGGCTGGGTGACCACAAAATTAACTTTAATGAATTTATCTTACAAAGCAGCTGATTCTCAAATAAAAAACACAAGCACAATATGATTTGTAGACCAAAACATAAAAATCAGACCAATCAGCATCATGTATACTGACATCTATGGACAGGTATAAAGTGCTGGCACATGCAGGGTGCTGCAGGGGCTCTGGCCCCCTGCCCTTTTGCTGTGTGATGACCAAAATGCACTGTTGACAGGGACTGTTTTTGCTTTTTTATATTGGTAAAAATGAATTTAGTTCTGACGGTGATATTCTCTACAACGTGTCTTTAATATTATGTGAAATTATAAATTTTCATAATGTTTTATACATAAATACCATCTGTGATGTCATTCACTGAACCTTCAGGAAGCGCGTGCAGGCAGCTGACAGCGTGAGACAGTGCGCATGGTAAGGCCACATGAACTGAAAGTCATGAACATGCAGAATAGTTCTGCTTAGAGAGAGAATAATCTTTTAGGGTTGTGTGTGATGAAGTAGGATAACCGTTTGCACCATAACCCATTTTATTAACGTAGCAGTTTTGAAAATCTTAGATGGACGTTCATAACATATTCTGTTAGGACTATACTATTTTATATCAGCTTAGTTAGTTAACCTGGTCCCTAAAACAGAGTAGGCAACTCTTTTCTAAATCGCCATAAGCCGTTCATCTGTGTAACTGTTGAACCCTATTCCACGTTGTTCTGTTTCATTATGCAGCAGCCAGACAAATATCATGTGAAACTGCAACACCAGCTTGCCAACGGTGGCAGTTCGCTGTGATAAATGCTTAAAACTGGCTTTGAAAAATGGATAACATACAGTATAGCCTGTATGTCTTATCCTCTCATCACTCATGCATTGACTAAATGTATCACAGTTTTGCTTGCTGTTGACACTCATTCTTCTTCATGTTTATGGGGTAATGAATATATTATATATCATATAAATAATTATTCATCAGTGTATTAGGTTATTTTACACAAAATCATACAATAGCCTTAAAAAGCCCTTCAAATATGCTCCAAAAACAATGATTAGCCTTTTTTTCCTCATGTCAACCAGAACTATTCTGTATCCAGTCTATAAATGAAAAATATTTTCTATGTACCTTCTCTTTTACAAAGACTGTATGGAGCAAACCCTGAAACCTCCCTACAGTCCCTAACAACCTGGCAAATCATGTGATCTACCATCATCTAAACAAAATGCTAACAGCTATTTAGGTTTATGACCACATAGCTGCATAAAGCAGTAGTACCTTTGATTTATGTGCTAATTGCAAAGCTGCAACACACGTTTCCATGCTGATACGCTAAACTAATACAGAGCCCATATAAGTACCCACATAGTTTAACATCATCATCCCTTTAGCCTTGCTTTTGTAAACAGATTAGCTTTCAGATATTAGCTTTAACCCTAAAGTGCCATTGTGCCTAAGTAGAGTCACACCGAGCTGCTAGCAGAGCCTACGCTTTAAACCTTGTCAGCTTTCAGTGTAACTATAAACCTTCATGCAGAGGCGAAATTGTAGCAGCAGAGCCAAACCTATCCTCTTTGATGCATGTACCACTTTTTTACTAAACACGTTTTAGATCAAACTAACTGGGATTTGGTCTAAGAGGCTAACAAATCACTCAGCAAACAAGAACAAAAAGAGAACAGCGGCAGCTGCATCAGAAGCCAGCGATGCTGGCACTGACACAGTTTAACCTCTTTTACAGGCCATAAATTTTTTTTGTACTGGGTTACATAACACTTAACACATTCTCCCTTTTCAACCATCCATCAGCCAGAGGCCATTTATAAACACAGGTTTCACCCACTTTCAGGTTAACTAAACCCTCTACCTTATCTGTTTCAGACCAAGAACATATGTTGGGGCTGACAGCAGATCGCTTCAAGTGATACTTTATTTAAAAGTAGGTGTTCACATAACGGCTTAGAATATGCTTATTCCACTAGGTTAGACTTTTATGGACATCTAATGACACCTCCTGCACCACACATACAATCCAGCAACAGCACAGATGGGATGTTAAAATGCTTTGCCGTCCCTGTGGAAGATGAGTATGCTGGCCAAAATCAAACACAATCCAGCACGTGCACGAACCGAAGCCGGTATGTATGTCAGAGTTTTCACTTTAAAGAAAAGGTCTGTTCTGCCAATAGGTCAAAGATTCAGGCTATTTTAAGAATCGAGGCTCCACATCGACCTTTGTTGACAAAACCACCAGCAGGAGGTACGAAGGAAAAACACATGGACCTCAAAATCACATGGTAGTGTTTATTCTCTGCTTCAGAACTTGGCAGAACATCTTTGACATCTGTAGCAATCCTGTGGTATTTGTACTCATTAAAGTACAGATTGCAATTTCTTATCAGATTGAGCATTTCGAGCAGCATGTTGTGGTCTTTTTTAGGTCGTTTTTTCCCTCCTTGTGGCCCTGTGTTTACAGCAGCTGAAGCAGAGTACCGGTATTTTCACTCACGGGAGCTAATGGCTAGTAGCGCAATCAGCAACCTTAACCCAGTCCAGAGCATTGTCTGAAAGGGATTTGAGATAAGACAGGCCGTTATGTTAAGAGCAGGGCTTTGAGAGGTCAAAGGTCTTTCTGTGCACAGAAGGGTCACATATTTCAGTAACGCAATGATTGCTGGGAAGGGTTTCGCTATGGATGGATAATGATTTCATGGATATGTTGATGCATCCTAAAAGTGTCATTTTTAAAGCTAAAAAGATTATAATTTATGTTATGTCATAAGTCTGCCTCCACTTTGGCAGTACTTGATATATTAGATGAGTCCAAGGTGGTGGAAACATTGCAAGACCTACTTATATCATGTGAATAATGACAACAATTAGGCCAAAATGTAGAAACAGTGTGGAAAAAAGTCAATGTGCCCTGTGATTAAATGGTTTATGTCTTTCAGACACACCTGTTGCAGGAATTTAACATGGTCGAGTTTTCAGTTTGAGGAATTGTGTGTCTTCTTTTCTTTATGTTGGATCCGTTTATGGGATATGGTTGGTATGGTCTTCTAAGCACAGCTCTCCACAGTGTTTGAGGTCTGGACTTTGGTCATTGCAACACCTTGATGCTGTGGATTTGCTGCTGCTGCTGGGATCACTGTCCTGCCAGATGACCCGTTGATAAAGGACCCGTTTCATCTTTTAGACAGAAAGGCTTAGATGTGACTCTAATTTTAATATACATAGAAGTTCATGGTCCACTCACTGTCTGAAACCTGTGCAGCTTTATTCATTTCTTGAAGATAATGACAAGTAGTAGAGACCTTGATTATACCGTCAGAACCCTTTGAGAGTTTTCTGTGTAACTAATAATAAATCTCTTTCAGAGGCAATACATTACAGATACAGCAAACTTTCTTCTAAATCCAAAATAAGAGTGTAATAAACAACCAAAAGATGAATCTTTGGGTCCAATGACAGCTCTGTTTGTTTACATTTATAGGTAAAGTGTAACGGAGTTATGCAACCAGAGATGGCAGCAGAAGCAGCTTGAAGCTTCCCACTGAAATGGGTCAGCCACACGAGCACATGGACGAGCCGAGTGTTGTGAAAACATAAAAGCACGGACGTTACATAAAAATTCCACTGACCCTTGTTGGGAAATAGTTATGCATCCCAGATGTTGTGGCATAAGAGTCCCTTGAGAGGTCATCTCATGCACATCCATGCTGCTTCTCACACTACCAAACTGTCTCAGATTACCAGAGCGATGTACAGTGTGCTTGTTCATGTAAAAAAACAACAAAAACATCAAACCTGGTCTGAGTGTGTGTGTGTTTTCATCCGAGAAACAATTCAGATCCCTCGATTGTGTCACGTCGTGAAGTCCACAAGCAGCACAGAGTAAACAAAACAGAGTCCAACCACATGGAACCAAGTCGCCTCAATGCTGTGTGTGTGTGTGTGTTACCCAGGGTACAGCGTGTGTGTTTTGCATGTTTCGCTGGTGATTCATTGTGTGTTTGTGGGTGTGTCTGTGTGGACAACACATCTGTGGCTGGGTGGTCTGTGAGCTGTTGTTGACGACGTGCTGGTTTTTATTGATGTTCACCTCTGAGCTGGAATGCTGCAGAATAAAACGGTACGGAGGTGAGGTGAGGTGCAGGGAGCTGGAAAAGGTTCATTCGCAGTCTGTGACATTTCGATCCAGACTGAAAAATCCCAGCTGGAGCAAAACCCTGATTATCTTAATGAGAATTTAGATTTTTTTCTTTTCACTTCGCAGGGAGGGGTGTTATTTTAATGCCATCTAGGAATTTGTCTTGTATGTCTGTGTGTTCACAAGTTGTCATATTTCCAAGTCATATTAAAGTATACTTGCTGAAGGAGTGGGCCAAAAGAAGACCTCATCCAAGGTTTATGGAGATCAAATATTGCTGTAAAGTTAGGTTTTTGTTCTCCTGTTGGAGGATTATGGTCTTCAGGCAACCACTTCAGTTGTTAAATGAATGGCTTCAGGCATCATGTGTTTGACCTGGTTTGTATTTTCTGGTGAAAGACTGGTAATTTTTTGTGTTTGTGTCCACGGTTTTACACTGGTTCTTGATAGCTTTTATTTAAA
The DNA here is from genome assembly GCA_037177535.1 of Pseudomugil gertrudae. NCBI lineage: Eukaryota > Metazoa > Chordata > Actinopteri > Atheriniformes > Pseudomugilidae > Pseudomugil > Pseudomugil gertrudae. The sequence goes on from JBAMHV010000018.1 coordinate 5,948,077, forward strand.
CTTATACAGATTTTCACTACCAAACTTTGAGCTTCCGATATTTCTGCTGCAAAACTTTTTAACTCATTTCAGTTTTTCATTCAACCTTTTTACTCGTATTTAAAACAAGATTTCATCTCTCCGTTCATCCTCAACCCCCTTTCCTCCAAAGCTATTCTTTTTTACTCATCTCTTCCAATTCAACCTAATTTCTCCTTTTTTCTCTCCTCATCACTCCCTACAGCTTTTCCTCTCTTTTAAGCACCTTTTAAACTTTTTTTATTGCTGTTTTTAGTTCAACTTGCATCCGTTTTCACTGTATATGGATATTGGCTGTGTCTCAATCAGCGCACTAACACTCCTTCGTGCACTATATTTAAGTGCGTAGTGCGTTTACACTGAAATTTACCATAATCCTAAAGTCATTGCACTGAAAGTACCCAGAGCAATACATGTTCTGAAGAGTACCTCATATTTTTTTTCTGTACAGTGTGTACTGTATAGTCTGCCAGTACAACACTTTGCAAGTATTTGATCAGAAAGCAATCATTATAACAGTTTAACATATTTATTTAGGCTTAAAAATGTTAGCATTGCTAAGTAAGATCTGGATTGTGGCGGATCTCTGTAACTACGATTCCTCATATTTTTACACACACATTATGGAGATAAAATTAGCATAGAAATAAGGAATTAAGAATAAAGGATCCCAGCAAAGGGCAGTTGGTTAGCTCTGTGGCCTCACAGCAAGAAGGTTGCCAGTTCGAGCCTCGGTTGGGGCGGGGAACCTTTCTGTGTGGCGTTTGCATGTTCTCTCCGTGTTAGCGTGGGTTCTTTCCGTGTTAGCGTGGGTTCTCTCCGTGTTAGCGTGGGGTCTCCCCGTGTTAGCGTGGGTTCTCTCCGTGTTAGCGTGGGTTCTCTCCGTGTTAGCGTGGGTTCTCTCCGTGTTAG
>JBAMHV010000018.1:5954537-5974774 GCA_037177535.1 Pseudomugil gertrudae
ATATATAGGCAGTTTTCTTACCAGAAATTATTCCACAAGGTCAAAAACCACACAAAAGATGACCAGAAGTTCTCCATTACATACAAAAGATAAGGAAAACTACAAGAATATCTGTTCTGAGTTTGGTGGGAACTTTACTCTGACATTACAATAATAACAAATTCATTCTTTTATTTCTAAAGTTCTATAGTGAGAACAAATGTTTGGTTATAATGCACAGCACCATGTTTGGAGAAAACCAAACTCTGCATATGAGCCCAAACTCCTCACCAAGCATGGTGGTGGAAGGCTGATGGTTTGAAGTTGTCCTTCAAGTGATGTGAGGCAATCTGTCTAAAATAGGTTCATGCAACCCAACAATTATTATAAACACACCAATAAATCTACAACCAAATGGCAGATTAAGTAAACACCAAAGATGCCCACATAATAGAATCAAGATCCAGACCTCAACCATAGACTGTATAAAGAGCTCAACCCAGTGATGGAACCGAACAAGAGCTCTGCATGAAGAAATGTCTGCAAACCTTAAATATACTGAAGCAACATTGTAGAGTGAACTTGCTCCCCCACAATGTGAGAGACTAATAACATCATACAAATTACTTTATGTTATTTCTTCTAAACATGGCTCTACATTCTATTAAACTACTAATGTAACGTATCTGCTTTATGTTTTTACTCACTGTTTCTGCTTCTTTTTACTTGCTAAATAAATGATGACATTGTTTGCCTTACGTTTTATGAACCTATAGTTAAGACTTGGCCAGTGCTGCATGATGTGTTTTCTCTAATTGTGTCCTGACTTGTAAAACCTACAATAAAAAAGGTGTTTTTTATATTATCTCACACAGCTGGTTATGATTGATGTTAAATTAGAAATGCTAGATTTATTGTAACTAAACAACATCAGAACCATAACTGGTGGGCTGATGTGTGGATGAGGCCAAAGAAGCTTCTACTTCTTGTGGAAAGTTGAATGATGGCTGAGTGAGGGATCAGGCCAGGCTAGATAATCTGTGTGAATCGAAACATTCTGTCCTAAACCTAAATCTCCTTACCGGAAGCAGCACAGAACAGCCATCAAACAGAGAAATCATTTGTAATGGTATTGCATAGAGCAGGGCCTGTGTTTTGTCTCAGTGAGAAGGCCTTGTTCGTTGCCAGGCAGATGTTTGGGTTGGATCACTGTGTGGTGAAACACCACCCCTGCATCTGGCTCGGGCTCTGCAGGCTACAGGAATAGAGTACTGAGAAAGCAGGGAACACAAATCCCCTTTCAATAGAGATTGCATGATAGAGGAATGTCCCTCCTGCATCTCCAAGCACTTTCTTTTATGAGCATACCAGAAGGGGGGGAAAAAAGCTTGAGCAATAATCATTTGAGGAATTTAATTTTGCTTTGGCTAAATCACTTGGAATGTTTGCATTGCACCTCAGAAACTCAGTTTGCTCCAGCACCAGAGACTTTTATTATGCACACAGCAGAATGGATCCTGTGAACTGTGAGCAAATGAAATATTTCACCAAGTAAAAGAAGAATACGTTAAACACACCGAGAGGTGGCCAGAGCAGGTACTTATTCTTAGAGAGCAATGTTCTCTCTGGTTTACATCATAGATCAATTCAGTCATGATTGCTGGGTGTTTGTTAGGAAATCAACACTTTGCTACAGTTTAGCAGAGATAAAACTGTTGTTTTAAACCCAGATAAATAAAGGATCCAAACTCAAATCCATCCTGAAAAGGGGAATTGTTGCTGTGTAATTGCAGATTCCCGATCTATTAATGGTCTGGCTGTGAATAAGATTAAAACAGTTTTCTTCGGTTATGCAAAGACTTTCCCTTTATGCCAGGCAGGCAGACAGATCCCTCCCATCATGCCTTGCCTCCCTCTTTAAGTATCAGCTATCTGCTGCCAAAAGACTGGCTGGATATTAATAGCAACACTCCCAGAATCTAAACCACATTTGTTTAGGTCAAGGCTGAGCTCAGTGTCCATTAAACAATACAGAGAGTCGAATGACTCTGGCAGCATGAAGAAGAATAAGAGATAAACTAAACAGATCTCTGATGTTCGACTGCTTCAGATGGAAAAGTTAGTTCCAGAGGTTAATCTTTTAAACCCTGCAAGAGTGATGTAGTTTTCATGTGTCGGCCAAGAAAACTTTAAGAACTGTAAGCTGAGAGCTTTTGGACCTAAATGATCATTATTGGTCAGTTTAGATCAGTTATTGTTATCTCTTAGTTCAATTTAAGCAGATTTTAGAGGGTTTTTTGGCTGGTAATCTAACCTGTAGATTAATAAGTGACTAATTAGTCAACAATTAATGTTTATGATAATCCTCTTGTAATATGTGTTTACACTTAAAGTCAAACCTCTGTCCTTTGTTGGTGTAGTTGTTTAGGTCTTCTTCTGTTTATCCTGCCTCATTAAGCCCATCTTAGTCACAGTTACTACAATGAACTATTGTTACAAACAGTTGGCCAGCTGGGTTAGGGATTTCACTGAGCGTGTCACGGAGTGGCACCGTGTCCAGGAAGAAGTTACTGTTCTTATTAAGGATTTTGGAAAAGCTTTTTTAAAAGAATCTCACCTTTTACCATTTGATACTTATGATGTCATATTAAGGGCTTGACAAAATGTCCAAACGTACAGTATGTGTGTTACTGGTGAAGAACAAAAATGGGGCCTTCAGGGTTAAAAAAAAGAAACTGTATTGCAGCGGATACCTTCATCTTCTTTTTCTACAGTTCAGTATGCCCCAGGGAGCTGTTTTTTTCTTTGTACATGCTTTTTGTATGATTTAGTTTCACTTTTATGCTGACGACACACAGCTGTATTATCCTGTAAAAGTCACTGACCCAGAGTGTTTCTTGGTTGATGTCAAACATCAGATGTCATCAAACTTTCTTCAGCTGAATTCTTATAAAACTGAATTCCTTTTATCAGATCAGTAAAAGTGTGAGTGCGTCTGGAGACCACTGCTTTAATGACCAGTCCACTATGTACCTGCTAATTGCTGGGACGCTATAGAAAATTAATAGAGGATTAAATATTTCTAAGAATGTATTAATTTAATTTTATGGCATCATTGTCAAAGTTCATCCACCGTCTTGTTAAATCACATGTCGATGTTTCTTACCTTGTCATCTGCGGGGATATTCATTCACCTATCAGAATTGCCCTTAGCTTTTGTTTCATTATGGTTTGATTGCTACTATACAGACATTTGTCAGACGCTTTTATTCAAAGAAACTTACATGTTATTTTAAACACATTTTAACCATAGCTATTATAACCTAACATGCATGTCTTGTGGGTGGAAGCCGGAGACCCACGCATAAATGGGGAGAATATGCAAACTCCACACAGACAGGTCACTGGACATCCCTCCCCAGCCTGGGCTCGAACCAGCGACCTTCTTGCTGTGAGGCCACAGTGCTAACCACTGCGCCACCGTGCTGTAAGAGCAATTCTGATTGACCGACAGATATCTGCAGCGAGGGCTTTTAACCCGAATGAGAAAGCACAACCACTTTATGCTCACACTGGTATCATACTGGCCGCCTGTACATTACATCAGGTTTTTTTTCTCTTTAAAACACTCAGTTGTTTCTGTCTCTGTAATGTTTCTCACCATTATGATATGCTCCAGTATTCATCCTGTGTTCTTCAGAAGGAAGTTTTTATCTGGCAGAAACAAAGGGTCACAGAGCATTTTCAGTTCAGGTCTCCAAATCAGAATAGTTCTGTGTTATATTGTCTCATTAAACGTATTTTTTCTCTCACTATTGGGTAACTGGGACTGTGCCACGTTATTTGTCCTGTATAGCCCTTAGTGACATATGTTCGGAACAGTGTTCTATAAATATAGATTATTATATTGCAGACTCAGACTGCAGCCCTCACAAAGCAGCTGACCTCTTTGGTTTGGGAACAAATAGTCATTTCAGAGAATCCAGTTTTATCACTTTGTCGGGACCCTTTCCGTTTAAGGTGACGAAGAGAGGGTCAATCAGGGCAAACCTTTAGTGGGTGATGTAACATTTAAGATGTGATTTTTTGAGGGTGTGTACCATTCAGCTGTGATGGGATGTCTGTACGAAAGGTCTGGAACATTCCTCTCTAAAAGTCAAGTCATTTTTCTGAGAACAGGAGGAAAAACTCAAGAGGAAGAGGAGGAAAGGAGCTGTGTATTTGTGTGTCTTTCTATTCATGTGTGCAGATGACAATGTCTACTCTTCAGGGATGCCTGAACTTCTAATATCTGTTGAACTGGCACTCCTCCAAACCTCGTCACATCTGTCCAAGAAAAACAAGGGAGAAAAAAAGGAAGGGAGGAGAGAAAGTTCAACTAACAAAAAGACACTGTGTGTTTTTTTTTAATGTGCAATCTCGTATATCCCCTCGAAAGCGTTTAAGTGTTAGGAAAGGCCGGCAGTGCCTACAGTCCTGTGATTGCTCCATGCAATAACAATAACATACTGTTCTGTGCAAAGCAAGCCAAGCGTGCAAGCGTCTGCAACCATGCACACACACCCACAAGTGCTCGGTATCTGTGGTGACCAGGGTTTGATAAACAGTAGCGTTGATAACCCTGGGGTTAACCTGGCCAGTCTGACTGGCTTATCTCTGAAAGATGGTTTCAGAAACTTAGTTTGCTAGCCAATAAAAACATTGGAGGGAACACGCTGATCAGGTCAATGGCAAGAAAACATGTGCTGAGGCATTACAAAGAATTGAACGTGTGATGAATGAGACATATTGAGGTGTTGACCACTGTTTTTCCTTGCTGGTCCTTGTCAGTCGCCCATAATATTTATTTACTAAATGTTTCTTAACAACTTAAACTTACACCAAAAATGATTTAAACACGTTTTTGTGTCATAACATATTTATCTGAACAATGCTTCTTGACAAATAGGCTGTTGGAAATCTTGTTTATTTACCTTTTAAATAATGATTTGGCATGTTTTATTAGGTGTAACTCAAACCCAACTCTGTTGCTCATCCCACAAATACATAACCCCTAAAAATATGACCCCATTAACAGGGAAATAAACAGGCTTTCCAGTTCCACATGATTAATGCCAAAGGGGATTGTTAAAACAACTTAACGCCCATTTTTCTCATTTTTGGGCTGGTTTCTTTTTAGATCGAGCTGACAGGTGAACTGGAGTCATTTTAGGGCCATCAAAACCAGCTACTATGCAGTCACATACAGTGGACTGTAAAGGTTTGGCCACCTGAGGACCCGTTACTGTTAAACACTTAAAGAAGTAATGCTCCGATGATCGGATGAAACAGGTGAAATGAATTATTTCCCCTTAAAGATAACTTTCATTTCAGTCTTTTTTTAGTACCAGGGTTAGCAAATACATTTTCAAATACCTGTATGTGTCTGTGTATTTTGGGGATTTTTTTTTGTCTTCTTAAAGTTTTATTATAATTGCAGCTCTTAAATATAAATAGACTTTATGTGTTGTGGTTCTATAATTGTTTGACCACACAAAGTGCTTTTAAACTAAATACTCACCAAACCTCACACAATCACTTTATCCATCATGCTGCCCTGATGGAGGCTTTTCCCCTGTAGCAATGCTTCTCAATCAGTCATAAGTTTTCTTAGTAGAAATATTTCTGTATTTTCTTCATTTGGTGTCAGATCTTTGTTGATATTTATATTTAGTTTGCTTCTGTAAACCTGCCTCTTTACCTGAGTGTCGTATCAGTTTGGTTTAATCCTTCAATGTCAAATCTATCCTATGTGAGACCTATTGCATCAACTGGTAAAAACTCTAATAAAACGGTTTATTAAGATGTCTTCTGCTGCCTGGTGGATACACTTTTACACTACCACACATGTATACAAATCATTAGAATTGATTCATTAATTGCCTTTGCAGCGCTGTTGTTGATCCACAGCTGCCTGATTTTATTGTCCTTGTCTCAGTTATTAAGAAAGGAATCATAGCCCATAAACCCTTCTTAGTCTTTTTTCTATTGGAGTATGATTTTGTATTAAACAGAATAAATTAACCCCATTCTGTTGTGAAATGTTGCTGGAGCATAGGCTGGAAACATGATCTATGCACCTGCATAAAAACCAGGTTTTCATTTATTATTGCACCTTTAAAGTCCAAATATATATATATATATATATATATATATATATATCCTAAATGAACCTTATAATGAAGTTAAACAGTATTTGTTATTGAATTGGGGAGGATATAGAAGAGATTTTCCTCTAAACATTCTTCTTTAAAGGTTGTATCTGAGCTTTGTAGCCTCACATCAGTGCTTGGAGCCTTCCTGAGTCTGAGAAATCTTTCTAAAATGCTGAAACTTCTCCTGCTTCATAGTTATCAATTATTCTAGCACTTTCAGAAAAGTTGAAGTTGAATGAATGTCTTCTTTCTGATTCACTTTTAGTTATATATTTTGCCCAGAACGTCTTAAACTTTATGCATTAAGGATCAGTTCACAACTTTCTGTTTAAAGACTTAAAGCTGCAGAAATTGTGGACACAGAAGCCAAATCTTATGCAGGACCTGTAAGATGTTGTTGAATGTTTGTCTCCTCTTTTAAATGAGTCCATGTGGACTGAAAGAAAAGATAATAAATATAAAAAGGTTTGAGTTTGGTGTAGCTGAAGTTTTATAGCCCTGTTTCCCTGTGAATAAAATTTCCCCATGCTTTTTGCAAAGGGGATGTAGCGGGCTTCGTTGTGTTCACAACAAATACAGCATGTGACGATCAATGTGATCCAGGAGGATAAGAGGTCAGAACAGCTTAATTTCTTTGTCCTTGTAAAGTCTGGCGGGTCCTCTGGTGTTCAGATTTATTAGAAAGGAACAGTGAATGTTAATGAACACTACATGGAAGCACGTTATGTAAACACCTCGGATTTACGTCAAAGATTTCTGTCATGTAAATTCCTGGTTCATGTGTTTGTATCTGATTTAGCAGAAAAAAGGAGGAAAGAAAATGTGGAACAAGGTTTAAAATGATCTTTTTAAGCTGTTTTAGCATGAGGTTTTTCTTGCACCTCCTGCTGATGCATCATCTGGCCTCATACATGAGTAAAAACTAGTGAAAATTCATTATTCTGCTTTCAGGGCTGGAGATGTTTTTATTGGAAGAAAGGTCCTGGTGGCAAGCTCTGTTGCTGCTTTAATGAGAGGTGTGCTTTGGACTGAGAATGTAGGGGAAAGGCCACAATGTCCCTTTTTACAAAAAGGTCAGCTTTAAAACTCTGAGAGGGTGTGTGTGTGTGTGTTATGTATGTGTGTGTTTACTGGCCTGACCACAAACACAATTAGCCATACCTTGTATCAGACAGATACCATCTATTTGACATGAATCATGTCATACAGCTTTAAAAGGGACAACTTACTAATGAAACCTTTGCTGTAAAATTAAACTACCCTCGATCTTTTTATGTGACAGCACATGTGTGCTGCAATTGCAACTGCACACATTTGAAAGTGATTTCACTGGCACGGTTGCATTATGAGCTGTTGTGGAGCTGCATAACTCCGTGCTCTTGGCAGCCTGGTGCTGAAAAACACACAAACATAGTCCTGTTTCCATCATTTTAGAGAACTCTGCACTGATTTACATTCATTTCCTTGATATTTAGCCTTTAACATTCTCCACAGCTACTACTTACAGTTGCCTACTACTTACCTAAAACCCCCATATTCTCACCCCTTACCTTAAAACAGGTCTCTAACCTGAAACTGGATGAGTTGTGATGGGGTCACAACCCTCATATGACCGTGTTAGGAGAGTTGTGTCACCACATTATGAGCAATGGACATATACACACACAAGGAGAGCTGCTTTGTCAAATGAGTGCATCTAAATATAGTTGCAGTGTTATTATCACAGCAGGGGTTGTGCTCCGTTATCTCTCACGCCTCACTCCTATTGTTTTACTACTCCAGCAGATGACAGCTTCACTGAGGCTGGGGCTCTTTTGCTCCGTGTATGGCCAGTTATATAAGCCTCAAGTGATGCTAGTTAATTTGCTTCTTTTTATAACAGGTTATAAAGGATTTAATGTCATGTTTTATAAGGAAAAGAGGAGGACGTCTTTCCATTCTGCACTACAAACAATATCCCAGTGTTGATTTTCTATTTCATTGTCTCACAGACAAGAAAAGTGTTGGCAATTATGCTCAGGAAACTATGAGCGAGCACCACACAGAGCAAACAGCTGATTACACAACCTTTGTCTTAGTCTTCAAGAGACAATCTAAGCAACACCTGGACTCTGTTTGAGAAGGACCAACTCTTTCCACCCACGCGTACACGCTGCTTGTCCTCCCTTTGTTACAGAGCAGTGGCATGAAAATGCTCAATAAGAGTCACCTATTCAAAACCGGCCACACTGAACGGCATGATTGGAAGCACTAGTCTGGTGGTCCCTCAAACCCCCTACTGTGTCGCCTGGCTGCAGACCGCCTGGCAAGTCTGGGTAACTCATTCACAAAAGCTATTGTTAGCCCAATGTGTGTGTGGCAAGCACTGGCCTGATTCAAAATGTCCCAACAACTACAAATAAATTAGTATGCAACTTTTTGTCTCAGGCTCACTGAATCAGAGTTTATAGCCAAACAGGGTTTTCTGTTTTTGAGGACTGCTACATAACAAGGAGAGCTTAGCATTAGCATTGCTAATGGTGCTGAGAGAACACAAACAGCTGCTATTACTAAAAGAGCAGGATTTGATGTGATGGCTTAACTTTTCAACAGGCTTATAGAGCGCCAAAGTAAAGACCTAAATCCTGCTACTTCAGAGGTAAAGTGGTCAGTTTGGGAAGCTGTGAGAACAGGACATATTGTCCACTTTAAACACTACAAGAAGCATTGTTTGTGTTTGTTTGGAAATTAGGTGATTTCTGCAAAGCAATTCTAGTTATTTTCTCATAATTCCTTTCACTCATCACGCCCTAAAACTACACATTAGCTTTAAGAAGGAACTGGTACTTCACTGCTTTTAAACATTCAAGTAACAACACACACAAGCTCCACGCACAAAAACATCTACATGCATCACAGGGCGATTAAAGAGAGATTTGTTACATCAGCTCTCATTTTTCTAATAAGCATGACTCAGATCTACCCGACATGAAATGCCATGGGCTACTTCAGTAAAAATATTACAGTCTAACTGTAACCATCTGTGTGTTTGTGTGCACACGAGCATGATGCAGGACTCGTCTCTGTTTGAGAGTTCAGCCAGGGCACCTGAGTCCAGGTCCCCGTGTCTCCGATTGTCCGTTCACACACAGATTACAGGCACAAATTAAATGAGGTTTAAAGAGAAATTCACATTCCTGTCTTTGACGTCACAAGTGCCAGTGTTTTCATCAGAACAGCCTGAGAGGTCAGACAGGATTTCCCTCTCCGGCTGCACAAATATAGACCTGAAAACAAACATGTTATTGGGGAGAAGGCCACAGGAAAAACCAGACAAAGCACCTGTGACGTAGCAGCTGGAAATAAATCATATTTCCCATTACTCACCAGGCGTTAAAGCTTTCCTCAAGAATGGCATTTTATTGATTCTCAAGCTTTTCGGTTCAGAGTTGCGAAGAGTGAACACGTTGGTGCAGACAGACTTGAGGTTATTCTGTTCTCACTGAGATTAGCCTCTTCACATGGGTTTATGCTGTTGTCTTAGGGAAAGTTATTTATGTCAACACTGTGCCCCCCTTCAGTAAAAACTTTGGATAACACCTAGTTTTCTCGTTATATTGTTTGTGACCACAACATGTTTCCTGTCTCTGTTTGGTGTGAAAGAAAAGTGGCATTTCATGAATGAAACCAGTAGAAATGGTCAGCTGAACAGGAACGCGGCCACACAAACAACAGAGCTAATGTATAAGTACACTCATTACTGAAGACAGATCATTTAAACGTAGAGACCAAAAGTGTAAGCTACAGCTTACAGCTCCTGTATTTTGATTTCTGAATCTAAAACGTTAGAATTACCTTCTTGAAAAGACATTATTAAATCAGTAAATGCTATAACTGGGTAATGGATATTAAACTAAATAATAAAAAGCAGCTGGAGGAGCATTTGGCAACTAGTTAGTTTAATCAGTAACAGGTAGGTAGCGTAGCTTTCAGATGTAAAGGTGGGCAGAGTTTCATCAATCTGCAACAAACTGCACCTAAAAATTGTGAAACAATTTGAAGAAATGTGTTTATTAACACTGAAAGACTCAGAGAATTGAGGAAGCTGTGCACAGGCGACACGGCTGGAGGTCAACGTGGATGATTGTAATCCCTAGGTCTGCTGACAACACTGCACTAGACAATATATATATACATATATACATATATACATATATATATATATATATATATATATATATATATATATATAAAAAAAACTACAGATGATGGTTAAGTTTTCTGTTTTCCACTCTGACAGCAGATTTTCCTCATGATTTAAAATCTTGAGGATAAACTGCATGGAAACATTCAAACCTACCTAATAACGTTTTATTGATTAAAGTGATTAATTTGTGGTTTTCTAGTTACAGTTGTGTGAATAAGAGGTGAGCTTTTCTTGAGTTTCTCACAGTAATGCTAAGTCACTGGACAGGTATTAAATAATCTGCATTCCATTTGTATTACAAACATTTTTTCGGCATGACAAACGTGCGAGTTTTTTTTTCCAGTTAATGCCTCCAGGGTTCATTTTACATTAGTCACTTTTAACACCTCCATCCCTTCTACAAGTAAAAGTAATCCATCTTTTTTTCCTCTTAAACATACGATTTGACACACACACACCTGTCGTACCTGTGGGTGTGCTGCTGCGGAATGAGGAGGAAGGGGTGATGGGGGGCGTGACGGGAGGCGTCAGGTTACCGCTGGTGTGGCGGGGAGGTGTGGCCGTGCTGTTCCTGGACATTCCGCCCGTGATGGACAGGGACAGCTTGGGTGTGGCCTTCTTCTTTATGGTCTCCTGCTCCCGACGCGCTGCATCCGTCATGAACCTGACAAGAACAAACGAGGATGTCATTAATTATTGTTCCACTTTTAGGACATTTGCAAAAACAAAAACATGAAGTTCTCTCATATTGTTTTGTTCTTGCTTTGTTTTTTCCAGACAAAACGATCAGCTGAGTCCAAATTAGCACCTACCAAGTGTCAAACTACTACTGTAATGTCTGTGAAAATGATGAGCTCATGGTGTTTATAACTGATATAGCTCATAGTACAATTGTGGATTTGATGCTATATTCCTAATTTTCCTTTGTGCTTTATTTGCACCAGTTTAATCTGCATTTTTTTCGCATCTCTACATGCAAAAACTGGAAACAATGCTATCAAACTTTTTTTGGTACCCTTCCGTTTGAGTCCCAATGGCACTGATCCAACCCTAAAGGGTTGAGTTTAGCATGCTGTAACATACTGACTGGTCAAAAATACCATCACTTTCTGTGAGACTTGACATTAGGAACAAAGTGGGACTATGTTTAAATACATGATAGATTGTTGTCTAAAGCCTAAAACTGCAGAGTTTTTGCCATTCTTCCGCTTTGTTTCTAAGTCATATCCTTCTTTGTAATTCAGGGAAGGCAGCGCATCTTCCCTGTAATGTAGCTGGTGACTCTGGCTATTCGGCCTGTACCTCATCTATCAGATAAGGGTATGGCTGTCTGCGGAAACACAAATCAGGGGTTACTGAACCAAAGCACGCTGAATTGTGCCATCCTGAGCAGAGTTTGGTGGTAATGGAGCTTAAAAGAAACGCTGAGATAAACCTGCATACTACAAACTGAACAAGGCTGATGCAGTGGTATTACTGGTGTGAGGGGAACAAATGTCTTTGCCTGCTTTAGTTAATGTAACATTATAAAGCATAAAATCAAAGTAGTGGGGGTGGGGGCAGTGTGGTCTGTTGGTTAAAAGTGATTTAAATAAAACCAGCTAAAAACACATACCTCTAGCTGATTTCTTTTCTCTGTGTCACTCCATGTTGAAGTGTTGTTACTGGCAGGGATTAAGTGCGAGTTGTAATTAAGTCCCATTTTATTCCTTTATTTGTGCTTTTTAACTTTACAGCTTGTGTGTTAATGCCTTTTATCTCGTCTAATCTTTGACAATCTGTACACTTGAATTGAGACAGACATCTGTGGTGCGATGAAACAACTGAGCCGCTGCAGAAACTACCCTTGCAACATGGACAGTAAATACAAGTGACATTTACAACCCCAGCCACTTGAGCAATTATCACTAAAAACAAACCTCATTCCCACTGGCTTTTTGTTCTACCATCGCCTCTCTAATAGAGTGATCTTGTCGTGATTTGATGAGGCATTGAGTAACATCGACACACTGGTTGACTGAGCTAAAACACACAAACACGCCACGATCCTGAGGGCGCTGACTTTGGCAGCACAGGGAGCCAAGAGAGATTGTCTTGTGTGGCTTTGTCTGTGTTATGAGTCACTGGTGTTCTGTTTGTGGGAAGACATCCTTTATTGAAGACTTTCTCAGTAAGTCACATGAGTACGCGCAGATGCAGACTTTCATTAGTGGAGCAATGCTGCCCTCTGTAGACACACGCTTTTTAATATGGGCACGAAATGCGTACCTGTTGATGTAACTCAGGGCCAGGTAAGTGGGCTGCTGTTGCTCCTGCTTCTCCAGAACCCGCGGATCTGTATCTGAAAGAGACAATCGGATTAACCTTGTCTTCCTATAGAGGGAAAATGTGCAAGTAGTCTTAGCATGTAGATGCCTCAAGGCATGTTATTCTTCCTGCCAGACCCGTTTATTTCCCACTCTGGCTTCAGTGTACTAGTGGATAATGTGTAACACACACACAGATTCATTTAGGATACTTTCATAAGCCGTGCATTCTTACACTGTGTTCATCACTTGTTAATTTAAACCAACTGGCCCAAGGCGGCTTAATCATTTCCGGAGCCTGAATGTGGAAAAGAAAAACTCTGTCCAAGCAACTTGAAGGAGGCTGTGATGAATGTACATGTGATATTAGTCAAGACGCACATACACGCAAGACTCAGTAACACTACAGTAGGTAACTTCCCTTTCCTGAGGGCAGTAGTGTTAACTTCAAAGTCACACCTCCAAAACCCTGGAAAAACAGGAGCAAGTGTGCATGAGAAATCTCCGGGTGGGTTGAATCTGTGAACAACCAGTGCCATCAAGTGTTCAAAAGGGGAACATCTGAAGGAATAATTGTACATGCAAAGAAATAATTGTAGCTGCATATTTAATGGCTTGCAGATGCATTGCGATTTAGATCTGAGGACTCCACGATGCCCCTTCCTACTAATCCCAAGTGTGTGAGCTGGCCCCTCCAAGCCCTTTCAGGCTTTCACACCTCATAATTAAAAAAAAAAAAAAAAAAAGTATGTAGACTTCCCACGGTGTGGGAGAACTCCAAGGAGCCCAGCAAACAAGAAAACAACCCTAAAAAAAGACCCTCGCTGCTGCCACTGCAGAACAACCCACAGTCCTACACAACAGTTCAGTTGTTTGTGTTCATTAGCACAAACAAGCTCACACACACTCACATCCTAAGAGCTCCACAGAGGTGGTCTTTGAGTCTTTTATAGTCCTACCTGCTGCTCAGATGTAGAAACCAGAGGTCTTTTCACATCACACACAGGAAATGCAGCTCTACCTATATGACTGACAGGTCACAATCTGTGTGATGGTACTGGTATCCAATATAAAATAGCATGTCGACGATGACTCCTGAGAGCCAATCAGCTGATGCATAATAGTGTTAGAATGAGACTTCTACATGAGATGTGGCAAAAAGGACTGAATATAATAAAATATTGAGTGAAAATATAACTTTATGCAAGAATTGTGGGTCAAGTAAGTGTGTGTATATGTGGAGAGATGAAGGGGGTGTTGGTGGTAAAGGAATAAGCCAGGTGCAGAGAGTGAGAGCTGCAGTAAATGTTCGCTGGCTTTACGACTTCCGCTCTGCTAACGCGACAGGAAGCGAATCCGCTGTTGATCCTGCTGGAGCTGGAGGAAGGTCTGCACATGCACATGAGGTAACCTGAGCATGATTTCATCTCAGTATCCTATTTCTTCAGATGTTGAACATAATTTCATCAGACTTGTGTTTGCCTGTGTTGCATAATTCATGCATTTTAAAGTCTTCGGGGGACTGTATATAACCATTACAGTCCACTGTAAATAACATATCTGTAATGAAAAGCAGCTAAAATGGAAACAGATTAACAGCACACTACTGCCCCCTACTGACTACACCCTATCTGCATGCACCATCAGGTATGTGCACAGTGTCCAGGTCTGTGCATATTCATCTTGCATGTGCATGTGTTGGTTGAAACCAGGCCAAGAATGTATGGCTCGTTTTGCAGCCTGCTAATTAAGCCGCGGAGAGCATTTTAACGTGTTTGTAGAGCAGCAGGCGACCGGATGGAGGGAGAAGAGAGGAGGTGGTTCTCTGTAATTACACTTTCCAGCGCTGGTGAGGCTCTCAGGCCACGCTACTTCCGAAAGTGTGTGAGTGAAGCTCTGCAGATTCGGGTTAGGGATGAAAATTCAGTAATTGCTTTGTTACACCCTCACAGGTCATTTAGGAAGTCTGGTGAACATGCACACGCACACACACACACACTCCTTCACATGTCTCGCATCTGAGAGTAGGATGGGAGACAATCTGGCTACAACATTGGGGAAAATGGTTGCACTCATTCGTCCCCTCAGGTTTAACTGATTACTGTGGATTTTTTTATTGGATAATAATGTATAAGCTTATAAAGGTCAAAGGTCAAATATATTAAAAATATAGAAGAAAAATGTGATTTTTTCTTTTTTTTGTGACTTAACCTATGATCCACAACCAATAAATTGGATAAATCTGCATGTTTGTTGGGATAAAAAAATTATTTTGACACTTTTGCTTAAAAATGTATTTAAAACATATTAATGTTAATCATGTTTTGTTTAGTAATACTGCCTTCATCACAGCAAAATAAAAATATTTATATTATTTTATATTATATATGTATATATTATACATACATATTTGCTGACAAACCTGACAAAAGTCACGAATTAGTATATTTTAGTGTATTAGTAATTATATTTGAAATACGAGCATATTTCAATGCAAATCCAACAAATACTTTCCTCTATATTATGTAGTTTTTCTATTCTGTTCACTTTAACTGTTGATGTTGTTACAATCTGTTATCTGACATCATCTTAACTCTGCTGAATCAACACAGCTGAGTATAAAGTAAATAAATCAAATTATTTCTATCAGCTCAATACTTTTTATTTGCGATTCAATAATACACAAAACAAAAAAAGAAGACATTTAGTCCAAATACAGCTCAAATGATTGGCTTTTCCTTGTACTTCAACTCAGATTTTAGCTTTCTTAATCTGGTCTTCCTCTCTTCTAATCTCAGTCTGTCTCCTTCTTCATCTTCTGTTTTGTGTTGAGGTAAAAGGCAGGTATGTGCTTGTGCAGGTGAGATCACAACAGGGTGCTGTCGTGCACACAGGGACAGAAGCCTGACATCATTACATTCCTCAGACCTTACCTAGACTCGCTGCACAAAGCGTTCAACAACAACCAAACAAAATCCACCTAAACCACTTCCCCTTTGCATTGAACTGTAATCTAAACAGTAGGGTATGTCACTGGAAGGTTGCTACTCCTTCTCCTGGGATGAGGTCAACACCAAAGAGCCACAGATCGTCCAATCGTCTCGTGAAAAGGCTCCTTTGCTCTGCTTGTTGTTATAGTGTGCTTGATCACAGAATGCAAAACAACAAAACAAACAATGCAAACTAATATTAAGGAGTTAAAGTGGAGTTCAAACCAGCTTCAAGTATTTCAGGTCATCATGGACATAAGATGCCCCGCCACAAGAGGGCAGCAAAGACTGCCAGAGTGATACAATGACAGGTTTGCACTGATTTCTGGACACTGATTCAAGTCCCACTGGCTCACCTCTGCTTTTATTTAACAGCGTAAGCTTGGTATCAAATGTACATTAGGTCGATGTCTGCTTGCTGATTCACATCTGTGCACATTGCCCAAACAAACACTATGAATGAAATCCTTTACTCACAACTCTTAACAGCTTATCCAACATCTCAAGCAAGGAAGTTTGGAAGATCAAAACAGCTTCTGATATGATCAGATCTCATCATGCGCTACCGCACCGCTTCAAAATAAAAAGGAGATGGGTGTCAAAGTCAAATGTCACTAACCCCACCACCACCACCAGCAGCAGCTCCATCTGTCACACTGGTCCTCGTGGTAATTTATCTGTGCACAATATTGATTGGACTGTGCACGATCTTGACACTGCTCATGACAAGCCTTAGTACAACGTGAGCAGAGGGGGAATTTATTCATCCTAAATATCTGACTGGTAAACTGACTTAGCGGTCTGCTGACAGGTCGAGTCAAAGGTCAAGTTAAGAGCCAGATGGGGCGTGTGCTGCATTTGGGATGTGAGGCCAAGAAATTACATTTAATCCTGTAGTTAATGATCCCTTTTGTGTATGCTGGACTACAGCCTATACCTGCACATGGTGTAACAATTTAACACTCGCTTGGTTAATTTGGAAGCAATCCAAGGAGCATGAGGGTAAAAAGGAAAAGTGGTAGACAGTACTGTGTGACCCACTCCACTCTGCTTACCTTGTAAACCATCTTTAATCATCTGTACACACCGATATTCCACATGCAATGTGCCATTGCGTCACCGCCACAGCTGGCGGCTCTGTAGGGCTCTTTGTTTGTGAGACAGCAGGTGTGCAATAACTCAGCCAATGTACTGCCCCCAACCCTGTTAGAAACTGTCAGTTGCCATGGAGACTGGCTCAATGAAGCATCCATTTTACCCCCTCACCCCATTCAAACAGCCTCATGAAGATGGATACACGCTGGAAATAATGATTAGCCCCGACACATGTATATA
Organism: Pseudomugil gertrudae; assembly: GCA_037177535.1. Classification (NCBI taxonomy): domain Eukaryota; kingdom Metazoa; phylum Chordata; class Actinopteri; order Atheriniformes; family Pseudomugilidae; genus Pseudomugil; species Pseudomugil gertrudae. The sequence continues at coordinate 5,971,528 of JBAMHV010000018.1, forward strand.
ATCATATGTGGTGGATTATATATGTGTTTTCACAGAAGTTACGAGTGTGTGTGAAAAAGTTATGTTAAATATTTATTAGCAAGTACTGCTGGTGACTCATTACCTTTCAATTTGATGAAACAAAATATTCACTTATAGTTAGATGCCATTTGTGCAATGTATCATCTGGCAATGCAAAAACTGCTGTAACTAATCCTGACATCCATTTTCCTCTTTGCATGTTTTTTTCTCTTTTATAATTATTGTTGGGTAAACTAATTAAAAGTCTTTGCACTGTTAGTGACAGTTATTTGGGTTGATTATCTAGTAGATGAAAATCTAGTGTGAGATGCAACAAGTTGAGGCTTGTGCATGCAAAAGAACATTTAATTATGTTACTGTGTCTCCAATAACGTGGTTAAAAAATAAAGAGACAGTGCTTCTAAGTGACACAGACATAGTAGTGCAAATGGGTATGCTTTTAATGACAAACCAGAGGTGACTAAGTGACAGACGGAGGCAGCTCAGCGTTGTGGGGGAGGATGCACTGAATCAGGCCTCGAAATGTAAACAGACTGTTAGCTGAAAAACCGCTGTCTGATCGGGATGCTAGTTACACCTATGAGACCTACCCGGCCTTTACTGTCGAGTTACCGCTGCAAAGGTAACGGTCTTAAGTAAATGAAACACACACACACACACACGTAATTTGCATATTAAGCATCCATTTTCGTAATAATTTAGGTCTGAGCTACTAAAGAAACTCGTACTCCAACGAGCCTCGACGAAGAGCGAGCATCAGGAATAGCGGAATGCCGTGCCTATCTGCGTTTAGCTAGCTAGCTAGCTAGCAAATAGCCTAGCTCCGTCGCCCCCTCTCTGGCCCCAACTCACCGATGTGATTGTCCTCGATGTGGACGATGAGCTCGGCGAGAGACTCAAACTGGAGACCGCAGCCTCCGAACCTGCAGGAATTAGAAAAGAAAGAAGCAGCGGCGATGCCCGTCATGTTTTTTGGTGCTGGTGCATTCACCGGGTTTCAGAGAGGTCCGGGAGCCGGGGGGTGGTAAACGAGGAGGCAGAGGCTTCGGGTCCGGGGGTGGGAAGCGGAGCGGAGCGGGGCAGAGAGCGGAGCAGACACCGGGCAGCCAGACAGGACAGCGGCGGACGCAGCTGGGAGGCAGGCGTGACGGTGAGGGTGAGGGGGGTGTGCACAGGGTAGCTGGTAGCTGTCGACGTCACTATGTGCCTACCTGTTGGTGTCAGAGCTCGTGCTGAATCCCTGATCGCATCAAAGTCACACAGATCTTATTTACACACATTAAACACCACAGCTTCCGTGCATGGAGTCTTGCAAACGTGATCATCCCATTTGTCTTCATTTTAGGAGGAATGCATTTCACTTAATACCATTATAGAGTCATAGAAAATGCGTCCTGACATGTATTCTTTCATGATTGTTGTCTGATTAAAGTTAGGAATGTTTTTTTAAATCACAATGACAACATGTGTATTTTACTGTTTCTGAACATGAAAAGAAAAGTTTACATTGTATTTATATGTGTATTTTGAATGATATATTGCTTATGAATTACTATTTTAATTAATAATGCAACAAAAGATTGTCAAAATCCTAAGAGAGAATATTAACTCTGAAAATAAATGTGAGACTCAGAATGAGATGGATGCTGATTACCTCTCTGAAGCAGTAAAATGTAAGTTTGTTTTACAGTTGATGCGTCACCTTTGCAACAGCCTGTAATAAAATATTAAATAAGAGTCCCTTTAGGGCCTTTAATAAACTTGAGCTGTCATGTAGATATTATGTGAATAAATGTCTGCTGGGGGAAATGAGCTTTAAGTGAACAGAAGCCCAGAGTCAGAATTAGTAGTATAGAAGTACTGCCATAACAATAAATGATCAGGAACTGAGTAGCTTCCTTCTTCTATTTGTATTAAAAATGATAATAATCATTTATTTGTAAAGCGCTTTCAATCAAAGTGCTGTTTAGATTTAAAATCACTCATAATAAAAGATACAACTAAAGAAAATCACACTAAAAAACACAATAAAAACAAATGTTCATATGTTCCTGGCACCAGTCAGAACCTGAGCTGCAGCATTCTGCACCATCTGCAAGACTCTGAAGCTTTTTTGGGGTAATCCTGACAGAAGAGCTTTCCAATAGTCAAACCAAGATGTTATAAAAGCATGGATGAGGACTTCAGCATCTTTGTTACTCATGATTGGCCTGATCTTAACGATGATTAAAACATGATATTCTGGTCACTTCCTTGATGTGCTTTTCAAAAACCTCAGTCTGACACCAAGGTTTTCATCTTGTCTCCACTGAGAACAACACAGTCATCAATAGACAAAGAAACATTACTGACTAAAAGTTTTTGTAACAGTATGTAATCAGTTTGCAGTTTCAGATAAAATAGAAAAAGGCACCATGTTTTAACAGCAGTCGCATCCAGAAGTAACAGGTAACTCCTGGTTAATGCATCTGTCCGCTGGCTCATCAGAAATGCCCTCCGTTATAGTCAGAAGCATCCATAAAAAAGGAAAAACAGAGGCAAGACAATTTGCATAATTAGGATAAAAACCATAGCAACAGATCTTTTGGAGTGATGAATTCTCCCTCTTCAGCTTCTCTTCTCCAACACAGCTTAACTGTGTTGAAGAATTCATACATTAAAATGCACATTGTGCTGACTCTGCTTCCCCTTTGTGCAGCTTGATGTTTTCTTTTGTTCTTTGCATGCGTTTCAATAAATCTCTCCATCTAGTTCCTGTTTTCCAAGCACGCTTAAAGGGGACATATCATGTAAAATCCACTTTTTTAGCCCATAAATACATGTTTTTGTGCACTTTTAAGTGTTTAGGAATACAGAAAATGTCAATTTATTTCCTCCTGATGCTGCGCATATATCTTTATATTCTTTGTGGTTATATTATTCAGTGCGTTTAATTTGCTCTATTTTCTATTACGTTTCTTTATCTTTTACATCACAGTATTTGCTGTGGGTCTGCCAATTAAGGTCGTGGACTTCCAGGTAATCAAATTCGTGAATCTGATGCGTTGACATTTATCGTAAACTTACCAATAAAATGTTTCTTTATTTTTTATCATCATCTAATTTAAAATGCCAACATCCTTCCATTCTGTTCTTCTTTTTTTCTTCTATTTTTCTTCTATTTCATAAATATTAAGACTTCTTCTCCTAATGCTAAGGATGCAGGTACAAAAATACATTTCACTGT
>JBAMHV010000018.1:5984596-6013899 GCA_037177535.1 Pseudomugil gertrudae
CTGAGCACCAAGCCATTTTAGTGCATTTGGTCAAAGATAGCTCGAAGATTCATGAGGCCTCGGTTTCACCATCCCTAACAACAGCTGCTTGCCGAGAGCAACAATACACAAAATGACCAATGACCAAGAAAACAGAAGAAATTCCAGCTTAATAATTATTGTTACGGCTGCCATAAATTCATCTGCCTGATTTCCCTCATTCAGTATGGAAACCACTTTCACCTGGCTGGGATTGGCTCCACCTCATCACACCTTCATCTGCCCTCATGATTGGCCGTTTTCCTGACCAATGGCTGCTCAACACATCAACACCACAGTATAAAAGGAGCTGCAGCACCTCATTCCGGGGCAACTGTTTTGGTGGAGACAGTTGACCTACTTTGTTATTTGGTCTCAGAGTTGATAAGTTTGATGCCTGTAAAGGTTTGTGATCATGAGTTTTGTGTGGAGATTGGGCTTAAGTTTAGTGATTGTTTTGTATTAGTTATGGGTGCTGCTTCTGTGGTTTTGAGTTTTATTTTGGTCCGTTTTCTTTTTGTTTTAAGCAGCACCACCTGCCCTTCCCACCTTGTTTTTTTTTTTTTTTTTTTGTCACTTGTCGTAACATAGGGGCTAAAACAATTCGTTCATCACAACTTTGGAGCAGGAAGCCTTTAGTCTTTAAGGTCTGATGTAGTTTTGTCTTTATTCTGTTTTATATGGTTTATTAGTGAGATACCATTGTGTTTGACTATTCCCCTACCTTTGATCATTAAAATACATTGAAAGTGTATTTTAGTACTTTGGAAATGATAAAGCTGTTCTATATATATTTCTATTCTAGTTTTCATATGAATCTGTCCAGTGTGACAAAAGAGACATCAAGCTATGCAGCATGTCACTTCCACTGCTTGGCTGAATGGAAGATCTGTTTGCTTCCACGCTGTAAGCACACCTCCAGTTTTCATGTGAACCACTTCTTCACTTCTTGGAGTGTGAAGGGGTGTTCACACTACTCCAGACAAACCAGACTAACTGTGAAAGCAGACCAAGGTTTGTTTAAAGTGAACCAAACATCTCCTGTGCGAATGTGCCCTTATGGCCCATTAAGAATAGCAGCAGCACATATATGTATACACAGTATACATACTGATTAAACGCTGTGAGCTACATGAAAAGCTACACACTGCTGAACATGTTTAGCTTCCTCCTTTCTGCGCAAGTCGACTCAGGATGTTGTCCGGGAGGGAGTGGCCGTGCTGCTGATGACACCTGCAGATGAGAGACGATGATAAACGTCACACAGCAAGTTCAGGATAAATACATTGATGACGAGCAGAAGTGGTCACGTTTACATGGGACTTTTATTTCCTCTAATTCTGACTAAGAGTTCATTCTGCTTTAAACACATGAAAAACAAACATGTAAACACTTAAAATGATCATTCAGAATTAAAATTTATTCTGAATAAAGTAGCTGGTTTATTCACATTTTAAAGCGGAATTAGTTCATTCCTCCTTCATGTAAGACCGCTCTAAGTTAATTCCAGTCATTCTGAGCGTGCTCGTTCTTTCATGACACACATGCACCGTTTTCTGCTTATTATATATTCTATATATAAATATTCTATTTTTTTTCCTCCTCAGCTGCTGAAAAAAGCAGTATGCTCGTGTCGAGCTAGTACTTCAAAAAATGTGATCAAAATTGAAGCAAAAACAGTGCTTATGATGTGGTTTTCCATGTTGTAAATAAACAACGAGAAACAGGAAGTGGTTTGTTTACTTCCGGTATTTGTACATGCGTCACATCCGCATTATTGGAATAAATATTTTCATGTAAACTCAAAGAAGTAAACTTTCATTTGGAATAAGTTAATTCAGAATTAGATGGAACCAGACTTAACGTTATGCTTGAATTCTGAGACCAATAGATTTAGATGTTACTGTCAACATGACATGATTAGAGGAAAATACCTTTGTTTCTGGCTGCTGATTCTGAGATTCTCCAACAGTCTTGATTTGTGTTTCGACACCAGTTCGTGATGCTCTTGATCCAACTTCTTCCCCACAGGGCCCTGCCTCACCTTCTCCCAGTCCTCATGGGTCTAAACACAACAGAAAATACCAAAGATGATCAATGTTCCCTCAGGATGCTTCAGTAATTATAAGACGCTGCATGTGCTCAGCTCACCATATCCTTGAAGGCCTCCCCTCTGTAATAGCTCTGGAGCGGTGGGTAGGCGATCCCCTCCTCGAGAAGTTGAGTCGGGTTGCGAGCCACCAGATGCAGCTCCTCCTCCTCATCATAGCCGTAAATGTTCTTGTCCTCGCATGTCATCAGAACAAGCTGCTCACATGGGTATGGGGTGCCCTTCACGTAACCGATAACCTGCATCTTCACAGTTTTAGGGAGGTAGAACTTCGCCCATCGGTCCACCTGAGACGGACTGTCTCCATACATGGTGTCCTCCAGGTGTCCAAACGTCAGTTTAGCACCAACTGGACTCTTTAGTTGCAATGCCTCACGTCTTTTACTCGACACCATATTTGACACCGACTCCAGGTATTGTATACCTACAACACATGACATGCATCAGGGATACTCATTTCAGCCCTACGAGGGCCGCAGTCCTTCAGGTTTTGGATGTTTCCCTGCTCCAACACACCCGACTCAAACTAATGGACTCTATGAAGTTCTGCACAATGACTCATTCACTTGGGTCAGGTGTGTTGGAGCAGGGAAACATCTAAAACCTGAAGGACTGCGGCCCTCGTAGGACTGAAATGAGCATCCCTGACATGCATAACCTTTTTGTTTGAGGGGAGAACCGAGTGAAGCTCACCTGTTATCCCATTGCACCATGAAAGCTCAGCCAATGGCAAACCCCTAAAAGACAAAACACAATTCTACACTTAATAAAAAGCTTAAACTCTATTCTTGTGTTTATTTATATATTTGTACATATTTAGCAGCGAGCCGTTAATTCTCATTGGACATTCCTGTTGCTTTCTGTCTGGGTCATGTCCAACTTTGTGAAACACACACCCCAGCTTATTCTGTTTGTGTGAACAAAGAGCTGCTTTCTCCTAAAGCTCTGTAGCCAGAAGTGATTTTATCATCACTGAGGATCATCAGCCGCAGGCCTTACACAAGAAACCATTCTTTGCTTTATCTTTGTTTTGAACTGTGGTGCCAGTACACAGGTATGTCACATGTAGTTACTTGTTTCATCCTGCTCCCTCTCTTCTCTTCTCCGTCTTCTGCCTGGAAAATTGATCTCCAGGTGATTGGAACATCATCCAGATCCCTGGGAGTTGCAAAACATCTTCACATTGGTCATTCTTCACTTACAACTTGAAACTTCCACATTTCCATAAATTGAATTCAGCAGAAAGTTGTGATGTTCAGCTTGTAAAGTCATCTGGTGGCATTTTTTCCTATTAAAGGGCGAGGTTGCTCCTCAAGTCTTACAGGCCGTACGTTACTCTTGGATTTGGATGTAACAAATACCAGAAATGGCACAAAAAGGTCCCTAACCCACCCACTGAATCCATTTCAGGATCAAATGTGGGGTGTTTGGGCCTCTCTCAGAAAGAGCTGATGATACATACTGATAGAAAATACTGTTTGTTTTAAAAGTGACTCATGCATAAAACCACACATAAATATTATTAATCAAACATGCATATCTATGCGTATACATTTTAACAGCCAGTCTATTTAAGGCTGCACATTGTACTTCCTAGTTTCACTTGTGTGCTTTGCATGTGTTATTCAACAGGGCGGTGGCTTGTGGTGAAGTGCTCAGCAACAGGCTGTAGCTTGCACAACATGTACACCAACTGAAAACTGCAGGCGGCCACAGCGTAGAGAGCTGTGACTCAGATCAAACAAACTGTAGTGTGAATAAAAAGTCTCGTCTTGAAACAGTCTTATAGTGTGAAAACTGGCAGATTTCACAAATTCCTGGTCGACAAGTGGGAATTCCATCCATCCATTTTCTTCTGCTCATCTGAGCTTCACATTGGTCTCCATTATGACACTGTCTTAGCTTCTCTTTGGGGATTTCACATGTATTCCCAATAAGCAGTCCCAGTACATTCCTGTGTCCTTTGGAGCTCATTTCCATTTGGGTGTGTGTGGAAAACATTCACAGTATTGGGAACCAGGTGACTTGCAAATCAAATGTTTCAATATCTCAAACTTAGGAAACAAAAACTTGTTTGGATATTTACATGAACAGAAATGGACATTCAAAACAGAGAAAAAGTTACAATCCCACCCTGTCCAATAGGGAGAAAAACATTGGACACATTCAGGTAAGTATGTCCAAATGTTTAACTGGTATCGTTTACTTAAAAAAATAATTTATGCCATTACTGAATACACATCATCAATAAATCTCAGCTCAATGGGGTTTTGGTCACAACTGCTTCAGTCTTTAGGGTTTATGAACCACATACTGTAACTTCTTATATCCAATTTAAATTTGGTGTTTCACATTCAACCAAATGAACTGATAAACAACTATTGTTTTCCTCTGAAAGAAAATGAAAGGAAAACACACCAAGGTTTTGAAATGCGTAGATAAATTCCCCATCGCCTTCATTAACCTACTGGGGTGGTGGCAGATGACTCAGACTTTAGATATGAAACACGCCGCGTGTATTTGCATTATTCAAAACAACTACAGGAAGTGCATAAAAACCACGGGATCTTAGTGCATTTTTCACACTGTGTAACACGGGTACTTACAAGTTACTCTTAGGACACTTGGCCATTCTGGTTTCTGTAACCAAAAACATCATATTCACTGTTAAGCTACAAGTAAAAAATATTAGTAGCAATATTATGAGCTTAGTGAAGACAGTGCTTCAAATAAATAGTTTTAAAAAACATGCCAAATCTCATCAAATGCTGAGGAAAAGCAATGTTGGCAAGTGATTAAATATAACATGTTCCTGTTTTCCTATTCATGGTTCAGTTTCATATTCAAGACAAAAAGGCAATATACAAATGAGTAAATATATTAAATATCCACAAGTTTTCTTGACCTCAAAGAGCTCCTGGTATAAAACAATTACATATAAATCCTCAATTAAAGGAAAAATTAACTATACTTTAAAGTTAATCTAGTAAATAAAATAAAACCCACACAGTTTTTTGTACTTATGACTTGCTTTTGATAACGTGTCTGATAAATAAATGTTTATAGCAACAAATCCGATGGGTAAAAATACTAAACTAAAAAAAACGTATTGTCTTTTCACTTAAAACAATACATTTCCTAATTACATTTTTAAAAGCAACAAATTTCTATTGACACGAGGTGTTCCTCAAATGTAGATATTAGTGTCTCATAACTTGATATTAGTGTCTTTTGCCTCACAACCCCATAAAACGTCATATAAATTACTTGAGACATTGACAACTTATTTCTTCACAAACTTAATATACAAGTCTGTATATACACACTTGAGACGTAAGAAATGTCTAACCTATCTGTACTAACCTATCAGCATAAACAGAACATTTGGCCCAGACAGCGCGAGAGCCTCCATTTCCGGGATTTTTCGCCTTTGTTCTTTCGTAACATAATCTAAAGATTTTACAATAACATTGACTCTTATAATATTCATCATAATTTTTCTTATTGTTAGTAAACACAAAAAAACAGAGAAACATAAAAAAAACCATAATTTTCGTGAAATTAACTTAAAAGTTTTGAGACCAACGCCAAAGCTGAAACCGAAAGAAATTGGTTAAAATATTATTTAAAAAATGTTCAGTCCCCAATAGCAATGAAATAAAACAAAATTAAAATATAAAAGGCTAGTTACCCCAGCAGCACAGCTTATCCCTCGATGTCTCAGTTAAGTTATGTTTTCCGCGATCGTGTTTTCGGGTTTTTTTCCACTTACGCCACACCTAGTGCGTTGCCTTCATGGACCAATTCAGTGTTGGCAACGGGAACCACAATGCCCGCCTAGTTTTAAACTGGCTTTCGTTTATAACTTATTATTATTATTATTGACACAGCTTGGCAAAGTATAGTCTGAATGAGAAAATGTCGTTTTAAGATACACGTTTAGCAGTTTAGAAATTGGTTAGGAGTTGGTTCGAAATATATTTTACAGAGTCCCTAAAGGCAACGCACCGTTTCGATGAAGAAAGTTTAAAAAGGCCGCACAGTACACGGTTTAATCAACCCTGTATGTATGTTCCTTAATCAATAAGCCAGTTTATACACACTATGAAAATTTAGTAACTTAATAAACACTTTCAAGTGGTGTTTTATATGCAAACCCCCCTGCGCATGCGCGTCTTGAAAGCGGAAGTCCTGTCTGCGCAGAGCGGAAGCTGTAACGTCCTTTCTGCTCCCGGACTGCCATCATGGTGAGTTCGCCATGAAGGCCGTGGATTTTTCAAGTCAAATTTGTAGTTATTAACCTGACTACAAAACAAATAATACCGTATATGTCGCTAACATATTTCTAAACGTACACTTTGTGGTTTTTGGAGGGTTACGTACGTGTATATATATGGGTATATCGACGAGTTGACATCTTGTCGGTGCACTGGCTACATTACAACGTGGTGTACGAGGCGGTTTAGGCCGACATCCAGAATTACTTTCGGTCACATTTACTGTATCAGCCGTTCACTGCAGCACGTCATTTTCATAGTTTTTATTTTCCAGTCTTATATGTAGTTCTAATACATTTACTGAGAATTCTACGTTAGAAATTTTCAACATGTTAGCTTGTAGCTACTTATTTAGCAATTACAGCTAAATGTTTCAAAACCCCAAACACAGAGGTCTAATGTTGTACATTGTTTTAAAATCGACATTAAAACTCTATCAAACCCGGCCTATTCTTTTCTAATGCACTGATCTCACGTGTTCCTTTGGTCCAGGTGTTCACTCGTTTCGTTGAGATCGGCCGTGTTGCCTACATCTCATTCGGGCCATACGCAGGCAAGCTGGTGGCCATTGTAGATGTTATTGACCAAAACAGGGTGAGTGGGCCTTAATTTATTTAGCTTTTTTTTTAATCAGTGGTTGTCTCTTTAAAATGTACGACAATGATGGGTACTTGTGTTTTTTCTAGGCTCTTGTTGATGGACCATGCACAGGAGTGAGGAGGCAATCCATGCCCTTCAAGTGCATGCAGCTCACAGACTATGTCATCAAAGTACCCCATAGGTTAGTGTGCAAATGTCCCCTCCGTACAACACATGAAACTTGTCAGAATCATCCTTATTGTAATTTACTGGGTTAGACGTGATCATGCCATTGCATCTATAAGTGTTCAGTGACACCAATAAAACTGTTAAGTTGTCACTAGAAACAGCAAATGTTTCTATGACTCTAGTATTACAGTTTATAGCAGTTATAATTAATACATGGTTATTTCTGATCAGGATTTAAGCCTGATAATACGAGCCTGTGGCAGACTGATGGATGTAATTCTTGTCATGATTAGATTTGTGTTGGCACAGCTAGTCAAAGTTTATATATATGTTTTTATTGATTCACTCTCTGTTCAAGGAAAGTTGTTGCATCATATCATCATTTCTGTGTGTGCTGGTATTTTTATTATGAATAAATGTCTGCTAGCCTAAATGGGATGTGAGGTTTTTAAAGGTTTGTTTTTTAGGTAGCTCCGGACATATAAATAACTAAAGGTATTTTTCCTTTTTTGTGTTCATGTTCTCAGATTATTTAAATAGTTGTAACGGCCAGCTGCAGATTGGCATGCTTGTGATTTACAATATAAAATAGGATCAAAGCCATGCAAACTTAATGCTTGTTTGTTAATTTAATATCTACATTAAATTAGCAGACAGTAATGATGGATGGGAGTTCATGTTGATGCAAAATGGGGTATGGGTCAGTAAGGGGGAATGTGCAAGTAGTCACTCAAATAACTGGAGACTGGAAAAGTAATAAATATGTGCTAAATTCTAATTTTGGTAATATAAGACATTGATTTTCAATTTCATTGAGTTGTGGACAAATGAAAGCAGTTTGGTGATGAGCAGTGGGGAAAATAACCTGCCAACATGTGTCTGACTGAGAGTTACTGGAAACACTGGATTGCACTGATTTCATCAAAGGATTAAATGAATGATTTCTTTATTTCGGTCAAATAAAAACTATTAAATACAAAACAGAAATGTAAATACAATCACATTTCTACAGCATATCAGCAACTGAAAAAGGAATAGTCTGAAGCCCCCAGGCTTATTTCTGCCTACCCTGTAGGATTGTTAAACAAAATGTTAGCTTATGAGTGATGTATATTTTATTATAATTTTTTTTATTTAAATTATTTATTAAACTTAGAAAGTTTTTTGTTGTCAGTTTGAATTTATTTCAGTGACAGTTTTTTTTTTTTTTCTTTATTGGGAGTTATGAAAATATTGGTGCTCACTGTTCATGTGCTGTGAATGAAAAATGTTTTGTATAAATTGGTTTTATAATGTAAAGCACTTTATGTCGTTCTGTGCACGAAGCACTTTATAAATACATTTTGATTTAATTAAAACATGCTCATGTGTTTGACAGTGCCCGCCAGAAGTTTGTGAGGAAAGCCTGGGAGAAGGCCCAAATCAACGAGAAGTGGTCACAGAGCAACTGGGCCAAGAAGATCGAGGCGCGACAGAAGGTAAATGCTCGTAATCATGACAGACTTGTTCCATAATGGACTAAATAAGTTCATTTAATGTAACTTCTACATTAAATGTTATTTTTACAGTTTAGTTTTTGTAAATGTGTCATTATAGTGTGAATGTTATTGTCATTGTGTGAACAGTTGGTGTGATTCCCTTCTGTGTGAACATGGTGTGTTCACACATGTATAAAGAGAAATTATGATTACAGAAGCGATAAAAAAAAGTTCATTTTATTATCCTGTAAATTAAAATAGCATATTAATGTTTATCAGAGGGGTCTAAACAAGTGCTGCTTGATTGCTGAGCAGAATTGAATTGATCTTATGTTAATAGAATAAACACACACATATATATTACACACACTGTTTACAAAGTCTGTACAATTTTACAATTTTATTGAGGCAAATTAAGATAATTTTTAGTTGTTCACTCCTTTTTTTTTACCCAACACTTTTTCTTGTCCCATGCACAAATTGAGGAACATGGTGGTTGACTGTGTATCCTAATTTGTTTCATTGAGCAACGATACACATTGTGCATTTTGTTGAGGAGACATTTTTAGGGTTTTATTATACAGAAGCTCTTTATTTAAAAAGTAAACATAATGTTTTCTGTTACTTCCTAATTGCACAGTAATGCAACAGTCTGACATAAATATTTTTACGACAGCATCCAGACTTAAAATTGGTCACTTTTAGGAGTTCAACATTAAATGTCTTTTTCTTGTCTTTACAGAGGGCCAAGATGTCTGACTTCGACCGCTACAAGGTGATGAAGGCCAAGAGGATGGTAAGTGTGACAGAAATATCTTTCCTTCAGAGAACTTATTTATGTAATATAAAGAACTGACTGAGCAGTGCATGTTGGGTTGTTTCGAACCCAAACCTGTGTGGAGATAGTTGGTAAAATGCTGCTGTCTGACACGTGTGTGGATGGTTTTATTTTAGGAGTTGGCAGGTCAAATTACTACAGTATAAATTAATGCAATTTTTAATTTTTTGTGCAGAGAAACAAGATCATCAAGCACGAGGTGAAGAAGCTGCAGAAGGAGGCCGCTAAAAAATGAACAATTTTCACGAAATAAATTCCTTCAATCGGTCTTTTGTCTTCTGTGTCTGATTTTTCATCTTATACAGTCTATGTTTTTCATTCAACGTAATTTACTGTTGCTCAGTTGGAAATGTTCTTTTTGTATGAAACTGTTAAACAAGGTATGCAATTATTTAGAAATGAATGGATAAGATCAGAACATAAATACAATATATTTCCAAACACATTGTTTACAAATCCTGTTATTCTGAAGGGAAATAATTTTATAGCTCATGTTACCATAGCAACACTTATATGGCTTATTCAGGGTAAATTAAAAAATCTATTAAATCTTTGCTGTTTCTTTCTTGCATTTATTCATCTGCAGGAATAACTGCATTAGCTAAATATCAATCTATAAAATAACTGATCAGGTTTTATGGGTTTCTGAAAACTTGCTAATTGGCTAGCCATAAATGTAATAAAACACGCTTTGAAGATATAACAGTTTCTAATAAGCAAACAGCATGCTGGTGTTAAAACTTAATTTTAGTTGGAACAATTAAAAAAACTTGTCCTGATTTACTGGAGAAATAATACTGGTGAGAAGTGGGATGCAGTCTTTCAGATACATATAATTTACTGTGGTCTCTCTTTAACCACTAGGTGGCAGCTTTATCCAATAAAGGAGCGTTATTTTATGGTGGGGAAAAGAATAGGCAAACAAAATGACAGGTTTTACACATACCAAGAGGCGTTTATGTCTAAAACCCTGTTTGCAAAGATGTCATATTTGCATAGTAAAGAATATGACATGCTGCACCATCATGATGGTGGTCAAACAGAGATGAATAAAAGCCATCACAAGTATGATGACCAGAAAGATTTAAATGTTCAGCTTTGAGCTGACTGAAAAGAGCCATCTTGGTGGTAAATGTTACAGCCAAACAGGTTCCTCAGAGCAGAGCTGGTAAATATTACATAACAGCACAGTTGAACATTGTCCAGGTGGTTTAGTACAGGGACACAAATCATTGCCAACACACACGCATACTGTATCTACGACAACTAAGCGCTTGAAAACGTAGCTGAGGAGAGAGATAAACAGATAAACAAAAACAGGTTTGTTTTTCCTATAAAGAGAAGACCCACTGTTTCCAATTTTATTCCCACGCTTCTGAAATATATCTATAGTCTTATTTTCATATACAAATACAGCTCAGGTAATAGGAAATAAATAAATATGTTATTATATTATCATGAACCCGAAAACACGCCGTTCACTGAGCGTAGCTCTGACGTCAGAGATGCGCAGTGATCATGGAGCGCCATTCACGGACACCAAACCGGAAACGAAACAGTTTTCATTCAAAATACTAACACGGTGTATGTCATCTGAAAATATGATATATTCTTTATCAGTCAGCAGAGAAATGGGACACAAACAATACCAAAACAGACAACTTTACACAGAAGAAGAGACACACTTCACTGTCTGTCCTTTAAACTATTAGTAATTACATGTCTGACCTTAAAAGGTAGAAAGACATTAAATTTAACTTTCTTTACCAGCTACCTAGCTAACTAGGTCGTTTTGAACATACAATTTTAGCTATTTAAGGCGAAGGGCTACAGTTAGTGAGATAATGTGTTTTATTCAAGACGATATACTAAATAAAAAATAAAATTGTCACAAATATTGTAATATCCAAACAGCTTCAATGCTCTTATTTTGACAGCTTGATTACATACTTCCGGATACCTGTGTTTACTTGGCGCAGCTGATAGCGCCAGAGCGAGAGGAAAAGACACTACTTGAGTAGACAGTGAGACAGATTAACACGGGGACTCTGAATAATCTGGTTTACTACAAGCGTTTGGCGCATTAATGTGAACAACGGATGTTTTTTTAACCTAGTGAAATTGCGTACAAACCCAACCGCACGCTCGCGCAGCTTCAAATGGATCTGATAGGACGCCTCGCGCTACTCCTGATTCCTCTGTGGTAAGTCGGACTCGTTTAGGGCATGCATGCTTGCAGGTTTATGGCGCGGGCCCGCGTGTATTTGTGGGAAGTTGGCTTAAATATAATGTATTTTTTAATTATGTCTGGAATGCATCACCCTATAGTTGCTGCTGATGTGCTGTTTGCGCAGCCTGCTCCTCTCTGCGCCGTCTTACCGCGGATGCAGCCAGCAGGCATGTTGACAGCAAAGGATATGTGTGTGTGTGTGTGTGGACAGTTGCACGATGCTGTGAATTAAAATAGCATCTGATAAGCATTTAACAGCTTGAACACAGAGATTTCTTCATATTCTAGTTGCTTCTTTTTAAATGATACATTGATGCAGATGAGGCCGTTTGGCATCCATTTAGGAGCATAAAATGTTAAGTTTACCTGCTTGATGGAACTTCATCTACAAGATATGATGTTTTTGTGTCACTGTTCAACCATCAGTGAAATAATTAGATGCAATTAAATATGAAAATGAGTATTTTTAATTAAATTTGAATGGGTTAGGAGATGATCAGACACGTTAAAGATGGTTTAATAGCTGAAAAGTTTGTGTCCAAGTGCCTGGGATCTAAACTAGGCATCTTTGCTACACTAAAATCACAATAAAATAGACCAGGAAAGCCGATTTGACCATTAACCAGGTCTTATCTTTAATCTGTCACAAGCTATGAGAGCAGATCAGCTATTAAAAAAGGTCCTTGACCTCAAATATGGGCTTGTGTGCCTTTGCCTATTCACACGCACGACAATCTCATAAATCAATACATAATCAGCTACCTAGAACAGTTATGCAAGCAGCATCAGTGCATCCATGACTGGAACACAAATGCTCTGTAATGTTGAGCGTTGAGCTGGAGAGAGTCTGGCTTTGTAATTAAGCCAGCCAACTTTCTGCTCAGCTTGTAATTTTATCCGTCGCCTGCTTTAAACTGATCAAGCGATTAGACGCACCCGCTTGAGGTAAAGAAGAGGTCCAGATTTAGATGAGCAGATCAGCCAGTCGTAGATGATTACCAGGATTGACTGAGGCCAAGTCAGCAGCTCAAAGACGCACCAGCACTGACGTCACCTGGCCTGCCCTGTCATCAGAGCTGTGTGTGTGCGCTTGTGTCCTTTCATCGCCTCAATTTCTGGAAACATCAACACCGACATGTTGTCACTGTCAGAGAATCGAATGATTCAGCAGGGTTAGATTACTTATGCATCTCTGTGTGAGTCTGAGCTTGAGTGTGAGGAGAAGAAGGGACATGTCAGCCTCAGATGATGTTGTCTTATAAATACAATTCTCTAACTCTGAGATCCTATTGGGATCATTTAAGCTTCAACATCCAGCAGATTACAGACTCGTTTAGTCTTTCTGTATGTCTGTACTTATATAAGTGTTCTCCCTGGTGGCTCTTAATGTCTGTGTAAAATCAGAGGAAGGGCACACCTATGTGAGGATCATCTTAAAGGAATGTTCTTTGCTTGTACATTGTGTGTTTTGTGCTGTTGCTCTTGGCATACAAGTAGATTCCTGGAAGTGGAATGGCATCTCTCCCCTGTAGGCGATGTTTCACAATAAGGGTCGTGAAGCAACATACCGTGTGACAAGAGCACATGGGTGAACAGAGTAAAGGCTCAGGTGTGAACAAAGAAGCTGACATGCGTCAGAATAGTAAAGTTTAGTCATCCCTTAGAAACTAAACCCATTCAAATTGTATGACGTGGTTAAAAAAAGGCTGAAATATAGCAGACATGCATTGAACACAGTATTGGAAGTGGTTTAGAACTTTATGGAAACTTCTACATTTGTTTAAAAGATTTTCCAGTACCACACCCAGTTTTTTCCATTTAAAATAAATAAGAAAAATCACTTTTTAGTGTAAATTGTGAGACTCAGTCTCCCTAATTGCAAAAAAATCCAGATTTTCATTGATGCTTCTATCTAAATATTATACCAGTATAATAACTTACAAGCTTTTGTATTATTTAACTAGAAAAAATGTAGGATTTTATAGTAATAACCAAGGTTTGAGTTTTGATGCAGTAAGGAGTTTGTGGAGGGGCTGACATAAAGGATGGTCCCATTCTTTTAGAGAACGAACAAACTCTTATCATAGCTGCTATTTGCTGTCAGGTCAGGCAGATGATGTCTCCTTAACCAGACCATAACACTGAGATAAACTAATGTGAGAGTGAGGAAAACGTTCCTCAACTCTAAGATGTATTAGCACAATATGACAGTTCAGACGTTTCCACAGATACCAGTGTTATCATATATCCATGTAAAGAACAGAGTCATCAGCGTATTTGCTCACATCAGTCATGTTTTTAGTTGTCTACTTTTGTCTTTTTAGTTTATTGTCTTAATTGATCTGTTCACACTCGTAAAGGAAGATAAAAAACCCTTCATTTTACAGTTAGTAATCTTATCGCTTCACCTCATAGTGAGGAAGTGTGAAAATCTACGTCGTCCACAGATTTGAATGAAAAAAAATGACTGGATTTATAAAATTAATAGTATTATTGTCAGTTGTTCAGATTCAACCAAAGTAAGATGGTGAAAATGTGACACTTATGAAGCATGAGTATGTTCTACATGTTAGCTTCTCTTTACATTTGCAGTGTTTATATTTATATAATAAATAATAGATATTGTGCAGCTACAGGAGCTGAAGATTTCATTGAAAACTCTTAATTTCTCTCTTTTTTTATTTAGCTAAATTACCATTTTCTCCTTCAGATTATGAAAATGGGCCTGAACTGAGCTTGCAGCACGGCAGGAGCGTTAACCAGCAGGAGATCTAACTATAAACCTCTGAAGCTACATCAAGAAGGGGCACAGGTCAGCCTGTCACAAACAGGACTTCCACCACAAACCTCTTCTAACTTCGAGCTACTCAGAGAGCGATGGAAAACTGACGGCTGAAGACCCTCAGGCGGCAGAAGGTCGATCCTCTCACCTGCCTGCCAGCGAACATGGCAGGGCTCAAACGTCATCATGATGGGAAGATTGCTGGGCTGTATGACCTGGATAAGACCCTCGGCCGCGGGCACTTTGCTGTAGTTAAACTGGCTCGCCATGTGTTCACTGGTGAAAAGGTATGCTCAAGCACAGTGTTTTATTGCCAAGGACTGAATGTCTTCATAGTGTGTTGTGTTGCTCTTGGGCTCTGTGAAGGAATGTGAGTAGAAACACGTGATAGTTTGTGGTCGCCTCTGGAGACGCTTCAAACATGGCAGCTAAACTGTTTCATATGTCTGCTGAAGTTAAAATCAAGCTTGATCTGTCTTTCAGGTTGCAGTAAAAGTGATAGACAAGACCAAGCTAGACCCAGTGGCACGGGGTCACCTTTTTCAGGAGGTGCGCTGCATGAAAATGGTGCAGCACCCCAATGTGGTGCGGCTTTACGAGGTCATCGACACGGCCACAAAGCTCTACCTCATCCTGGAGCTGGGGGATGGTGGAGACATGTACGACTGCATCATGAAACATGAAGGAGGCCTCAGTGAAGAGGTGAGAAACATGAACCCAGAGCTTTTAAACTGGAAGATGAATGTGGGTATCTGCAGCAGTGCAGGGGGGCTTTCCTATAAGACCATCTGACCTTGGACTCGCTGCATGATAAGGAAAGAGAAAGGAATCAATAAGGGTGTAATATTAATACTGATTATCCTGGGACAGGATGGGAATTGTTCTCCTGGGAACTTATTTGGATGGATAACTTTTTTTTTATTTATAGTGGAGAAAGATTTTGGAGGGAAAGCGTTGAAGGACAGTTCAAAGAGCTAAACAGTGCATTGTGCATACAGATTACATGAAGTTAATGAATCCCAGACACCAGCGGTGAGTTTGTGATAATGAACGTTGCTATATTGAGTAGAGTGTTCTTAAATTCTGCAATGTTAACAGACTTTAACATTTTTATGCTCAGTTAGTAATGTTTATTAAATTCGGTTCTTGTGTGGAATTAATTTGTAAGCTCAACAGAAGAGTTTGTATAGCAGGGTTTGCTCAACTCCGGTCTTCAGGATCTACTGTTCCTGCAACTTTTAACGCTTCTTCTACACACTTGGATCAAATGAATGGCTTGTTATTGGGCTTCTGCAGAACTGAATGTGATGTAGAGGAGGGTATTCAGCCATTTGATTCAGATGTGTTGAAGGATGCATCTAAAGGTTGGAGAATGGTTGATCTCAAGCACCAGATCTGGATGCTTCTGTTGTGTAGTACACTTAACTGTCTATTTGCTGAAAGTAATTTTAAGCACTGCACTATTGTTGTTTTTATATTCATCCTCTTATCCTAATTCATTTCTCTCTGGCCCTGCTTTTTTAAAGCCATCTTTCATCTAATTGTCTGGTTTCCAAATATCTGCAGCTGTATCTACATGTACCTTGTCGGTTCAGTACAGTTTGCACCTTGTTGGTATGCTTCAGTGCAGATACACAATCCTCTGTCTGGGTGATGTTTAACTTGGCTAAACGTTAGGGATAAACCAGAATGTCATATACTTGTTTTTGACTGACATTGATAACTTTCACATGTTTACTTACTTATTTTAAAAATGACCTTTATGGAATAGCATCTTGAGCTAATGTGGCTAAGCTTAGCTTAGGAAAATACTGGGCCTATAGCTTGTCATAAAGATGACAGAAAACACATCTATGAACAGTTTTAAACTATATAACATTAAATTTATCATGTTTGTTAAGTTAGTAGAAAAAGTGTACTCTTAATAACTTGTTTTGCCACGTTATTGCGCCAGAACCGGTTTCTCACTGCAGAACGTAGACGCCGTTAACATGTTCCCTTTTAGGTTGCCATTACAAACTTGTAAAGCTTGCTCACTATCAGTTATTAGCTAGTTTTAACAATTATTTTGAGTCTAGTATTCAATAATGTAATTTGTAGTCCAAAGTTTCTGCTCCTGAAATCATGTATTTAGTTTCTAGCTAGCTTTGCATGATTGGTTTGCAGTTTGCTAGGTGAAGGGTAGAAGCAGGTTAGGTGAGTGCTGCTAAGTGAGACATAGTGAATGATTAAATAACTGACAAGCTAAGAATAGTAATAAAACTTACTGCCGCTTAATGGGCTACTGTGTCTGCTTTTTTTTCCTCTCCAAGGTGGCCAAGTGTTATTTTGCCCAAATTGTCCATGCCATCTCCTACTGTCACCGGCTGCATGTGGTCCACAGAGACCTGAAGCCTGAAAACGTGGTATTCTTTGAGAAGCAAGGTGTAGTCAAGCTCACAGACTTTGGATTTAGCAACCGCTTTCAGCCTGGGAAAACACTGAACACCTCCTGCGGCTCGCTGGCCTACTCGGCTCCTGAAATACTGCTGGGGGACGAGTACGACGCTCCCGCTGTGGGTAAGTGTGAAAAACTCCCAGAGACTTGGTTCAGAGTCACACAGTGGGAAGATGTCGATTCTATTTAGACTTAGGCAGCTATTGTGGCTTCATTTTCAGCCTGTCAATCGCAATCCCAGAGACAGAGCATGGTACATGCAGTTATGTGCACACCTTGTGCACACCAGTCAGGTTAACTGATGCTTTCACATTCACATACTCCATCCTGATATGGCTTATCTTGATAACTCTGACCATACTGTATGACCTGCTGTACTTTATGGCATGGCCATGCAGACAGCTTGGCATACTTGCAGATTTATCACCCAAATGACGTAACAAAGATGAGCTGTTCAAAGTCCAGAGCAAGCTAAAGTACCAGGCAGCATGGAGATCTACAGCACTGCAGCCCATTCTTGTCCTCAGTTTGCTTTTAGACAGACATGGCCTTTTGTATATAGTAAAATCTGATATCAGATGGGGCTGAAATTGGTTTCCTCAGCCTCCTCAGCACTCTTTTCTTCTGTAATTGGAGCACTCACAATTGAGTCAGCCTCACCATCATTGTCTCCAGCACCTTTCCATCTCTCCCAGAGATAGCAGTGTTTCGATATCAAATTAAACTGTAACGGGGGGGGATAGGAAATCAAAACAGACGCATGCAGATTGGAACGGAGGACAGACAGAGCAAGAAAAAGGAATCAGCAGTCCTTCTGTCTACCCAGAGGCCACTGCGTCAGAGCAAACGCAGGGGGAGAAAATGCAGAGAGAGGGAGCATTTCCAGTTTTTCTCACTGGTTATTTCCATCTGCCTGTCCTCCCTCGCTCTCCTTTGTGCCAGGCAGCTTCCATATTTTCAAAGTAATCACAGTCTTGTTTACTGCATGTGTGCTTTTTGTGTGAGGTCTGTCCAAGCACTTGTTTGTGGCTGTTTTCAGCGCTTGTGTGCATGTATTTTGTTCTCTGGCGCTCTCGCGCCGCCTCAGTGTTATTGTTCATTCAGCTGAGATGATGATGTTTTGATTGCTGGGATTATCCACCCAACAGGGATGTAATATCGTGTGAATGCATCTGCGGTGCAGACTGATGCGGAGCAAGCTAAATGGAGGCCAGCCATCCTTATGTTCAGGACTTGAGCGTTACCTGGCATGAGGTTACATCAGATACGTGCTGACAGGCAGTGGGAGGGGAGGTTTTTCTGACGATGCGCCAGGTGGCGACCAGCCCAGTTTGTTGGAGCGATAAGGAGGCTGTTGCAGAGATAAAGAGGCTGTCGTCTCTCTGCTATCTAAAGCTGCGTCTGTTTGGAATTTGTTGGTCTTTAAGGAAGTGATGAAGATTGAGATGTGAATCAGTCCTTCAGATAGTATAGAAGTCATGCAGCAGAGCAAACATTTAAGTAGTAACGTTGTAGTGTTTTCATAATGGAGAATAACTCACTTTTATCAAGATAAACCATGCTAAATAATAACGTGAGACTTAAAAATGACACCTATACATAAGATTTCCCTGCTGATACACTCCCATAATCCATTCTGTAATCAGAGAGCAGCATCCAGAGGTGTTTTCAGAACATAAAGGGAGATTTAAAAACACAGTCAGGCTGGAACTTGCTCAGGAGTAGGTGTTTTCACAGTGAATCATGCGCTGTGAAAAACTTTACCGGGCCTGTTTGTTCCACTGAAACAAGAATAACTGTTAGTGAACATGGGAGACTTAAAGTCTTTGTTTAAAAAGGAAACATCGACCAGCGCTTTGGGTTAAGTGGACATTTCCGTTATTATGTTTTGTGGTATCGTCTGTCTCATGATGAGGTTTGTTATTGTTGGCTGTGCCAGAATGAGCCCTGATCCTGAGCATGTGAGTTAACCAAACCTGCCGTTGCATGTTGGGAAACACGTGATCTGTCTGTCACAAGCCATTTCAGCCTCTGACTGACTGAAACAGAAAGATAGAATACAGTTAGGATGAGATTAAAGGGGTTTTAAAGACGGGCCCAGTTACGTTGCACTGTATTCAAAGCCGATGATTATGGACATGCGCTTTCTTTTCCTGTTTATATCCTGCAGAGTGTGGGCTTCATCCTTTTGTCTTCAGTGCATACAAGTTAAGAATAGATTTCCTCCTCTTCAAGAAGCACATGCTGCATTTAGAAAATAACTTACCAAACAGCGGTAACTCACCCAGGGTACATTTATAATGAATACACACAAATAGGAGATGTTTTTAATCATGTTGCATAATGATGAACAGTACAGAACGCTGCGCTTGGCCCACTCAGCTGTAGGGTTGTGTGTGTCAATACTGCTTATCGGTTTTCTCAGGAAGGCAGTTGTGTTAAAATACGACTTGCAGGGCTGCAGAAAGGGGGATGTTTACACTCCAAGCTGTCGCCACTAAGTAGCCGGTGTTGTCGGTGTGAGGGATGCGACCGTGCGGGTGACGTGAACGGCGTTATCCAGAGATGTGTCAGCCATCTGGTTTATAAATAAAGTTATCGAGGAAGGAAGTTTGGCGGGCGGCTGACGCAAGTGATGAAGGAGGCAGGGTGGCGGTTGCTAGGATACGCTGGCGAGGGGGTAAAGCGGCGGTGGGGACTGCAGCAGCAGTGCTCTCTCCATCAGCAGCCTCAACCTCAGAGCGATAAATACTCAGCACATACGGTGAGCCAACACATTTACTTGGACAGATTGAATTCTCCAGCTCGGCCTGGCAAACAAAGTGATGCAACGTAATATTAAGTCACATCATCACATGATGAGGACAGTAAATCCACTCAAACCCTTTTGGACAAAGGACTGAACACGTGCTTTTCTCTCTTTGTAGAAAGCATTTTGCACAGTGGCTGTGTCAGCGTGATTTGCAAACGTTAACAAAAAAAGCCCATTTAGCTTAATTAAACCATTATCTTTGCTAAGCAACAGCAGCAACTTCACAGCTACCATGTTACAATGAATCAGATTAATGCACATAGTAAACAATGTCATTTATGGAGACAAACTCATCGGCCCTCGCGCTGTGACCCTGCTGTTTTCACACTGCATCTTTTATTAGCATGTTCCAGCTCTTGGCTTTGGATTTTACAGCTTACGACTTATTGTTTTCATCTCTTCACCCTCAAACAGCTGCAGGCATTTACATTATATAGCGATGACTTGCAGATACGTCTCCCAGGAATAAAGAACCAGAAAAGAAGGGAGAGTGAAATATACTTATATTTAAGGATGAATTAAAGGATTATTATACAGAAACATTACTGTGTGGGTAAAAACAAACAACAGAAACCTCTCATCATCGGCTACATTATGTTTTTTAACGACATGCACTCCCGTAAGTTTCTCATACTACTCATATTTAAGTGAACCAATTGTTTCCATGAAATCCTGGGATTGCTTTGTGGCTACATGATCACACCACTCCCATGCTTCATAATTCTGCAGCTCAGTCCTTTCTCACAAATGCATTAACTCCGAGTTCCCTGCAAGCTTCTAATGTTTCATCTGGAGGGTTTTCTCCTGCTGACTCATATATCTAAGCTATATTTGTGCAGGTGTCACCAGTACACCACTACTGCAGAGTCTGCTCTTACTGAAAGTCTGCTGTGGTCAAACAGGAGCATTGATTTGCTGTTCTAGTAACCCTTCCAGCAGTTCTCTCAGTGCTTTTGATGCTCCAAACCTGATCTGGTCCTTCACTCTTCCTGTTAATGACCATTTCTTAACAACAGGAAATGCTTCGCTGTCCTCTTATAACCCCTCTCTTGCTTTATGGCCATCAATTGCTTTAATAGATTGAGTGATAAAAAGCAGATTAGTCATTGTTTTGTTTTTTGATAAGGCAAATATTTATAAAGCTTTCATATTTGGATCTAAATCAGTTAATCTTGTGCTCACCACCCCCATTAGCATGAGAAAACGTCTCCATATCATTATATTATCACAGAAGTGCTGCATCAGTATTGTTGCTGATGATGTAAAAGCCAGTTGTTCCATTATCAGATTAAAATAGAAGTTATTGGTTACCAGAAAAGAGAAACTCGCATCATCTTTTTAAAAAAGTCATTTTTAGGAGAAAAATGAGGCCGTAATGACTAACTGGGACATTACAAACAGCTGAATGGGAAGCTGTGGGGCTCGATGGAAGCCTCAGATCACATTATTAAAAATTGACTCGTACGTTTTAATCACACTGCTTCTGCATCGTAAATCATTTTTGCTGAAGACGGGTCAAAACTCTGACTAATGAGAAAACCAAACGTGCTCTGTCTGTGTGTTGGTAGCCAGTATGTGTGTCAGTGGAGCAAGCGGCTGACCAGGGCAGCAGTCAGAGCCCTGAGCGAGAATATGGTTCTTCTCAGACCAAAAGTACTGTTGCATATAATTAGCATTTGTGTGAAGCTTCGAGGGATGAACACGCTAACCCAGTTTCCTGGGAAGGCGTGTTTTAAGCGGGAGTGCACATGCATGCATGGCCTGGTGCTGGCGGCAGGAAGTACCGTGCAGAGCCTCATCCTTGGTTAGACAGATGTGTCCTAAGCTTGCGTGTGTTTATGGAAATGGCCCTGATAGGATGTGATTCATGCTTCATTTGAACTCAGGCGGAGAAAGCTCATGTTTTTTTTTATGTAGGTCACTAAGCATGTGTGGTTCATTTAGTAGAACAGTCTTTTTATTTTCATGGTATCATCCCACCCCCAACCCCCAACTTCTTGTTTGATCTGACAGCATTCTGTCTCTGCAGATATCTGGAGTCTGGGGGTGATCCTCTTCATGCTGGTCTGCGGTCAGCCCCCCTTTCAGGAGGCTAACGACAGCGAGACTCTCACTATGATCATGGACTGCAAATACACCGTGCCTCCGCACATCTCCCATGCATGCAGAGAGTGAGTAATACCCAAGCACACAAACCCACACGGATGGACGGCGTACTCTGCAGGTGCTGCATATTTCATGTTTATAGATGTGTGAAGAAACGAGAGGGTGCGGTCTCCCCTCTGCTGCTCTTCGTTGTCCTGCTTTCGCTCGGTGCTGCAGTGAGCCGCTCCACCAGAGATGCGGTGCTGCGTTAAGTGTATCTAATGCAGCCCTCACAACCGGCCCTCTATTTTTAACTTTGTGGGGGGGTTTAACCACTCGTCGAAGCAGGGGAGGTACAAATATTTGCTGAATACATTTTGAGTGGCTCCGGCTCTGAGAACACTTACTGTGTTTGTTCAGGACTTCATTAGCTCATGTTGACTTTCACACAATGCTGCACATGTCCGGGTTCGTGTGCTGTTTGCTTGAAACCCGTATACAAGTCCATTTCCCATGCGGCCTTGAGGAAACAACACTTCCCCCCTGTTTGTGAGAACCGTTTTAAGCCAGTGAGCATCTGCAAACAGCTCTGATGTCTTTTAGCTGATATGTTTAGCTTTATAACTAACTTTGTCCTTTTCTCAGGACAAAAATAACTGATATAAGGCATTAAAAATGACCCATCAGCTCTTTGTTAATAGCAAATGCTATTAATAATGAATAATGCTTATTCATTAGTGTAGCTACCAAATCCTTTTCATTGGTTGACGAGGACGGGGTAGCCGTTATGATAATGCTGCTTATCTCTGTTGTCACAGCCATTACTTCTGTGCATTGAAATGTTAATATATTCCAAATCTAAACAAGCACACAAGGCTATCGTTTCTGTAAACTGGGAGCAAAGCCCCAGAATTAATCCTATTTATATCTAGATATTTAAAAAAAAATTTTTACCTACAAGTGACCCTAAAAAGTGTAAATTGTAAGACTGCTTTAAATATGTTGATGATAAATGTTAAATACGCTTATTTATTTAAAATGTCTGTGTTATTTATATGGGGTTGGGCAGCTTCCTTATCATCGCTTTAATTCCCTCTTCAGATTAATTATTGGATTAAACCTTGGCTGAAGTTTGCAAAGCGTTGTAAATGCCCTCCACTTATCTTTCTGTTGGAAGGTTGGAGTGCTTCCCTATGCATTATATTTGCACATTGTTGGCTCTTTTTCTGCTAAATCTTAATATAGTCTCTTTTCCAAGAATCATCCAAGCTCCTACAAGGATTGCCAGCAACGCTATCTGGATGGTTAGGATTGATTTTTGATAACAGGCTTTTAAAGCACATTTCAGTGGGCCGTGCACAGTGCTGTAGGTCTTTAACTCAGCTGGAATCACAGAGAAACAAGTGGCCATTTTTCAGTACTTTTTGATTTAATAAGATTAAAATGGAGTTGTGTGGGAGCAGGGAAGGGCTTTTGTTTGGCAAAGAAATGAGAAGAAATGATCTGAATGAATGTCACAACAAGCATGGGGGGTGGGGGGGGATCTTCAGCCATTGAAGACTTGACAAGAGAAACTGTGAGAAAAGAGAACTAAAATGTTTAGAAAACCTTCTTCTTGGGCAGAGGATGTTCTAACCAGATAACAAAATGAAACAAGCAGTTTGTTTACAGCAGTTTCGATATATTATGATGTCCAGAGCTGAAAAATCTATCCCCGTTTCCTCTCT
Organism: Pseudomugil gertrudae; assembly: GCA_037177535.1. Classification (NCBI taxonomy): domain Eukaryota; kingdom Metazoa; phylum Chordata; class Actinopteri; order Atheriniformes; family Pseudomugilidae; genus Pseudomugil; species Pseudomugil gertrudae. Next base: position 6,008,159 of record JBAMHV010000018.1, read on the forward strand.
TGCCAATATTTAAATGCAAAATGCATTGGCAGCTCCTTTATCACCACACTAGTGTATAGATTTCCTGTTTGGATTTTCCTTTGCAACATTTCAGTTTGTTCATGGATCTAACCTCCACTGTGACTCCTCCAGCCTGATAGGCCATATGCTGCAGAGGGACCCCAAGAAACGAGCAACCCTAGAGCAGATCGAGGAGCATGAATGGCTTCAAGGTGTTGACCCATCCCCAGCCACCAAGCTGTCTACCCCTCTGGTGTCCCATCGCAGTGTGTCTGAGGAGGAGCACGGCTCCATCATCCAACGCTTGGTGTTGGGAGGCATTGCAGATAGAGACGCCATTACTGAGTATGTGTCCTGTAGCACTCCCATGCAAATGCATTAATCCAGAGCTTCTGCCATGTTTCTTATCCTTTACACTCATGCTCAGGTTTGGTGCTGATCTACCATAAATATCTTAGTGAGATTAGGGCTGATACTATTTCCTTTGTCTCAGGGCTCTGGAGTCAAACCAGTACAATCACATCACAGCCACATATTTCCTGCTGGCGGAGAGGATGCTGAGGGAGAGGCAAGAGAAGGAGCAGCACAGCCAGACACGATCGCCCAGCCCCAGCAAGGCCCAGTTCAGGTAAACACACATCCAAACACATCACACGCATATTCACCATCATTTCCTAGAGACGGACAGATTGCTGCCTCCGCAATGCTGCATACTGTCAGTCTCTAGAAAGTAAGTGACAGAAGATAGACAGACAAGGCTTTTTTTGTTGAGCAGGGGATGAAGGACAGACTGAGGGGCTGCAGATCAGCAACTCTGTCAGGGATGTTTTATTACAACTATTTTAAAACATTGGGCCAAAGCTATTTTAAAAGGCAGTTTCTCCACTGAGAAAATCTAATACAATCCTTGTGACAAGGTGTTGCTCAAAATTCAACCACTCAAGCTCATGGAAAATTGCTATACTCTATACTATATCCACTGGGAAGTATGCTAACCATTTTAGCTAAGATTTTATTTACGGAGGATGTTCTACGATAGAAGATATATTTTAATTTTCTTGAAAGGAGTTATGATGTATATGTGCAGTATGCTAGACTACATTAGTGTGAAGCTAAAGAAAGATTAGCACTTAGTTTGACACTGAGTAAAACCCCACCAGCTACAATGCCTGTAGCATGTTGATTTAGATCTCTACATTATTTCTACTTTTCACGTTTTAGTGTTAAAATCAGTGATACTATTACCTTTGTCTCAGGGCTCTGGAGTCAAACCAGTACAATCACATCACATTACTAGAGCCAAAAAACATTGAGACATCAAGGAAAGACTTAAAATGTAGCAAATCATTGTGTTTTTATTTGTTTAAAAGGTTTTATTTTTATTGGCTTTTTTATTTTTACCATTATTTGACCATTACTACACTACAAATGTGCGTTTAGCTCTACACAACCAGGATATTTTGTATTAAAAAGAGTATCAGCTTTTTAATTTCTGTTGGAATGAGCCAAAGCATAAAAAGGCATTGTCCTCATAAATTTTATCACCATTTAACATTCATTTTTACACATATAGTACACTAAATTCAGTCAAAACCACTCAATATAATGTGTAACCCTTTACAGGCAATCTTGGCCCACTAGAGTAGATGTTCATCAGGATGTCAGCGATGGCCTTGGAGGTCCTGCTATGTCGCACCCAGGAGGACCCCAATCCCCTGCCCGTAGTGCTGAGAGCCTCCACAAAGGTCCCAGACCCAAAACGGCCCTGTTGGACCTCAATCACCGACAGGAGAACCACGCTTCTGCTTCCAGTCAAGAGCAACCTGCGCGGCCGAACCAAGAGAGGGGTCTAAGGCCTCTTGCAAAGCCACACTCCAACCCCCTCCGGCTGGGTTCTCTGACTGCAGGGGGCCCCTGCAAGCCACGCAGTCCCAGTCTTTTTAGTGTGGAAGAGGATGAGGAAGAAGGGGCAGAGGACAAATGTTTGCCCCCCTTTACGTTGCCGACCCAAGTGGTACTTCGTTGCAAAACTGCTTCCTCGTCGTCATCTACATCTTCTGGTAATCGCATGACATCACGTATGAGTGCCCCAGTTCTTAATCAGATCCACGAGGAAGATAAAGAGGATGAGGAAGAGGATGAGAGAATAGAGTTACATGGACTTGGACCGCCTAAACCCAGCCTCAGCCTCAATCTGAACTCTAGAATACCCTCACCATTAACAATTATGTTATCACCTAAAGCTGCTGGTGTCATGGCACCGGTTGCCACGTTCACTCCCAGCTCAGAGACAAGTGATGAAGAGGCAGAAAGTAACTTTAAATCTGACACCTTAACTGTTGGTGGAACAGACGATGAGAGAGAAGGGAGGGAAGACATTTTAGAAAAAAGGGGGACAGGACAGGGGAGTCCCTCCAACTGTGCTAGCCCAGGATCAGGGTCATGCCAGGGTAAGGGCACAACCAAAGCAGCCAGTGGACTGGTGGAAAGCCTGAAGCTAATGAGCCTGTGTCTCAGTACACAGTTCCACAACCTGACTGGAGGAGGAGGAGGAGGAGGTGTTGGTGGTGGTAGTGGTGGTGTTGGTGTTGGGGGGGATTCCCAGGACCGACCTATGTGGAGAATGTGCATGGGTGGCTCCACAGGCAGCTTAGATAAAGTCTCGCTCCTGGGTGGCCCCTCCCCAAGGGGCAACCTTTACCACCAGCCCCCGCTGGGAGACGCACTGGCAGATCCGCTGCTGGACGGCCCCTGCTCGGGAACCTTGAGGCTGGGAGAGCTAGACCTGGCCAGAGAAAACCACAGGAACATGAAGAACCGTGTGCTACAGATGCCTCTGAACGAGAAAACTCTGTCTGTCAACATTCACCGAAGCCCTAAAGAGGGTCTTCTCTGCACCCCCACCCCCCACAGCTGCTGCCAGGTCATATAGACGGTAGCCGTGTCATCTCGTGCACCTCCACACTCCAACTCTAAGAGTCACGCATCCTTTATTTCAGTTCTGTGAACACTTTCTCATGAGGTTTACACTGTTTGTGCATTTCTTTCTTTTTCACTTAACGGTGGGAAGCTGGGGGAAATCCAAAAGAAAAATTGCACATTGATAGATCGAAAAAGTCTCAATGGGGAGACTTCTTGTATGTATATGAAGCACTTTGAGCAGATTAAAGGGAACACATGAGGTGACATTTCATATATCAGAGACTTTATGGAGGCGGATACTAGAGGTGCTTACAACCCTACTTTTACGCACTTATAAATACTGTAAGTATACAACGTTCACATCTGCATCACTTAAATAAGCTGATTATAGCTGAACGCAGATGAGTTTTAGTATCATGTTACATATTGTTTTGTTCTGATGTTTTTATTAAAGTTTTTAAATTATTTTTGAGACAATCATTTTATCCTTTTTTAACTGAGTTAATGGATGTTTTCATTTAAAACGAGGACAAAAACAGGGTGAAAATGAACAAATGCACTTGCTGTATGATGGCGACACAAGGTTTTGTAGTTCATCACTGTTTTCTTTTTTATGTTGCACATACTCTGTGGAAATGCACACTCACTGGTCAGTTCTGCTGATGGAGAGCAGAGTTTGTAGATATGTGAATAGCTTAGCAGTACTATGTACCTGTAGTATTAACAGTAAAGTCGTATTGCAGTAGAGACCTGAATGCTTATCCTTAGACACCATTATTCTTCATTCCTACTGGATATTCAAGGTTTTGGTTGAACCCAGAGCTCTGGTGTTTGATAGTGTTCAAAGAACAGGTTTTTAACCTCCGCTCAAACTTTATTGGCAGCTTTGTGAATTCAGAGCGGCCCCTCGATTCGTGTTCGGTGGGAACGAGCTCAAAACGCTGGGTAGAACCCAAACCATGTACGTCCCGTAGCTTTCCAGGATCACAGTAGCCACTGTTGTAGCGTATTCCCAGACAACAACCAAGGGGTTTTAACAGAAAATGACAACACTACTCCCCTTTTCAAGTGTTGGTCTGTATAACTGGATTTGTGACCCACCCATAGTGGAATATATAACTTGACAGTGCATGTGTTTTGCTGTAGCACCCTAATTCCTACTCCACCGAGGTGAAACCACCTGCTGTATGAACCTAAGTAACCAATTCCAATGGTCACTTTACTGTAATCTCACAGCAATACCAGCGACTACAAAATGTAAAACAATGGATGTGCCATAAAATTTGTCTTGAGCATATTGTACTGTATGTATATGATAGAGATATATTACAATAAAATGATGTGGATGAAGACTGGAGTGTGTTGACTTTCATTTCAGTGATAGCTGATTGGTTTTATTCTTTGATGGACTGGTGAGCAGGACTACAGGTTGCAGGGTGCCTGAGTAACAGTGGTGTCTAAAAGTCTGTGAACTAGCTGTAGTAATACTGGATCAGCAGATGATATGAAGCTGAAGTTAGAGACCAGGTAAAATGTAGTGTGTGTGTGTGCTCTGATCTATTTAAAGAGTGGGGCTCTATCAGACAGTGGGCTTAGTGTGTTTGTGGATGTGTGTTACAACATAAAGATTATGGACGTGGCAGCATCTCAGAAGGTAAAACATGCTTGGAAATTCTTTGGCTCAAAGGAAGGAAGATACTGAACCGTACAGCTACACCGATGACTGAGGATCAGGTTGTAAAGAGGTCGTCCTTCAGTTGAAAGGTCGCTGGTTCTGATCCTCAGCTTGCTTAATAAACATGTCAAAGAATCTTTGTGCAGGATGTGTTGCTTTTCATTGCCCACCAATGTGCTCTCATCAATCAAACAGTTTATTATTGGAGTGGGTGACCGACAAGTCAATTACTCCAAGATCAAAATGTGTAATTGTAAGATAATTGTCATCATCATTATAGGTTACTTTAAGCATGGCTAACTAGTGATAATGAGTACATCCAGAGAAACAACAGTGTTCTAAAAGAACTAAAAGGCCACTGGAAAAATGTATGACTGTCTTCCATCCAGTTAGTGATGCAAGCTACCTCTGAGCTGGCTCATCACACGCATACACTCCTTTTTTCCCTCCAGCCAAACACAAATCACTGGAAAAGATGATGATTAAACTATGTACAGAAAAGCTGAATTTGCATAACCAAAAGAATAAATATCAGATACCCGTAAAAGTGACCTACAGAGAGGAGTGCAACTTAAATAGGATAATTGATTTAGCTTAACTACATCAGAGCTAAATGCTTTTGCTTATAATAAAAACATTTTGACTATTTAAATTGTATCACTATAGCAACTGTATCAGGCACATGTTTTCAAGTGCTTGTTTAAACAACTAGATTATTAGTCAACTACACAAACACAACTCGATGCATTTTGACATGTTTGATCAAGATGATTTGCTGACATTTAAATCAATCTACTGGATTTTTATCACACAACCACTGAGAATGATTTTTAAAAAAAAGAATAACCTCTCTTTGGACCTAGCTGCCTTGTTGATGTTAGAAGTATATTAACTAGAGTATATTGGTTGGTACTACGACCCAGCTCAGCTAGGGGAAGTAAATCGTAACAAAAAGCAATAACGCAGGAGTAAAGTGGTGAAAATGTATTTAATACAAATAGGGTATGAAGTACAGAGCAAAAAGCTGCTCATATCAGCAAAAATAATAAAATAAATGCCTAAACAACTTAAAATGGGATAGCCAAATCCCCAACAAAATAAGGTACCAAAACAGGCCTCCTAAAGATTTTAACAAAAAGGAGCA
>JBAMHV010000018.1:6056167-6105163 GCA_037177535.1 Pseudomugil gertrudae
TTAAATGTGTAACCTACAAATCTTACTTTATGCTTTTGCATTAATTAACTTATGTTTACGGTCTTTGACAATTACTGCCCCACCTAAAAAATATCTCACCAGCCGCCACTGGTGACCAGTAATGAAAGACAGGAAACAAATATGCTGCCTTAAATTCAGGAAGTAGTGGAGCTGTGCACAGAGCCAATTGTGTACCCTGAACTTGCACATTTGTTGTTTTCATTTCTCATTTACCTTTTTTTATTTGAGGGAAGAGAACAAAGCACATTTTGACATCTCTCTCTCTCTCTCCACATCCTTTGGACCAGTCCACAGCTGGTTGCTTTGTGCAAATCCATCTCCCATAAATAGTGTCTCAGAAATTTACCTTTCCTTCTTCTACGTGCTTTATTAAAATCTTTTTGTCTGTACTTGCAGACATCTGTCGAAACACCCAGCCAAACTGTAATGGACCTGCGGTTACTAATGGGTCTTTAAGAAGATCTGCCGGAGCCTCCCACTGTATCATCTGTGGGGATTGCAAATACATTTCCACTCAGCGAAAGAAAGTTAGAAAACAAAACCTAAAACATCCCAACCTCGAGTCAGAGGCCCCCACAACTGAGAATAAGACCAAGAGAGAAAATGGAGTTGGTCAGACACCTGAAAAGATCATCGTTTGGATAAACCAGTATCCCAAAGTGACACTCTGTGACATGGCCAAAATATTAGATGCATGCAGTCACTGTTGTTCCTACAAGTTACCAGATGCTCTCAAGACCAAGGTTGTGCATTGCTTCAAGAATGACATGAGAGCCGGGTCTCAGCTTTTACCGGCTTGTTTTGAGCACGAGGAAGCCGCTCTCTGCGTTCCAAGTGAGAATATCTGTGAACCTCAAAGTCTGACTGAACACCGGGTACAACCAAACACAGGCTCAGAGACGCCACATGGTCAAGTCACTTTGCACTCTAACGACAGCAGGACAGGTTCTGCTGCTTTCACAGTAGGTACATGTACCAAGAAGGAGTACAGGACCAGTATGTGCAGCAGAGATGTCATGGAGGACCCCAGGCCAGGCTCAGACCAGATGGATGTTCACGGAAACAAGCGAATAAAGCTTGTGGAAAACAGCAGCACTTCCTGCCAAGCTGTGACAGACGTCATGAAACTCTGTGATCAGAGAGGCGTTTCCACAGGAACTAACGGGACACAAATGTCACCCGAATCCATCTCTGAGACAGACGAGGAGAACACGGAGGATCCAGAGTCCTTCACTTGCCAGAGAGTTAAGCCTTACATTAGAAAAACATATTTTTCATGTGCACGCACATCTATGGCTTGGCCTTTTTCATGTAGGCGCCTGCCGCATACGGCTCACGCCGCTACCGCAGTCTCTTCAGCAGGTTTTACTGATCCTATACCAAAGGATAATGACTCCATTAAAGAGCATCTAAATGAGGCTGAGTCATCCAGCAACCAAACCAAAAGCATGTTCCCAGATTCACCATTACAAAAGCAAAAACAGGCTGGTGAAAGCATTGTAGGAGCGGCAGCTGAGGAAAGATCTCCTGTTATGTCTGCAAATTCACAAAGAACAAAGATGGAAATCTCAGCGTACAATATGCAGTCTGAAGAGTCACTTAGCGTTTGCCCTGATGCCATTTCATTTTCCATCACAAATAGACATCAAAGAGCTGGCGTTCATGAATCACCCACCTCACCAGTGCTAATTAACAGGCTTGGAACCAACAGCTCCACGTCGACCTCAGCATTCAGCCTGAGTGGCCAGAAAACTGTGGCTGCTTTGTCTCCTACGTTAGATCCATCCGCAAAGGGTGCTTCAAGTAGTCTTTCAGCCGCGTCACCCACCCCACCACCTTCATCGTCTCTCCCACATGAAGTCAAGAGGTGTGAAACTGTTGAAGCATCCCTGTTCTACTGTGAAGAAACCCAAATGACTTCATGTAGCTCTTTATCCTCTGGTCCTTCGTGCAACTCTGACTCCTTTTATTCATGTGTCTCCTCTCCTGTCCTCCTTCAAGTTAAGCACAAGAATGATGAGCTTCTCCCTGAGAGGAGCCCACCAAAGCTGGAATCATGTTACAGCATGAGCCCCTTAAATCACAAGTGCTCACTATTGCATAAGATAAATGGGGAACACTGTTTGGAGACTGGCTCCGATGAGTTTCTATTTCCACCTGTGCTCTCTCCTGTCACTTCACCGCAAAGGCAGTTGTACTGGACAACCCTCTCGAGCCTGAGCTCAAGCAGTTCTGATGAGGAGGAGGGAGGAATGAGTATGGATGCGAGCAGAAACAAAGCATCAGCTGAATATCAGGTGTCATGGATGGTTAAAGGCAGTAATGATGACTCCAAGGATCAGCTTGAAGAAGATGTTTCAACTAATTTGAAAACTTTTACTGATGATAGTCCCGTAAAATCTCATTCCTCTCCCAGCAGCGATGAAGATGTGGGTGATCAGAACAAGGAATCGGGAGATGTAGATCAGGATAAGAGAGGTTCGGATCAGGTTCCCTTAGATCCTGAAATCCAGCCAACCCTTGCCTCAGGTGTTGTGACTGAAGCCCGCTCTTATCTCAGCAGTGATGAAGATGGAGATGAAAATGAGGAAGGGCAGAGATCTGTCAGAGGAGAGAGTTTAAGCTCGTCAGAAATAGCAGAGACAGAAAGGGATGGCACTGACGCGGGGCAAGTTGATGAGTCTCAGCCTGGTGTTTTGGATGAGTTCACCGCTTATGAACGGGATATCCTGCTAGTGGGAGTAATTCAGGAAGACCCTGATCTGTTTGAAAACCTGCCTGAGCAGAGTCTGCTGAGACTGGGTCCTGCCCGTGCTGCCGAGGCCCCGAAGAAGAGACTCCCTACAGTGGGGAAAATGTCACAAGTGGAGTTAGAACGAAGGTGAGATCTTGAGATGTGGCCGCTTTTCCTTACAGAAATGATTTCATTGTGGGGAAAAAAATGTGTTGGTTTGTGTTTTTAGGTTGGCAACGGCTGCAGGAGAGACTCACTACGGTTGCCCTGATGCCAAAGGTATAAACGATGCTTTTTTTGTTGAGCAAACACAAAGAGCCACACAGTCACAACATGAGTTTTGTTTACTTTTAGTAATTAACTCCAATGTGACTTATTCTTTATTTTCCAGAGGAGAGCGACAGCCGACCATGGAGACCTCGATGCCACACTAACCCTACCAAACTGCAAAACGCATGCTCCACCCTTGACAAACAAACGAGATGCATGGTAATGTAACTCAGTCTGCAGCTCCTCTTCCTCCTGGCATTTACAGAGAATTCATGCCTAAGCATTTTCCTGCAAGCAGAGCTTCTGTTGCATGAATGCTCTGTGAGCTAAAGCACACAATGACAAGACAAGAGGAAGAGATGAACACCTTTTATCAATTAAGCTGACGTGCATTTCATAACCAGTGTGTGGTTTACCAAAACTGCACACCACACTCCAGGAGCTTAGAGCTTGTATACATAATCTGGACCGAAGAGACTCGGTTACAGTTGTATAAGAAGTTCAAAGGTGACTCTTTTGTGCCTGTGTGTGTTTTAAACAGGTTCAGTTCGACACCAACAACAATCATGTAAACAACAGTCTGGAAAGGTAGCAACATGCACAAGTCACATGATGATTGCTTCTTAATGTTCAGTCGGTTCAGTGTTGGCATGATCACGTTGTTTATGTCCAGTAACAGGAGTCAGCCCGTCCACACAGGGAGCTCTCTTCACAACATCCCCCAACTCATGAGTGTTGGAACTGGTGAGTGTAAGAGGAAGGGGGGGGCACTACAATTTTCTAGTTGAATTGAGGTGCCACTGTGAATCATTGTGAATTTTGGGTGCCGAGTCTTGTTGGTGAATCCCAAATCATTTGCCTTTGCGCCTCATGCAGGTCAGCGGATCATAAACTCTGCAAGCGTGACAGATTTCAGGCGCCAGAAATTTAATGCAGTAAGTGTTTTTCACATGACACAATTATAACCATCTTCCCTCAACAAACGCTTTCTCTTCATCCATATTCACAGGCTTCAGCTTACACTGAACCTTCCTGTTTTAATGAATCAGATGTGTCTAAGACATCTCTCCCTCCTGTTCCTGTTGCATACATATTTCTCCTCATTTCAAAACACACCAAACATGGTTTAGTATAGTTGAGTATAGACTGTTCTTAGTCAGAATCATGAACAAGGATGTGTAATAGTGCAGATATATTACGTAATGTGTCGCATGTGTAATGCAGTGAATCCTCTCCTAACTCCTCAGTACTGCAGACAGCATTTCAGTGAATCGCAGTCCTGTGGATTCAAGAACTGTCGCTTCCAGCATCTGCCTGTGGAAGGAGATGAGAAGGTATGCTCCGTAAAATGTTCACATTCTCAGCTTGAAAGCAGCATAAGACTCTGTAGAGGCGTGCTAATACTAATTCACTCATTAGATTTCTGTAAACTCTAATATTTAGTGTAGCATCGTGAGAAATCAGTGATTATTAGGAAAGGAGATCACAGAGGATATACTGCCCTCTGCTGTGCTGCAGCAGGGCTTGGACACTTGTGACAGGTTGAATCAGTGTTGTCTCTCTTTGATAGTTTTGCGTTGACACTGTGATGCGGTTCAGCAAAAATCTGGCATGCCTTCAGAAAGCTGGTAAGTTTTCTTTTTAATGCAGATTCTTCCTTTTTAAACCGTAAACCTTCAATGTCTTCCATGAATATTAACCTTGTTTTCTTTGCTTTTTCCTGCTGTTTTGTGTCTGATTTACAGTATCAGTGTTTACTGGATACTACGAGAACAATCCACCAGGGCTGTATTTCTCCAAGCCAGTGATGCTGTCCCTCCTGTGGGCCCTGCTAAAAGCTGGCATGACGTCGGATGTCTTCTCAGTCATCAGTGTCTGCTTAACTCACAATATTGTGGTCAGTGTTATGTGCATTCATCTAAAGCTGGATTTATACTCGCCCGGCGTACGGTAGGGCCTGGCGAGGGGTACAGCAGTTTCTCTTTATTGCAGCACAGCTTGTATCAGCTGGTAAATACCACAGGGCGGAGTTTTTTCAGCAATGGTAGCCAACATGGTGCAACGTCTGTATGAGCTCATGGAAGCAAACGAAGAAATAATTCTTCTGTTATAAGAATTAAAGCATAAATAGGTTTAAAGGAGAGGTCCAAATAGTGGCGTAAAACAAGTAAAATGATCTAGAAATATGGAAACGTGTAATTACAAACTGACCGGTCAGAAAAGACTAACTCTTCAAGCCGTCTCAACCTACATGGAGCCTATAGTGGTGACATTAACCGACCTTACACATGCCATATTAAATCCAGCACCTCATACTTCAGTATAGCTTGTATTCCAGTAAGAAAGGATGTCATGTCGAGCATTAGCAATATTAGAATGGCTGTTAAACTTGTTCCCCTCCTCTCCTGTGACTAGCCCAGCCACGAGTTTCTGCTGGACCTGTTTAGCTGTGTGAGAGAGAAAGGTCTCACGGGCTTAGCACTGGAGCTAATGCAGCTCACATTCAAGGTAAACCTGTCTCTTTTATGTTGTAAATATAGCGTGGCATTACGATATCAATATGTTATAACTGTATTTATTAGACGTACTTGTGTGTGTGTGTGGGTGTGTGTGTGTGTTGGTAGATGGCCAGTGTTGGTTTGGAGTTGGGCATGGATTGCCTTGACTGCATCAAAAATGCCCCAGTGTTCCAGCAGGCAGCTCATCCAAACTTAGCTGTTCCTACTTCTGTCAACCAAAAGTAAGCGGTACATCTTTCTTTGGTAAGACTAGCTTTCACAGGCTGTTGATCCAGATTACCTTCCTATTTTTTTCTTTAATCATAGTATAAAAGCTCAATAACTTTCCGTGTTTACCAAAGGTTGTCCACCGTGGCACTAAATCCAGAAAACCTACATTTAGCCTGTGCTATCATTGAAACAGAGGTTAGTTTTCTGCTTCTAACCCTAACCCTTTGCTCGATTATTCATGGGTGTGGGTAACACTTTTGTGCTTATTTGTATACTTATACATTTTCTCTATCAGCTTTGCATCAAGCAGGAGGACTGGAAGCGAATGGGAGAAGTTTTCCGGTCTGTTTGCCAATCCAGCAACCCTCCTAACAAAGTGGAGCGCATCAGCGGTCGTATTGCCATAGCACTCCTGTCAGAAAGCAAAGACAAGCTTTCGCTGCCTTTTGCTGGCTTTGCAGAGACTGGTAGAAGCTATCATGACATATTTTTGTTTATTAGCATCATCATTTCCCCCCAAGTTCTTTAAAGTTCAGTGTGTGATCATTCCTGACGATTTGATCTTCTTTTTAAGTTTGTCAGAATGAAAGTGATGACAGCCTGATCAAGACTTTTGTTGGCAGAATTGGGGTGTCTTTGATACTGAGATACCACAAAACTCATCACTGGGCAAAGGTAGTAGGGCTTCATGCATCTTTTATGCCTCTAGATTCTGTTACTTACGTTGTTGTGCATTGTCTCCTATTCTACAAATATAGGGTTGCAGAGTGGTGGAGATAATGTCCTCTTTAAAAATCAGCTATACAACACTGAAGAGTTTTTTTGGGAATGAAGATGGAGCATCTTGTTGCTACCTGGTCACCGTGGCAGCAGAGCTCTTCCTCCTGAGCGGCAGTGTGGAGGGGGCTCTTAACACACTCAGAGGTAATGGCTCTCAGACTGGTTGCTGTTAGATTAACAGACCTCATCAAACTTCAGAAGGTAACCAGTGTTTGTTCTAAGGGTTTGTCTCTGGTGGACATCAGACCTTCATGTGATGATAAACACAGAGAGGCCCTGTGTAGAAATATATACAATTTCTACACAATAAATATACAATATTTTAAAAAAAATTGTCCTTATCACTTCCGGTTGGAAAAAAAAAGCTACCTAACTTTAAAGCTCGAGTGATGTGGTGCCACTAATTCTAGCAACCAGTGTGGCAGCAGAGCAGAGAGCAGACTAGTTTCTGTTGTAACTGTAGATTCCCCTCTTAAAACTGCACTGGTCACATTGACCTGTTTGCTCATAATAGCCACAGTTCTTATGTAGACTCCTCGTTCACTGTAGAGAGAAAAATCATCCACCTGCACCAGTCTCTCTACAACAGGTTTACACTGAGTGGTATGAAAATTAAACTGACTTTAACTGGTTAACCTGTCACTGCTTTGATGGTGCCTGTCTCGTTTCTTGATACTTTAAAAGGGGTTTCAGTAATTAAACTCAACTTTATTTATAAAGCCCTTTCAAACAATTGCCATTGCGACAAAGTGGAGGTTTGACTGAGGAGCTTGTTCCACTATTTTGGAGGGAGCCTAAATGGGGGTTATGTGTTCCCTCTTACGTACTCCAGTTAGGAAGCGTGCAGCTGCATTTTGCACCAACTAGAGTGGTGCAAGGGAATAAAGAGCATTACAGTAATCTAGCCGAGATGTAATGAAGACATGGATTACTGTTTCAAAGTGCTGCTGTGCAGGAAAAGGTTTGACCTTAGCTAGCTGTCTTAATTCAGGAAAAATGAATTAATTTGTTGATCTAATTTAAAATCACTGTCCACCTTAAAACCCAGGTTTGACACAAATGGCTTTAAAAAGCCTGCCAAGGGGCTCAAATCAAAGGAGGGGGGTTTACAAACACCACTGGGACCGAAAACCGTCACTTCAGCTGTATCCTCACTGAGATATAAAAGTTTAGGGCCAGCCAGGCTTTGATGTCCTCCAGACATGCTAAACAAGGTGCAAGAGAGAAGGCGTTACAACTCTTTAAATACAGATAAATCACAGTCTGAGTTGCCTTGAAAGAGCCACGTCTAAGCCTCCTCTCAAAAACATCACATACATGTGACCAGCAGATGGCGCTTTAACACGCTGTGAAGCATTGAGTTGATTTCATGGCAGACATGTTGGTGATTCAGTGCTTCACAGGGCTTTGGTTCGCCATCGCTAAACCTCTTGAACATCTGCAACAACTTTGTACTTATAACTTTAAACAGAATCGGGCCTAAACATGATGAGACGTCTCATCAAGCTCTTTCTGGACCTTTCAGTGAAGTTTTCTGCAGCTGTGCCTTTAAAATCTCACCAAACTGAATATCCTGTCTTGACCCGTTTAAAGCCGACACGTTAACGTCCTTGCCTTGTTTTCGTCTTTGTCTTGTAAATAACTCTTTACGAGCTTTGTGTAATTGTGTGTTTTTCTCTTGTTTGTGCATCTGTCTGTCGCCTGTTGATTCAGAAAACAAATGGTTCCTGAGCTCATCCCTGTGGCCGTGCGAGCCTGCAGAGCTGGAGAGCAGGACCCGTGTGTTGATGTGTCTGGCTAAGAAAACCTCCCACAGAGACACACTGGAGGTGCTCTGTAATCTCCCCGGATTTAACGAGGCAAATGGTGAGCTGGTGGGGGGCAGACAGGGAGAGGTGATACGCTCTTTTTTAATTAGTTTTAAAACTCCTCCATACATCACATTTGCTTAGGTTTGGTGAAACTTTATAAACATGCTCTGTTGACACAGCTAAGAAGCTATAGAAAGGTTTTGTGTTATGCTTAATTATACTGGCAGCATCAGACAAATACAACAAACAAAAACAAGGTTTCTTTTACTAAACTTAGTTTTTATTTTTGATGCATTTTATGGGTTTCCTGTTTGATGATTAGTTTGTTTCTCCCCCCTCAGACTTGATAGACATCTCCAGGTACAGTCCTCTGTTTAACTCTCACCTGCAAGTGTGTGTGGACAGAAATGCACTTCCTGTAGCTTCAGACACCGTGGACTTCATGCTGTCTAAAAAGCTGGCCATTGAACAATCTATGCTGCAGACACTCTTACACAAACTGGGGAAGCAAAACCACTGGCTGCGGGCTCGGGAGGTTTTTAGACGTAAGTATCACATGGTCAGTCAGCGTTCACTCATCTGAATGTGAATAATGTTTAACGAAGTGTTCACCTCGGTATGTGTAACCATCAGACTCTCTGAATGTGGGCTACTACGCTGGAGTATCTGCTCCTACTGGTTTCATGTCCCTCATTGTACCCTGTGGACTTGGAGAGGTCGAACTGGCTCTCATCTATGAGATGTTCATCACTGTCAACGCGTCCATCATCCTCCCTCTTCCAGAGACCTCCACTGCTACTCTCAGCATCACTCTCAGAAGGTAAATTCTGTGTGGAAACTACGTGGTCTGTACACATTGGGATCAGTGTACATTCAGGCAGTTTGATTTTATTATTTGAAATGACAAAATAAAAACTAAACACTTTTTGAGCAGCTAAAACTGTAGGAACAATTCTGCTGTACGGTTTTATTTGTATTTCACGATCGCGCAGCGGGGTGACACGGAAACATTAGAAAATCAGAAGCGTACATTAAAAGAACATCAGTTTAAAATCAGTATAAAAACATAATTGAGTTAAAAAAATTCAAGCTCTGAAACAGCTGTTGAGATTAGGATTTTAATCCTTTAAATCCTGCTTTTTATACATAGTGGGGTCATTTCTCTGAGTATCCTGTTGTTTTATATTTCTATGATCTACTTAGGCTACACAGTTTTTTGTGTATGAGTAATAACTTATAAAAGTGTTGAAATTTAAAAATACACAGCTGATTTTTTTAATTACATTTGTCTAAATAAAAACACAAAACACGGTGATCTAGATGTACAAAAATAAACCAATTATTTACACTGTTTGGGTTATTGTAACAATTGTAGTTTTTTAAATGCATTCCTGTTTAGGAAAAGAGTACAAATATGTTTTATATCATTTCCATCTGCAACACAAAGTAACTGAAATTACACTACATAGATTTACTTATTTTACTGTGGTGTCATTTGAGTTTTTAAGAAGTTTTAGATGCCGACAATATATAAAACTTAAATAAAACATAAGGTAGCACTGAAAGTCTGAATAAATACTTATTTAAATTCAAAGTGTTTCTCTTTCATGATACTGAACTAAATTGACAAAAACATTAAAAAAACTCCAAAATACACAACATATTTAATAGTTAATTTTTGTTTATAATGTACAGAAGTTATGAGCACTGTGTGTAGGCTGTAAGTTTACTTGTAGAAGTATTCTTAGTGGTCCCTTCACGTGGTGTGATGAAGGGTGGAAGTACTTTCTCTGCACCATTGAATTCAGATGTGTAAAACAGCAGCTATGCTAACACTTATCTAACCTTTACTAATGTAAACTAAACTAAAAACTACTCTGCTGAAGAACTGTGGTAAAAAACCAGCAGCTAACTACACGAAAACTTCATTTAACACTAAAATATAACAATGTGTAGACAAATGTTTCCATCTCTCTTTATAATTAACTCATAATTATAATGAAGTCATAATTAACTCGCTGCTTCTGCTCTCATGAACGCTCGTCTTGTATTTAAACGGCTTTCATATAAAAGATTGAACTGCCTGAGCGTACACAGACCCATGTGGTTATGCATCCTCCTCCTGCAGGACTCAAAGCTGTGAGAGCGAGTACCTTTCCGCCGGCAGCTGCCTCCTCTCTGCAGCGTGCATCCTTCAGCCCAAACTCTCTATCCACTACACCTCGGTTAACTCATCTCAAGAACAAGTGTTCAGGCTTGACGTTTCCTCAGCGCGCCGCTGGATCCAACACAATCATTTATGGGCCAGTGAAATGTGGGCGCACTAAGCTATACCTTTATTTCCCTGCCTTTCCTGAAACTATGCAGATATCTTCAGTTCAACATGTTTTTCTCACTGAACTCTCTGAAAAGGATCAATGAAATCGGGAAATACGTTTCTGTTGGCTTCACACTCACACACTGGTGGCCATGGTTGCATTAGCCATTAACTGAGACACCAGATATCCCAACAGACAGACTAACGCCAGAACTTTACACTTTCTGTTTGCATTGTTTTAAGATTTACATTTGTTTCCTTTGTTTAGTGGATTTGTCACTTCAATGTTCATGTAATTTTTCTATTTGAAGAAAGATTTTTGGGAAACAGCCGGTATAATTTGTACAGCGCCGTTGTTACAGTGTTGGGTTAATTGTAAATAGAATTTGGGTCAGTATAAATATTTATAATGGTGTTTAGTCTTTAGGAGTATTATGTTATTCTATTGATTGCCTATAACTCAATTGTTGCTTGTTCATAAGCTGTGATTTACATTTTCTTTGTATGAAGATTTTATTAAATAAAAAGCTGGTTTCTCTACAGCCTATATGCAGTGACATGTTTTCAGTTACCTTTCAGCACACATAGCTAATCAGCAGATGCTATGTGAGCAGCTCGGTGTATTTATCACATGTCAAACCATTCTACACTGTCCTGCTGCTTTTACATTTTCCCTGCTCCAACGCATCTGATTCAAATCAAAACTTTGGCCCATTGATTTCAGGCAGATGTGTTGCAGCTGGGAAACAGCAAAAACGCCTCTGAGAGGCGGGAGTTTCACACATGATTGTTTTGTAGACGTGATCAAGATGACGTGATTGACGTTGAAAGCATCAGAATGAGGATGAAAGGAGATTTTAAAAACTTGTTCATGCTACATGAGCTGTTCATGCTACATGAGCTGGCCTGAGTGCTTCAGAAACTGCTGATCTGGGATTTTTACACACAACGAGCTACAGAAAATAGTGTGAAACAGAAAAATATTACAATGAGCAGCAGCAGCTGTCTGGACAGATGCTTGGTTGGTGTCAGAGAAAATGGGAAAATGGTCTGAGCAATATGTTTTAAAAACATGAAATGAGCAGCCTACGGTCATGTTGCTGACCGTGTCCATCCTTTTATGAGCTCATTGATGGATACTTCAGGCAGGGTGATGCACCATGTCACAAAGCTCCCATCTCCAACTGGTTTCTTAAACATAACGAGTCCACTGTACTCTAATAGCCTCCACCATCACCAGATCTCCCTCTAACAGCAGCTTTGGGATGCGGTGGAATGGGAGATTTCCCATCATGGATGTCCCGCTGATGAATCTGCAGCATCTGTGTGATGTCGTCATGGTAATCTGAGTTTGATTTTACACCATGAAAGTAAAAGGGGTCTAACCCGATGCAACACTTAAGCTCCTATCATTCAGTATGTAGGTAGAAATTATCTATGGGTGTCCGTGAGTGTTGAACTCTAAGCCACACTTGCACCATATGCACACACACACACACACACACACACGCACACACACACACACACGCTTCCAGAACATAGAGCACATGATCTGCACAGTGCTGCTTATGTACCAGTACTCGCTGGTGAATACATCCGAAGCAATGAGGATGTTATTGCTTGGACCAGGGACTGAACCGCGTATATTTCCATTTAGCTTTTTCTCCTTTACAGCTTACACATGGATGCAACTGATCTGATTTTGGAAGATAACCATGTCATTGCCAGGATTAAGACTCGGATGCACTCTAGTTTAAAATTAGACTAACCAAAACTACCACTATGATGTAACTGTTAGGTTAGTGTCTGCTCTTGGAAGCCAGTTTTTTGTGTTTACTCATGAGGAAACATCTTCAAAGCCAACAGCAAATAAAATGATACATTATAGGTGTTTATAAAGGGAATTAGCTACATCTTTCATTTCCAGTTTGGGTTTTGCAACCACCAGGGGGCAGTACTGGCCTGCAGCAGGAGTTAAACTTCTACCACAATCTTCTATTTCTCACATTAGTCTACAAAGTATAAACCTCCCATCCAGAAGGGTTGTTTAATCTGATGCAGTGGCTTTACGGTGGCGTGATTCCTTTCATTAAAGCTTCTGATGTCCTCCACAAGCTGCAGCAGTTTTAAATGTTTATAATGTTTAGATGCACATAAGTGATGGAGAGACAAACTGAGGCTCTCTGAGGGGCGATTTCCCACTTTCCTAAACATTTCCTAATCTGAGACGGTCATGAGATGTGAGAAAAGAGAAATAAGCCCCGCAGATGTTCACGTGGTGGTCCGGGTCCATTAAAATGCTCCTGAATCTGAACTTTGTGAGAGCCCATTCAGTCAGATTACATGCCAGTGGGGAAGCAGGCGCATACATGTCATCCAGGGATATGGACTACCATAACACAGGCTCGCTTGTGTGGATTTTGCTTTGCTCTGAGCATAATCACATTCTCCCACTCTTTCCACCTCGACTTGCTCCGGACATCCTGGCTGTGTCTCAGCAGAGGACTGAGCCTGTCATATCCAAACCAACTACCCGCTGCAGGGATCCCTCCACTGTGATCCGGGGATGTGCTGCAGATTTATGAGTAAAATTAGTGGCATGTTTTTCTACTGCTCGCGCTTGCTTTCTATAAATCAGCTCCCTTTGTTATTCTTTCTGTTAGCACCTTAGATAAATGGAGTAACTTTCATGACCTGTGTCAAATTAACTTAGTTAAATGTCTCACATGATCTCACTTAGATGATAACCCCTAACTCGATAAGACTTATTTGGATGTTTTTCTGCTTTGTTAATGGAGAGCAGAGTTATTCAGCTTTTTTTTTCTTCTTTAGGGGGGAAATAAGGAGACCAAAAAGCAGCAACAGAATGACAAAGTGGAGACTGGCTACATGTTCATTGTGCTAAGAGGAAAACAAATTAAATGCCTTGTCTTTAAAAAAACTTATCTAAACTGATCATATCTTTTGAGGGTGGAAGCAGAAGAAAGACAAGAGCAGGTCCCCACCCTTTTGTCTTTGTGGCCTCCTCTAACTCTGTAAACACTGATAACCAGACCAGAATATTCCCTCCCAACACTTTTCTGTGTTTACATGCTACCTAAAACAGCTGATTTAGTCCTGTCAGAAAATATCTGCCCCTTACAATGTTTTAACTGAGCTGATTCAAAGCCATGTTACACTTAAATAAACTTAGCACGAAAGGAAAGCTATTGTGTGGTTGTTCAAATATTTACTGTTGTATTATAGGTTTACAGAAAGCATTTACAATGACTTATAACAGAGGAATTGTGTTTCTGTGTAAGTCACGAGCCCCCAAAACATGGCAAAAACCTATTAAATATTATTTTTGTAAGATTGGAGTAATTTAAGCCTAGCATTTTTACACAAAGAGACACAAGGCTATGAAATTTACATGATTAATTTCTCACTTTTAGTGTAATAAACTAATAAAAATAAGAGATTTTACTACACTACATAGGTCAAAGCTTCACTTTTCTTTGTGTAAGCCTGGAAACCAATACATATTTTGAAATAAGCCTAATTTGAGAAGAAAAAATTAAGCAGTAGCCATTAGCCACAGCTAACCTAACGCTGTGTCAGTCCTAATGAATATACTTTGATGACATCACTTCTACTTTTCATCCCTCCTAACTTTTACACGTCTAATGTTGATATAAATGAACGCATGAGTCACTCAGCTGACCGCCGCGCGCCTGCACTACTGCACGCACGCATGCAGCACGTGACCACACTCCCTGCCTAACGGGAGCGAGCGTTTGGCACACACCCCTCTCTCCTCCCTCAGGACGGAAGTGGGTCCATTTTTCCCCTCAGCCAGAGGAGAGCGGTGTCCTGACAACACGCGCTCGTAAGAGGGCTTCACTTGTGATTAGATGCGTGTTTATTCGCCCAACTACAAACAACGACAACCACCAAGAAAGCGACGATATCGAGGTGGTTGGAGCGAGGTGCTCTCGTTGGAAGAAGGCACTATTTTTTTTAGTAACCCTGCGCATTCCTCCACGCAGAGGAGCCAGGAGCCTGCGCCAGACAGGGATACCAGCCGGGGGAGGGAGAGCTGGAAGCGGCCTCTCCATGAAGTGGACCGATGAATTCACCCTCAGAGGCAAGGGTTAGACGACCTGTCAGATGTTTGGGCCTTTTCAGGGACTCGCTGTGGTTGTTTTTTTAATATCTAGATGACCCGAGGCACGCTATTAGGTCGCTGCTTTGATGAATAATTCACGGTCTCTCGCGCTAAGGCTCGCGCAGCTACTACCAAACCCCAGACGCTGCCTGACCAGATATCCCTATGGTGGACCTCAGGCCCGTTTGGTTCTGTTTGTTTTTTGTTTTTTCCCCCGAAAGTGGAGAGCATGCAATACAGGGAAAGTGTGAATAGTGTTTGGCTAGTCTAGGTGCTGCGAAGTGAGCCCAGAAACCATGTCGCCCGGTCGGTGGGGGAGGAGAGACGGTGGTTCTAGTACTACAACGCCGATCCAGTCACTCCATTTTTAAGTTTATTTTGATTAATCGCCATCGGAGACTTCGTCTTGTCTCATCGTGTCATTTTTTTACACAACCGGGTTGAATATCTGTAACTGTTGGGGGGGGGAAACTTGACAACATCCTTGTTTTGCATCCGACAAACTCGTATGAAATATATTTCACAGTCGCTATAAACCTCATTAATCTACCTCAGATGCCACATTATCTCTGTGTCACGACGGACTGATGTGTCCTCAAATGAAAGCCTCATTCCTGCGCGTGTTGTGAACTGAGCCTTGTTTCGCTGCAGATGGCTTCGTTTCCAGACTCGGACCTGCAGACGTGCCCGCTTTGCAAGGAGTTGTGCGGCTCCTCGGCTCCCATCTCCTCTAGCTCTTCTACCTCATCCTCCTCTTCGCATAACTCGTCCACGTCCAGCCAGACCTCCAGGAGGCTTCACGTCCTGCCCTGCCTGCACACCTTCTGCAGGCAGTGCTTGGAGTCGCAGCGGAGCCCCAGTGACCCCCTCAAGCTGCGCTGCCCCACCTGCGACCAGAAGTTTTCCATCTCAGAGGCTGGGGTAGACTCCCTTCCTTCCTCCAACTTCCTCTTCAGCAATCTGCTGGATGTGGTGGTGAGCTCAGAAGATCAGATCCAGAATAAGAATGGCCTCCACCACCGTGGTGGCTTGATTGGAGGCTCCTCTGCTTTCCACCCTCATGGAGGCCTCCTGCACCCGCACAGCATGGGGGAGCCTCAGTGCAGCTCCTGTGATGAGGAGAACCCAGCTACATCCCACTGCCTTGACTGCCAGGAGTACCTCTGTGACAACTGCGTGCGTGCACACCAGCGGGTGCGGCTGACCAAGGACCATTTCATTGAGCGCCTGGGAGAGAGTTTCCACCTTGGCCGGGTCAACAGCAACGCAGGTCAGCCTGGCGTGTCCGTGTCTCTCGCCCAGTCCCTGCAGAACAACTTTGCCCTGCTGTCCCTGTTCCAGGATCGCATGAGCTTCTGCCAGCACCACGACAACGAGGTGAGTCGTGCACACATATTTACACACTATTGGAATAAATAGATGATCTTAATCAATGTACAGAAGCTTTTAACTCATTTTTCTTGTGTCGTAGAATCTAAACTTGCTGCATTAGTCACACACACATACACACGCTCCTATAGTGTAATAGTATTATGTGTGTGTACTATAGAACCATACTGTGGGCCATATGGCCTTAGTTTCAAAGAGAGCTGAGTGGCTCTTCACCTAGTTCCCTGGAGAGGAACAGGCACGCGTGTTGAGCTGGATTTTCTCATACACACACACACATACACACACATACAGACCGTATGTGCACACTTATAGGGCATAGACACATGCAGAGTCTGGTTAATCTGTACCACACCATTCATTCAAAGCAGAGAGGCCCCTGTAGTAACTGCACACATGTTTCGGTAACTGTTAGAAGTCCTGTTGGTGCATATTCTGTGAAGAGCTTGCTTTTTCTCATAATTGGAAAGACAAGTTAGGATTGAAAAGAAATGTTTAGGTGCATCATTTGCTCTGGGCAAAGCGAACTACAAAGGCATGTAAAGCAGGAAAGTAGCTTTTTCTTAGGTTAGTCATCTGGTCAGGAAGAATAACAAATAGCATTAGCTGGAGGTCTTTGACTGCCTCTTTTCCCTTCATAACACTTCTGGTTTCTGTTGAGCTTGTGGAGAAGTCCTTCCTGCTGCTGGAGAGAAAACTGCAAAACCCAAATTATTTTTTTTAATGATGCTGTGTATCATAAAACATTTGGTCAGGTCTGCTCAGTAGATGTCTTTATAGTGTACGTTTTACTAAGTCAATTAATCTACTGCAGAAGTCAAAGCAGTGTTAAGTTATTCACATAACCAGTAACAGATTGGGGTTGCACATCAATCTTTTTAAGTTACAGTAGCATGTGTGTGCCCACTGCCTGAGCCAACCCAGCAGGATGCTATTCATTGTTAACAGACCCTGGAAAAACATACCAGTGCTGCCCATCATGACTTACTGGTGAGCGGGGGCTTAACTTGTTTTTGTTGGTTTATGTATTTTTTTTCTTCCTTTGTCCTAAGAGTGACTCAAAAGATGGCATTAGAAACTTGATACAGTGTTTATTGGTAGTTGAAAGCAGAAGCAGACTGGTTTGTAGTGGTCAAACCAGTAGTGGTGGTGCTGAACTCGCCTAAAAGTCTCCACCCATGAGGTCCCATCGCTTTGCTCATTGTTTTGTGGTTCTGCTTTTATTTGATGAGACAGATGTTTATTCATTTATCTGGGTTTGAAAGTTAGTATTAACCTATTTATGATAAATCAGACAGAAAAACAAATAATTTCTGCTGTTTCCAAAACTTTGAGATATATTAACCAAAAAGAAAAAAAAAGATGTTTACAACCCCCCCACCCCCTTTTTTTTAACCCACCACCCCTCGTACACACACCCAGCCTCCTGCCAGTAAATAGGTGGGTTCAGTTTTCCAGTAAGGGCCTCATTTCCCACTCACTTGCTCACTGTTCTTAAGCCCTGGGGGAGGGAATGACACAGGAGAGGGTTAGTCTTTCTTTACCTGTGAGCGCTGAGACGGCAGAGCCATTGTCCATCATCCAGCTCTGTGTGTCCATCATACATTAAAATACACCACAGGCTTTGTTGTTACACTGGAAAAATTCACCTGTTTGCACAGTTCACCCGTCAATAAGGCTGTCATTTAAAATCCTGACAATCAAACTGGAAAAGTTGGCTTTTTTTTTTAGCTATATGTACTATCCACCTTTTTAATAAAGACTGCACGTTTTTCTGTGTCAGTGCAACGCTTACAGGAGGACACGAGCTGATGTGCTTTTGTCTTGGCTGATTCTTCAAGGTTGACTGGAAGTGTTTGGGCTGTTGTTCCATTATAAAGGGAGTTTGAGGGGTTTCTTCCCATCAAGATAAATAGTGGGAATAATGAACTGTAACAAGCATAACATTTTAGCTAAGAATCATCCTGCTTGTGATTTATACCTACATTTAAATGCCACTTTACATATTTATTTATTTGACTACTGCATTCTTTAACTGGCTGATTGTCTCCAGGTTATTGGTCATGTGGTTTAAATATTGGAGATGGACTGATTCATCACTTTAGCTGCATTATCTGTGTCAATGTGGTGTTTTTACAGCAGACTCTGTGTTATGTTTCTACAGGTCACAAATGCCTTTTTGAATGGAAGCTCCAGTGTCCAGTTGAGTCGTTAAACACCAGACTATCATAAATAACTCTACTTAAATATCAAAATATACTCTGTTCTCTTGGGTATTAATAAATGCTCACGGATATACATTTGATCAAATATTAGAGGTTAATGCCGGCTTTTGCAGACAGAAAACTGGATCTATTGAAGGACATACAGTTTTTGGTAATGACCCTGATATGTTATTCAAAATAATTAGTTTGCACCAATAACTGCATCCAATCCTTTATACAAGGTCAGAGTTTTTGCTCTTCTTTAGTAGCAGAAGTTCAGTCTGTTTGCTCAGATATGACTGAAGGGTCAATTAAAAGGCTACCCAGTTAGCTTATTAAAGAGGATCTCATCAGCCCAGACAATGGTCCTGATCTGCAGAGAAGTGGAGCAGGATTTAACGCAGGCGTAAATAATAGCATTAACAATGAACACATTCCATTCGGGTGCTCCAGTTTCAAGACCCTGTTATTGTGCATGTTTGTTTAGTTACTGGTGGCCCATAATTGATGCTATTATTTACACCCATGTTTTCCCCGCTTTGGAAAAGGAGGCCATTATGACAAATCAAGTGTGTTGGTGTAAAATTACATTATTGATTTCTGACTATCATTTGTTATTTCTGTTTGTATTAGTGGTTATTTACTTGTATCTCAGTCAATATTAAGCGTTGCGTGAAACCTAACGAAGGGACGGAGTGAAAAAATGTGTTTTTATAGACGTTTACATGATCAGAAAACACAAATTCAATTTAACCTTGTAGCCTATCCTAATCATTACTGCTACTGACTAAAGATGTAGACCATATTTTTAATACTTCTTTTTAAGTCAACTTCAGAGTGTCGTGCAGAATCCTTTGCTTTATATTTAACTGGACTGTGAGAGCTTATGTTTCTAGTTTCTTGTGTTTTTTTTCCCAGTATAGCAGGATTACACAGCCCTCTGTCATTCTGGTCATTTATGCACAGAAAAGACTCTTTAACACTTTATCTTCTGCAAAGGGAGTCAGCTCCACGCTGATAAGAATATGCACTAGACTCTGTATGATGGCTCACCTAAGCAGCATAATAAATGTCACTTTTTTTGTCCTCATTGGGTTTGCAAGCAGGCATAGTGCTCCACGCTGCGCGTGAAGTTGAAATGGAAAATTGGATTACATCAAAGGAGCGCCCTCTGCTTGCTGTGATGTCACGCTCCAACATACAAATGCATAACGGGCCCCATCTGAGAGACAGCTAATGATATGTTAATCCTACAAAATGTCACTCTGCTTTTTAGATTAAATTGTTCTCACCACTGCAGTGTGCACGGCAATACGCGTGTGCGGCGTCCCACCAATGCACGCACACACAAACCCACAACTGGTCTTTATGTAGAGGAGGTGGGATGAGGGTGGGGTTACTGGAGCAGTCTGAGAGTGGCCAGAAAGTGGTTGCTGGGCAATGGGTGCTGAAAATGTGTGGCGCTTTAAGGATGAAGTGAAGTTGAACTAATCAGTTTGATGGCCCACTAATGCTTTTGTGTCGCCTGAAGGGTCCAGTTTGTGTAGCGTCAACATTAGAACAAGTCCCATGTTTAATTCACCTGGGCGGTCCAGGAATGTTGTTGCAGCGTGTTTTAGATTTCTATTTTTTATGTGCATATTTTACTGCTTTTGTCGTCTAGTTCTGTAGTAAGACTATCGGGTAAAACACATGCCTGCTCGGCTTTACTCCCCCTCTCTGGAGGTCACTAGCGGAGAATGTTTGTAAGGAAACCTAACCCAACACTGACGCTGATACAAGTCCAGAGGAATTCCTGTAACTTGAGTTTATACCTCCTGGGTTCTCTTATCCGTCTCCCTCTTTCTCTCTCACACACACACACACACACACACACACACACACACACACACTGGGTATTTCCTCTGTCGGCTCCTGCCTTTCTCATCAGCACTTTCTGTCTGCTCTGTATCTGAGACTGTGGATGTTGTAGATGCAGAATATGTCCAACATCATGTAGCAGCTGTTGTCTATGTGCGAGTGTGTCGAGGCAGCATTTCCCTTTTTCAAGAGCATCTCCCATCTGTAGGTAGTTATCATCTGAAGAGGATTTCAGCGTGTGCACGTCCGCACTGGCAGCAGAGTTCGATTATATGAAGTTGGACTTCCAAGGTTTTAATGTGCAACATGTGCCCAGTAATTAGAGAGCATTCCTTGTTTCCTGTGTGTTTCATGTAGGCTAAAGGGAAGTGTACATGTGTGTGTCCTAGCTTTGATGTCCATTTGAGGACTTTTGTCCATATAACTTTTATGGTTCTAAAGGAAGGCATTTATCACATTCTCTTTGACAACAGGATTTAAACCCTATTCAGAAGCGGGAACCTGTGCGGCTTCCGACTCAGCGGTTGGGCCCAAATGGGCTTTTAATTGGCCATTATTTGACCTCACTCAACAGAATTGTGCTGTTAACACATTTAACTTTTAGCACACTCAGGACTATACGAGGGACGCTGCAAAGTTTCCAATTGCAATTTGCCCACCTGAAGTTTCAGTACATCCTGCTGGTTTAGAAATGAAACCCCAAAACATTTAGCTACAATAAACAATAGGTGTTTGTGCTATACGCCTATTTTTCCTTCTTTTTTCAATGTTTTCTTTTGACTCTGGAAACCAGTATGCCTAAAACTTGGTTTGTTTAAGTAAAAGTGTGTTTTTTATCAACAACACTGATGGATTGAGAAGAAAATACTGCTGTATTTGATGTTGCAACACCTTCTGCACTGGCTGTTTAAGTAAATCTAGGGCAGGAATCTACATACTATTTATGGATGTGTGTACACATAATTTTTACCACGCATTCCTCGTGTTTTTTGGCACATGCTGCTCGTGTTGATACGAGGTAATGTGTAGCTATATTGGCTTGAACGTGAGCAGGATTAGCGTGAACAGATCAGAGGTAAACACAACGGCTGATAGTTTTCCAGAGCAGCTCTCAGACCCTGTTCACATGCATCTTTAGGGTTTTACCTCCTCATTGCACAAACACACATGCGTCCATGTGTACTGCTCTTAGTGACTTTCGGGGTTGGACATTTTGGCTGCATAATGCTTCTGTTGTTTGCAGCAAGTACAAAGAAGTAGCACAGTTGCATACATTGCATGTCCCTAAACTCAAACTATCCCCTAAACTCTACTGTTTTCCAGATCAGGAGTAAAAATGATCTGTGTTGAAATGGGAAAGCACAATATAAAGCAATCATGTCAAAATATTATTAAAAATGACCAACAGTACACAGTTGTTTTGGTAAATAATGTTTTTAGTATAGTTTTTGGTTGGGAAAACGCTCTTCCCTCGGTTGCTGTGATGAAGCTGTGCCTGGTTTTTTAATCTTGGATAAAAGGTTTAGTGGAGTGAGCTTTTTAGATTATGAGAGCTTGTATGAAGGTGTGGTTGAAATGTGGAAGAGAAAAGCACAAGCTGAGTGAGAAGAAACACGCCTGTTTACTAATGAAATGAAACACAGTTACTTAGAATAGCTACTTGTTATCTGGACACGTGTTACGTCTCAGTTGCTCCACATTTTCTTGGCACAGCTGTTTCCATTGATTGATTGATTCAGCCAGGCTGTGACTCCATCCCGTCTTTCTCCCTTCTTCTTTCATTCGCCACCTCTTTGTTTCTGAAGTTTTTCCTTCTGTTGCTGACAACCTCTTCTCCCCACAAAGAGCGAGTTGCACGCTGGCTGTGTAAGGACGCCAGCTGACTCTGGTTTGTTTTCCTTCACCGCTGTGCTGCTGTCCAATCAGAGCGCCGCTTTGCAGCCACCGCCCCCCTCACGCTGTGTGTGGGAGAGTTTCAAAACATCAACAGGAGTGTCCGATGGCAGAGAGCCAACTAGGTTTGCCTCAAGAGGGCGGAGACACGGTGGAGGAGAAAGAAAAATGGCCGTGAGAAGAAGAAAGAGAGCAGCGCAGAGAAAATGAACAAGATGTGAGGAAGTATGTGAAAAGGGTGGAAGTAGGTGTCATGAAAGGATCTTGGCTAGTTTTGCTGGGAATATTGGGATCAGGGGTTCCTCGGATTACCCAGCCTGAACATACCAGACTGTCTTAAGGCGGCTGCTGTGTCTGAGGCTTTTATTAGTGGAGTGATTTTTCTGGGCTGCTAGCGTAACGTTTGCACATGCTGAATCGCTCCTTTCCTCAGTAACAGATAATTCAAAGAGGTGTTGGTAGATTTAACAATCCCCAATGACAGAGTCACTCTGGCTGTGCATGCACTGCTGCAGCTGCAGCAGGGGTAGTTTTTTCCACTTCTAATAATTTCCACATAAAGTAGATGAGTTTGGTTTATGTGTGTGTGTGTATGTTAAACTAGAGCCTATGGACACCTGTGTCTGCCTGAAGTGTTGAAAGTGGGTGTGTTTGAGTTAGACATTCATCACATACTTGAGTCTTACCTTACGTGGCTTTCACTGGAATGAAGGATCAATCCAGAAACTCTTTTACCAGATGTCTTACTAGATTTAGCACTGTCCCTAAATAAGAAATTATGCTTCTATTCTGTTTGGAAGTAGTGATTCATGTGGGTTTTTTTTTTTATTAAAATGACATTAAGTGTTAAACCTTTAACCAAGTGCTCATGATGTGTTAATAAACATTTTAAAACTGAATTTAGCATGCTGTGTAACAAATGTGCTTTATAAATAAGCAGATCTTTGTGTATTTGTTGCCAGTAAACAAAAGGTGATCTATATGTGTAACCGTATGGCTGTCTTAAGCACATTTTCTTGTTTTTTCCATAATGATTGTTTTTAGTAGAAGTGGTCAGCTGCCGAACATGCTGACGGCTGACATAAGCACGCAGGAATGTGTCTTTTGTGTTTCTGGTACCTTTCTGACCTTTCTTGTTTCTGTCTGCTGAAAGGCAGGTGAAGATAAGGGCTCACAAGCCTGAACTATGACAGCAGATTACAAAAGTCATTGACGCAGGTGATCCACAGAGGTTTTTAAAAACTGCTCAGCCTTAAATGGCCTGAATGTAAAGCTTCAGCCAAATTCCTTTCAGGGTAGTTTTTAAGTGAGGATTTCTTTTTTTGAAACACATTTTAATATTTAATTTAATATGGAAAGATCACTGAAGCGCACTGATGGTGATGGTGAATTATTTTGATGAAGATTTTCCATTAAATTGTTTCTGTGAATTAAAAAGAGGAGGCCATGCTGAAAACCTTAAGATGGTGACATTCATGTCTTCCAGGCCTTGTTTGGATCCATCTTTTAAATGCAATTATTTCATTTTAAAGCTGGTTTTTCCCACAAAGCAGTCTTTTTTTTTAAAGCACCACCGTGTGACGTTACAAGGCCCTGATCCCTTCCCCCCACTCGGCTGCACACGCAGCACGGAGAGGTTTTAATGGCTAGTGGTGTTGGTGCTCTCTCCCCCAGTTCTCTGTATCTCTGAGGGGAGGATGGTAGGCAGAAAAGGGGGTTGATCCTGCTGCTGTGGGGATATAAAGAAAAGCATAGATGGCACAAAGTCCTGCAATAATTGTGTATTTCTCTTTTAAAAAACATCTCTAATTAATTACACGTGAAGGCACTGCTGAACAGATTTAAGAATGGTGGTCAAATCTTTATTTATTTAGGACAATGTATAGAAAAATGTGCAAAATGCAACTCCTTCAGTATAAATGAGCTATGCCCAAATGTGGCTAATTTGCAGACCTGATTAACCTGTACATAAATGCTAAACAAAACACCCAACAATATCAGAAATGGAAGGAAATTCACACAATCATCATGAAAAGGAAATTTACTGTGACTGGAAAACTCCTTGAGATGTAACATTTAGTTTGAAATTGTAACATCCAAAGATGGGCAGAAAATATAGTAAATAAGATTAAATGATCAGTGTTCAGCGTTTCACTGAAAACCCCCAAAAAATACAAAAAAATGTTATGATTAAAGTCTTAATGAACATGTTTTTAATTATGTGGGTGTGTCTGTGTGGAAAAAACAGGATGGAGCAGTGCTATAGGATGACGGGGAGAATGAAAAGCATCCGGTGAGCTAATGAAATCCAATAACTCACTTCCTCCAGCCGAGGTGAGCCCTGCTGCCTGAAGCTTTAAAGCTTCAGATGCTGGCTTGATGCTCCTTCAATACAACCACGAAATGCACCTCAGCTCTGCAGTTGGGTTTTAGTGGCTTTGCATGAGCGTGGATTTGCATAGGACTCATTGGTTGCTTGTAAAGTTTGTCTAAGTTTAACATATTTGGTTTTGTTAGCAATATCTCCCGATGACTTCCTGTCCAAGGTATTTGTGTCGTATTTATGGCTTTGTTAGCACAACACCACACCTATGTCACATATTTCCTAAGTTGTTTTCCCACTCCTGCACATGTGAGCCAGTGCATGGCTGTGAAATGGCTTTAGGATGTGTAGCAGAACCCCACTCTGCTGCGTTTTCATCTGGAGCTAAATTAGATGTCTCACAATTCCCAAAGTCTGAAAAACTGCAGTTCAGCTGGAGATGTGAAAATACAGGAGGTGTGGTATTAAAGTGTGACACGTGCTGGCAAGGAGGGAATGACTCTCACCAGCAAACCAGTGGAAGAGCATGTATCCTGCATCTGTCAATATTATTGATTAGTATTCCAAGATGCCTGTGTATTATGTAATCTACAACCTTGGGTGTATGCGTGGGTTTGTTTCACTTCAAGCACCG
Source organism: Pseudomugil gertrudae (assembly GCA_037177535.1). Classification (NCBI taxonomy): domain Eukaryota; kingdom Metazoa; phylum Chordata; class Actinopteri; order Atheriniformes; family Pseudomugilidae; genus Pseudomugil; species Pseudomugil gertrudae. The sequence continues at coordinate 6,081,280 of JBAMHV010000018.1, forward strand.
GTGACACATAAGCAGCAGATATGATTGAGGATAACTATGTTTGCTACAGGATCTAATTTGTAAAACAAGATGGCTGCTTTACTAAACGGCTTTCTGTTTTGTTTTCTACGTGTTGACTCACACGATAAACTTGAGATGGTTCACTTGTGAACTAGTATTGATTTCTGGGATTAAATCGTATGGCTAAAATAGCATCTTGAATTGAACAAGATTTATTTAGCATGTGTGTTTATTTTTAGCATCACACAGGAATATAAAGTAAATGATGGATCCATATATAATTTAACAGTTTTCACATAATCGTGTTGCAACTACGCATAGAGATTTGAACACATCACTTCACCCGATGCTGCTAATCTCACACCTGCAACCATTATTAGTCCCTCATCAGAATTAATCCTATCCTCTTGCACCATCAATCTACATGTCGCTCCGTCTTGGAGCCATCATCTTCCTCCATCACCTCCTTCCTCCGCTCCAGCCCAGCTGCATTCCTCCCTTTTGTGTGTCCTGTGTCCCTCTGGAATTCAGGAGGTGTCAGCGGGGGAGGGATGGGACAGGAAGGCAGAAAAGAGGAGGGCATTGAGTGACAGGATGGTGCACAGACTGTAGTGGAGGCCAAAGCTCAGCAGAAGGAGAGACAGTAAGAAAAGGATCCAAAGAGGAGGTTAAGCCAAAGGCAGAAAGAGGAGGAAGTGGTATAAAGGGTGTGTGTGTGCGTGTGCGTGTGTGTGTGTGTGTGTGACTCATTAGATTAGGCTGCTCCCCAAGGGAACCGCCAATATTGAAGGATTGATTGCGGGCCCCTCTCCTTCCACTCAGTTCTCTTGCTATTGGAAGCCATTGATCTGGTGTCTCTTAGGGATATGATGCATGTTGCATATTTAATTAATCTTCCATTACAACCAATCAGCATTCAGACATGAGGTTTAAAGCAAAGCTCAGTTTTTTATCAGCAAAGGTTAAAAGCCTTCTCTCTTATTCTGTACGTCACAGGGATCTTCTGGTCACTGCTCATGTCAGTGGTTTAATGGGAAAAATATTAGACCAATTCCATGTTCATTTTAAGGCCTTGTACAAATAAAACTAAGTTTGTTTGGAAAACTCATTATTTGTCTGTATGCTGGATCAATATATCAGTTTTAAACAATAAGTGTTGTGCAGGGATAAATGATTTGAATAAATCACTCAACATGCTGACTAATCTCTGACCTGCAACCATTATTAGCCTTATACGTTTAGTTTTTTATATAGATTTTTTACTGGACTGAGAAATGGAAGGTTTTCATGAATGCCATGTTTTCCAGGAACTCATGAGGTCTTAAAACAGAGACTTAGGTTATAAAACTCAGCTTAATTAAACTAAAACAAAAACTTTCCAGCTCACTTAACAGTAATTTAACAGTTAAAATTTCATATATATGCTTAAACTATGTTTTCAATGTGCACCAAGTACTAAAAAATTACCCAGAATGGGTACCTGATCTCTCATTCATGTTCTTACCAGTACATGAAGAGAAAGAGTGCAAGTTGGTGTAGTGATTATCAAGCTGCAAGTTCCCATCAGTGACATGCAGCGTTTCATCACATGCACCTTTAAATAAGTCTTTTTAAAAGAATCTCTTAGTAACATATTTGCAAATATAAATGTATGTACTCTTATTTCAGGTGATATTCAAAACAACCAAACTTACATGTTAACCAAATGCATACCTGACATGGTAGGGACGGTACAGTTATGTGTAATATCTGTACAAAAATACCAGCATGGATGCAGCACAGTTTATGAGAAACAGCATGAAATACTAAGCCCCACAAAAAGTACCATCAACCCTCCCACAGACCCACAGATTCAGGCCAAGAGCCGAGGCCTTCTCCAAGATGTTGCATTGTATCCATAACTCATTGTGAATGTGTAGTCGCTGAGGGGTTTTTCTATTTGAATAGCATGGCTTGCAGGGAGCAGTAAGCTAGCATGTTGCATATGGAGTTAGTCCAAGGTTTCTATGTGATACAACACCAAATAAAGCTCAACAGGTATCCTGTGTATTTTAGAGAAGATAAGCAAAGCTGAAGGCCAGAATGGTTATATCTGCAGGACGTGCAGACCATGTGTAGTAGCATAGAAAGGGCATTTGGGCCATGTTGTGTTTTTGGACCAGTGAAGCTTGTGTACTACTTTGAACTAGGTAACAGCATGTCTGTGACATATGGATGATCAATATGCTGAATACATTCCTGGTTGTAAAGTAACATAATTGTTTGCTTAAAATAAGCTCTGGGAATGTGAAACTATTTACCAAAGTAATCAGTTTTTGTGTCACATACACTTTTTTGTAATGAAAAATGTTTTTGTCCTTCCCAGGTGTTTCTGTTCTTCTGTGAAACCTGTTCAGTGCCGATCTGCAGGGAATGCAGCGTGGGCCGTCATATGGGCCACTCTTCTGTTTACCTGCAAGATGCCGTGCAGGACTGCAGGGCTGTCACCATCCAGCTGCTGGCAGATGCACAGCAGGGACGGCAAGCCGTGCAGGTGAGACAAAAACCCAGAGAATACGTTTACAGGGGATTGTAACATATCGAGAGGAAAAGGGTTTCATCAATCTGCAGGACTGACTGAGCCTTAACCTCAACATAACCAAAGGCTTCTTTGCAAGATTCACCTTGTTCTTACATAAAGGCCGTCTTTATGAAGAATAAAGCATGCACATACACCCTCGTCCATCTCCTAGAAAGGCTAAGTAGAAACCAAGGAGAGCAGCTGTGTCCCTGAAATCAGCGCTCAGCAGCAGCAGAGCTGCTTCCCATGGAGCTATTAGAGCCAATCAGCTTTAAACATGTTTGAGAGTGACCAGTCCATGGCTGCCGGGGAGCCTGGGGTTAGAGGTGTCCAGCTGGCTCTTAAAAAAGGGGTGGGTCGCATGAGTAGCATTCTAGCGGGGGCAGGGCTCGGGGTCAAAGGGAAGGGGGAGTGGAGCAGAGGATGGGGGAGGGTAGGTGAGGTATTTAAAGGATTTCAGAGAAAGGAAAATTCCCCTCCTCTTTTAAAGAAGTGGAAAACTTTGCCCTTCCCCTTTTCAGTTGCCCCCTCCCACCCCCATCGCTGATGCTCGCTCGCTCACGTTTGCGTCTCCTCCCTTCATTTACATCTTTTATGGTTCGAAGATGCAGCTTCTCAGATCCCATTGATACCCTGATTTTTATCAGTGGTCCACAAATGAGTGGGGGGAAGCTCAGAGGAAGCTTTAATGGCTTTTCAGTGTTTAAAAAATCTTTGTATCCAGTGTTCAGCTGAGTTGCATTTGGTTTTACTAATAATAAAGATGTAATTTAGATAATCATCCAAATTACACATACATTTTTCTACTCTTACAATAAAGAGCTGTTTTAAAAAGGGTCTAATTGAAGTTGATCGCCCTTGTTTGTTTTTGTTTACATACATGAGGAAGCCTCTTGTTGATGCGGAGCATAAAACATGAGAATTGCTGTTTTTGACGAGTTAGTGGTGTCTTGTTATAAATTTTAGTACTGCTTCTTGAGGATTTTGGTAAATCTTGAAACAAATCGACTGATTGCAATAACAGAAAGTAAGGAATTGCAAGTAGAGCTACAAAATTCAGATGCTTCCTATGATTTTAAAATCAAGGTGGGAATAAAATACCCTTTACCTTCATTTTAGCTGCCCCTCCCCAACAAAAAAGATGTTCCTCATCGTAAAGAGGATGTGATGATTTGCTGACGGTGAGGAAATAACTAAAATGGGATGTTTCTAAAGCTTTAACAACATGACTTAAATGGAGAAGAAAAAAAGCTTTTCAGTCAAAACAACACGAGTTCTGTTAATTTATTCTTAACAGGAAAAAATTGCTCTGAAACTGAACAAAACACGCATCACGAAAACACATTGATGCACGAGGAGCAGGCCACATGCTTGAAATCATTTAATTTTTATCCAGAGGCTGAGACCTTCTCACTGTTGTTCTTCCTCTCAGTGCTATTAGTTGTGACACACATCATGGATTTAGACACAAACATTTAATATTGGTGCTTTCCTTAGCAGGGCAGTTCAGAGTAATGTGGATCATATAATGGTTTTTTTCTTTAACTATAATTGGGCTGCAATAAATTGGATTGTCTTTAAAAGATCATTTTTGTCATGAATTGTACAAATAAAGCTGCATTGAATTGGTTTTAACCAAAGTGAAAATGAGTCCAGCAACTTGTTGGAAACTGTTTGCATCTTTTACAGAAGATGTACCGGTAAATCAGAGGCTGGTTGTGGCTCACTTCTATCCTTATACCTGCATCGCTTTCCCGTTCCCCCTGTCACAGACATTTCCCACGTTGCACAGTAAAATGCTCCTGGAATGAGCACCCCGCTAAGTTTTCACTTTGTTTACTGTTAATATTGAGTCAAAATCTGGTTGTGACAGACTTGATCAGGTTTTTTAAAACTATATATATTGTTTTTCTAAACCAAAATCACACTAACTGTATTTTTTTACGTAGTTTAGTGTCAGTCTGTATACGTTCTGTTCTATTGTATAAATAGATCACCTAAAACTACCTTTTCAGCCATTGTTTAGTAAGAGAAGGTCTAGAATATCACTGATTTCTCACATTGAATCTGCAAAACATGAGAGCAAAAAGTAAAAAAGTAGCCCAGCTTTTCTTCTTTGCAGTCTAAAAACTAACTCAGGTTTTAAGTCTGTTATTGTTTACTGGAACGGGTCGGACACACTAATGTTATCTAATTTGCCTGGAAGGTGTGGGGCAGTGTTGTGACCTTGGTAAATACCCAAAACATGAAACACTAGCAGTTCTGCTGAGGTCGTATGACATTCGGGCATGCACTATCTCCTTCACAGAGCATGTGCCTCTCCTATCCATTTCTTAGCTTGACCTTTTGTCTGACTGGGTCATACGTCGTATCTTATTGGCTCGGTGCTTATGTCACGCCCGGCGTTCTTGAATTGTTTTTGAAAAGATATCACAACACACACATCTCCCAACTCCAGGCCACGTGGAGGGAAATGAATTTAATGCCAAAATTGATTAACCACAGCACGCGCTGGGAATCATATCAACAAGTTTATATTTTATTAAGAGAAAAGCTCCAGGAGTTGTGCTGTTGAGTCATGAGACACGCCGCCCACCATCTGCCAATACCTTGTGCTGTTTGGCGTGTTTGTCCACTTTTTTTTTGTCCATGTTGCTGAGGGAGTAAGCGCTGACGCCAGATAATATGTAAACACACACACATGCAGACATGCACGTTACACATACGCTCCCGTCCCCTGAGGTAAGAAATTTCCGCCCACTCTACACCCATTATCTGTCTTGACCTCTAACCCTGGGCTTGTGACCTGATGGTTGGTCAGAGCTCTCTGCTGCTGCGTTTTGATTGGTTAGTGTGACTCTCTTTGTGCCCAAGCTGTGCTCCTTTGGGAATGTGGCGAGAAATGCAGATGATGATGGAGACATGAAGACTGGGAGCAAGAGACGGATGATGAAAAGAAGGCAGAAAATGATGTGTAAATATGCCGGAGCTTGTCAAGAAAGAAGGGAAAGGATTAGAGGGGAAATATGTTGAGTGTTAGTAGAAAGATTGCTTCAGGACAATGCAGAAATGTTGGCCTTTCGTTTTCACACTCGCTCCTGAATTGACTGAATTAATAATGGCCCTACGCTGATTCCTCCCGGGTTCGTTTCCTGCTGTTCCCTCTCGGGAGGCCTGATTTAGTTGTTCCTTTAGCTGGCCATTTCAAATGGCCTTGCCAGAGAGAAAGGGACCCTGCTGCCAGGCTTTGTTCTTGCAGGGGTGCGATGGGGGTGGGCTCTATGTGTCTTAAGACAGGGATTGTGGATCACGACCTGTAGAGGTTTAGGCGACCTTTGATCTTTGCCGCAGATATCACAAAGGAAGCCTTATCCCACCTCCCCTTCGTGCCTGTGAGGTCCAGTTTACCCTGTGACCTTCTAGAAAACAGCAGAGGAAAAGCCTGATAAAACTCAGTGGGGGGAAGGTGGCAAAGATTTGGGCCAAATTGTATGCAATAAATGCATTCATACAGTCGTTCTTTGACGCTACAGGTGGTAATAAAATCTGCACCCAACTGTCAGACTGTATACACTGTAGACATCATTATTTATTACTTACCTGTGAAGGGACATCAAAACCATTTTTACATGGAAGATGATTTATTGTGTCACATGTTTTGATGAGTCTAGTGTGCTTTAATGTGTATATATATATATTTATTTATTAGTTCTTTATTTTAATATATTTATTCATATTGGGCTATGTTTAGTGATGAAGCTGAAACATGTGCACTCCAGTACCTAGTTGCTTTTCTGAATCATGACCCTAAATGAATTCACCCTAAAGACACATTAGCCACATTTCCAGCAAGTCCAGTTTGTTACGATGCAGACCATCAAAATCTGGGCATGGTAACAGAATATCCTATAAAACCATCCCACTTTATAGGGATTTTTATGTTTGAGTCAAAGCTTACCAATCCAACCAATAAAGGTGGAGACACACTACAACCCAGTGACCTCCTCTACAACTATGCACTAAAAACAAATGGAGAGCAGCTCCATGTTTAGTCACACCACAGATCTTTAGTTGTTTTAAAGCCAGAAAATAAGAATAAAGAAAGCAAACAGCTGGATGTCGATTATCTTCTCCTTTGTTTCTGTGCTTTATTCTTTATTATAATTTAATGGAAGCATCATGCTGCTCTGAAATCAAGCTTTTACGTAGCTATTACTATTGCTATCCTGTTAATACTCTGCCTATAATATAGGGTAAGTGTGTGGTTAGCGGTAGAAACGTATCAGAAATCAGGGTTTACTGAACCAACCCAGACCGGTTGGTGGAAAAGCTAGTAGCAGCTTCAAGTCAGTACTTTTAGCACTATGAGTGCTCCAAAGCCAGCATAAGAGCAAGGAGATGTTCAAATCCACCAGGAGGTTCGTCTGTTTGTGCAGTGTAAAGTGACCACATATACCTCACTCGCGTTTCCTTTTCCCTGAGTGACACGAGTCAGAAAACGGGACAGAGGAATGAAGCAAAACAGTGAGCAGGTGTTCATACATGGACTTGCCAGGAAGATGTGTCATTACATTGTCCTTTCTTTTGTTTCCTGATCTTCTGCTTCCTGTTTCTGGAGCTCATTCGTGTCTCGTTTAAGTTGTAGCATTTTCTCTTCTTTTATTTATTTATTGCTTGTATGCGTTTCTGTTTTTATTACCTCCACAAAGGAGGTGGCAGAGTTTATTGTCTGTCCGTCTGCCTGTTAGCAACTTTACGCAAACACTAATGGACAGATTTTCTGAGAGGTGGGTCTCAGGATTTTCATCCCTTCAAGAAAACAAATTAAGTTATAAACATGCACCAAGCACCACAATATGTGGCCAAGAAACTGTAGATTTATTATTAATGTATCCAGGAATGTAATCGTGTATACTTATAAAATGAATGTAGAGGTGTTTAATAGGGTGGAAAGCACAATGCGCTTTTATAGTCATTGTAGTAACTTGTTTTTGTTTGGTGTTCTCAGCTAAGCATGGAGAAGGTCCAGGCCATGGCGGAGCAGGTGGAGATCAAGGCAAAGGTGGTGCAGACTGAAGTAAAAGCCCTTGTACTGAGACATAAAAAGGCACTGGAGGAGAGGGAGTGTGAACTTCTCTGGAAGGTGAGCTTCTAGCTTTATGTTCAGCTGTATCCTGTCGGTTTCTGCTCCGGACCATGTTGAAAACGGGCCCGTTTCCTCTCTGCTTTCAGGAAAAGCATATTTACTTTTCTACCATGTGAATCCAAATAAAATACAGAATGGAAACATTCAGTCAGGTGTGTTTAAGGTACATCAGCAATAACTGTCTCATCTGCTTTGTGAAGAAAAATAACATTGTATAGAACCAAAAGTTTGACTATAACAAAAAACCCTTGACTGTTGTAGTATATTAGTAATCTTTAAAAGATTAAATAATTATTGATGCTAATTAAAAGTACAACATAAGGAGTTGTCCAATAAAACAGGATTCACTCTGGGTCTGTTTTTCTTTTAAGAACGATTCATGAGATAACAGGATGTCATCCATCAGCTGTGTTTCTGTGTTGCTTAACATACTTTTATGTTATCTAGACACTAGTTATAGTATTCAAGCTTATCTTTCCTCTGAACATCTGAATCATGTGTTTAGAATATAAAACTGCCATGACAGATAATCGTACTGAAAGATGGTGCCTGTTATGGGCAGTGATTGCACCACGTTTCACCCAGTTTGTTGTGCTTAAATAAATCTGTTGTAAGTGCAATATGAGAATAATGGAAGGAACATGGAGTAACTGGTCATGTTGCAGTGCGATAATCAGTGAGTGGTACACGGTGGACGGGGTACACCAGGACCAGAGGTGTTACTAATTTCATGCAAAGGTGTTTTTGGCTCAGAACTTATATCCTCGGGCTGTAAGCATGCACTGGCATGATTACATCACTAACCCACAGCTGAACTCTGATGCGCCGCAGTGCAAATGATGCTACTTGCAAAAACACTTTAAACTTGTCCAGACATTTAAAGTACAACCACTTGAGCTTGTTCTGTGACTTTGGCATGGACCAAATGCTGCATATGCATCGAGTTAGGGTTGTATACATGCTGTATACAGCAAGCTAAAACACATGGGGCATGCTTTATCTTGTGTTCACCGTGGACACAAGGGGTGATGAACCACTGATTCCATTGAATCTGCACAATCAAAGGAGTCAGACAAACTACAGCCGGGAAATATGCAAAATTCCAGTCTGTGGTGGATCAAAACTGGTCTGAATCAGCTCTCCAACCGTAGTTAGCCTCTTGTTTCTCCAGCTGCAGCTCCTATCATTGGCTTTCAGACGTTCTCCTTGTTGTTGTAAACATCACCAGAAAATGGCTCCAGATCTTTTTACACTACTAGTGAGCCAACACCCCTGCAGGTGAACACTGGAGACCAATAAACTGCTGGTGAATGAATATGAAGGTAGTGCGCTATTAGAAATATTTGGACATCATTGTTTGGGCACCATTTTATTCTTGTCATAAACAGACTGGCCTTGCATTTGAGTGCATTCGGAAATGATTGTTTCCACATTCATTACAGGGTTTTATTAGCTTCTACTCAAAGATGACATAAAATACCTAATATTTGCCCCCCAGCGGGGAAATTAGTGCAGCAGCAGTGATGATCAACTAAAGCAATATCCTTCATAAAGATGAGCTGGATAAAGTCATTTTTAAGCCACGTCCCAAAGTAAATAATTCTTTTGTAAATGTGTCTATGACCCATACATCTGTGAGTCAATGACACCAGATTACCCGTGTTTCCAACGGCTGAATGTCAGATTTTAGTGTTACATTCATGCTGCATCAACTACTGAGCATGGTGGGGCGTCTCTGCACTACTGTGTTTACATCACACACGTTAATGTGCATGTGCTATGTGCACGTCTTACACTCTGTTTTGGTGCGATTCTGTGGCAGCGTTACAGCACTGCTTACAGGTCTGGCATATATTACAGCAGTTTGAGCAGTGTTGTGTGTACATGTGGGTCTGTTTAGTCTCCATGTGGATGCATGGACTGGATTATGCTGTGTACGTAGGTCTGAGCTACTTCCCTCAGAAATGATGAACTAGCCTTACATTTTTTCTGCCTTTGGTTTATAACCTTCTTTAGCTGAAATACTGCCAATTTCCCTGTTTATAATCTAAAGTGTCACGCTGGACTTGGATTTACATCTGTCCTTTCATTTAATTTACACCTCTATGAGGACTTGATATTTTATTTTTTACAGATTACCATACATTTCTTCCACTTTGCAGCATATTTGATGTTTGTAGACACTGAAGTAATTCCAAAACATGTGGATGAATGCACTTTAAGCTCCTAATGCGGCGAGTGAAGACGGTTTCATGATGTCACATCTGGAAAACTACACTTGAACTACATTTTGACTTGGAGCAGACTTGGTTAAAGAGTTTGGGATATAACATGTTCACATAAAAGTAAAAACCACTACCAAAACTTTTCCATGATATATTTATGCTGATATCGAAGGATAATAATGGTATGGTGATAATACTGGACATGTCTAACCTCTATAAAACTATCTTCTATGAGGAAACTTCCTTTCTTCTGCTTGTTTGTTGACCAAACCGAGGTTATGTGGAGGCATCCTCACGTGTGCTTACAAATGACATGGTGGTATTGAAGGTTTAGAGATATAAATGGACCAGCATTGGTGTCCTGCCTGATCATTTTACACAGTGTCAGTGTTTTTTAATAATAAACATTGATTTGGTTGAACTATATCCTGAATATACTGTAGATTGTGGGAAAGCAGCTAAATTAAAACCCAATAACATGCACACAAACTGATTGCATTGCCCCCCTCCCCCTCCCCCCACTACATCGGCACCACCAAAATGAATTTTTCTGCAACCAGACAGATTTAGTTTAGCTAATATTTGTTTAAATGTCTCTGTTTTGCTTGAGGCTTGTTGACTGCCGCCAAAAGCATCTGGTCAAGGTTCAAACCTGAGTGAATATTTGACCATTTAACTGGATCTGGTCCAGTTTGAGTTTTCGTCCATGTATTTTTAACAGGGTTGTGTTAAGGACCATTTGGTGCAGTGAAATAAATGAAAAACCACTCTGCCATATAGTCCTGAAATGTATGTCACTAAAGTCCTCACATCAGGTGCTGAGTTGTAAGTAGAGCTTAAACTACTTCTGAGTCATGCAAGATACCGAAAATGACTCTGTTAATGTTTCTCGTTGCTCGTGTCATCTATGGTGTAATGGCTGTGACACAACATCGTAGCAGAGGCTATAATAAGAGATGGAGGTTAAGTGTGACTCATTTGTCAGTGTGTGTCACTGAATCAATACACATGAATTGTGCTGGTCTAGGAAGTTGTAACTTAAAGCAGTGTTTGCAACGCCGAACATCAAGGGTTTCCTCTTGCTCACTTTCTGCTTGTGCTCTGTAAGTTTTTGTAATACACACCTTGCCTTCACTCGGCTGAGAAACTAAGACTAGTTGTGGATTTGCCAGAAAGCCCGACTCGCGTCTTTGTCTTCTCTAACCATAAAGCGTAACTCTAGTCTCACAGATGCAAATTGCAGTTTCAGATCCTTCTTTCAGACTCTTTGTTTCTTTTAGGGTCCCTCCCTTACCACAGAGGCAATCAGACTATTGTGTTGGACTCTTTGTGCTAGTTGATGGTCGGTGAGAGCCCAGTCTCTGTGCCTCAGGTTGTATCACCCTCTTTAAGGCTTTATACTCAGAGACTTTACTGTAATTTGATCTGGCTTCTCAAACAGGATTATGTTATGCTTAAGTTAGACCTTAAGGTGTCATTGCATTTTATAAAACTGCATAAAAAAAAAACTAGATTTGATTTCCATGATTTTTCTTTAATCGTAGTAACATGAACAATCATCAATACTCTCGACTCTAAAATGAGATTTAATAGGAGATATTTGTTGGTTACAAGTTTAAATCTACTTTGTTTTATTTGGAAATGTTTCTTGCACCGGTGCAATCTTCCTTTTCTTTATGTAGTCTGTGAGAATGGTTTTAAAATCTACACACAGTCACAATTTGTATGCAGGCTGCTATTTGCATGTCAAAGGCTATTGTTTTCCTTTTCTGAGGCTTGGTATCATGCACATGTTGCTGCCATCCACAGGACAGAGATTCTGGAACTGGTTTCCAGTAACTGTTGTTCTCTGGGATTTGATACCCTTTTTTACTAGTGCTGCCTAAAATACAGTGGTTGAACATTACAAATAAATTAGATTAATCCTGCAAGTTGTTGTGAAGGTGCAGGGATGACAGCATGGAAAGGCAACGTCCTAACTAATTTCTTGCGGTTGAAGAAAAGTAAGAGCGAATGCATTCAGGTTTCCTCCCTTTAAGTCATTTTCTCACTTTCTTTCCAGGTGGAGAAGATCCGACAGGTGAAAGCAAAGTCTCTGTACCTGCAAGTGGAGAAACTCCACCAGAGTCTGACCAAATTGGACAGCACCATTGCTGCTGTCAGCCAGGTACTGGATGAGGGCCACCACCTTGACGTGCTGTTAGCCAGGGAGCGTATGCTCACCCAGATCCATGAACTGAAGACCCTGAGGGCCTTGTTGCAGCCACAAGAGGATGACCGCTTCATGTTCACTCCTCCTGATCAGGTGGGCATCGCTATGCCATAGATTGATAATAGAATAGTGACGCATAAAAATTAAACATTGATTCCTATTTGTTCAAACAGGCTCTGTACATAGCCATCCAGTCCATGGGCCTGATCAGCAGCGGAGCATTCGCCCCGGTCACCAAAGCTCACGGCGAGGGTCTGAAAACCGCGCTTCGTGGCAAACCCGCCTCCTTCACCGTAATTGGATACGATCACGACGGTGAACCCCGTCTTTCTGGCGGAGATACGGTGTCTGCAATGGTCATGTCAGTCGCTGATGGCAACCTGTCTGCGGTGGAGGTGACAGACCACCAGAATGGCTCCTACACGGTCAGCTACCTCCCCAAAACTGAGGGGGAGCACGTCGTGTCTGTGTTGGTCTGTAATCAGCACATACATGGCAGTCCCTTCAAGGTGATGGTGAAGTCGGGCCGGAGCTACGGGAACCTCGGCTCCCAGGTGTCATCATTTGGATGTGAGGGGGAGGGAGATGGACAGCTGTGTCGTCCCTGGGGGATCAGTGTTGACAAAGAGGGATATGTGGTGGTGGCAGATCGCAGCAACAACCGCATACAGGTAGAAAGCAACCTTCACACGTTTCTCCTACATTCTATAAAAAGCAGAGCAAACTTGTTCTTCCTACTCACAGATAACTTATGATGTTTTTATTTTATGAATGGACATAGTCCTATTTGTGTCCACTATATATACACTAAAAGATTTCCATTATAAAATCGAGATGGAGGACAAAATAATGGAACAGTCAGTACAAATATTAGATCTTTCCTGGTTATATTGATCCCAACTACATGTTTAATGCCTAAATGTTTAGCAGAAAGATTAAAAGCTTTACGGGTTATGGTCCATAAAGGCTCTAATGTCACTGTGTTGAATCAGTGATAACCTGGTTATCAAGTCGATAAGCAAAGTTTCTCTCCTCAGATATTCAAGCCTTGTGGTTCCTTCCACCATAAATTTGGCTCTCTGGGTTCTCGACCCGGTCAGTTCGATCGTCCAGCTGGGGTTGCATGTGACAGTCAAAGACGGATCATTGTGGCTGATAAGGACAATCACCGTGTGCAGGTATGAGGACACAATCAGCGTAGCCCTGCTTTATATTTGTATATATCCAAACACCATAAAATACTGTCTAGAAAAGTTTGCATTTGTAAATACTTGGCTCGTGTAAACATGATGGGCTCATGGACATTTGCTTTGTCTGACAGGTGTTTACTTTTGAGGGCCAGTTCCTGCTGATGTTTGGGGAAAAGGGTACCAAGAATGGGCAGTTCAACTATCCCTGGGATGTGGCTGTCAACTCTGAGGGTAAGATCCTGGTCTCAGACACCAGGAACCACCGTGTACAGCTCTTTGGCCCTGACGGCTCTTTCCTCAACAAGTATGGCTTCGAAGGGGCCTTGTGGAAACACTTTGACTCCCCCAGAGGAGTAGCCTTTAACCATGAAGACCACCTGGTAGTGACCGACTTCAACAACCATCGGCTCCTGGTTATCAGGCCGGACTGTCAGTCAGCTCGCTTCCTGGGCTCCGAGGGCACGGGGAACGGGCAGTTTCTGCGGCCCCAGGGCGTCGCTGTGGACCAAGAGAACCGCATCATCGTGGCCGACTCCCGCAACCACAGAATCCAAGTGTTCGAGTCCAATGGAAACTTCTTATGCAAATTCGGCACACAGGGGAGCGGCTTTGGACAGATGGACCGCCCCTCTGGAGTGGCTGTGACGCCGGACGGGGTCATTGTGGTTGTTGACTTTGGAAATAACCGCATCCTCAAGTTCTAAAGAAGAAAAAAAAACTATTTTTGCATTCTCTCCCTCCATTTACCCCCCTTTTTTGCATTTTTTTTTATTTCTGTGAAGGAAATGGAGGTGAGAGAATGAATCAACGGAAAAGAGGCAGGTTCAGAGAGGACTGAGAGCCTGTTGTAATGAAGGGAAATTAAAACTGTAGATAATTTCCTTCATGTTCAGATATCTGTAGTTTAAACAACAAAGGGGGCCTCTACAAATCGATAATCAGTATAAAAACGAGCCATATTTCCTTTCCTGACTCTGTGGCTCTCGGTCCTCTCTGTCAGCTCTCTAGTATACATCTCAGGGAATTTCTCACTTCTTGAAATCTTGTACCCTCTGCTCAATACCTACCTCATTTAGCTCTTTATGAATGTACTCATAGTCACTGAGCAGAGGTTTTAGTCCGTGAAGTTTTACAAAGAAGAAAGTCTACCTCTATACTTTGTTATTTAAAGAGAGACAAAAAAGAATAGACTCTTGGGTTAATATTTGCACAGGATTAATGGAATTTGTTCTGTGCATTTTGAAATATACGTTAAAGTGAACCTCCTGAATGTTGTTGCTGAGACAATACTCAGACCGCTGTTGAGGCTGCATGATTCATTCTCATTAGAAAGCTTCGCTGACAGAGAAAACTCGGGTTCAGTAGTGACTTTTTTCTGATTTCTAGGCTAGTTAGGGTTTTTCTTTTTCCTTATGTATATTGAACCTTTTCTCTGTGAAGTTTCCAACGTCATGATAGCCGAGGAAGACTGTGTGACGAAATGCCAAACTTGATGGAATCAAAATTAGCTCAGGTCATCATAGGACTGATTGGAAATGATCAGTGCTTTTCAGGCTCTCTTTATGGCTTCACTGGCTAATGCTGATTTGATGAATTTATTGATGAGTATAAATATAATGCTTAGGAAATCAGCTCTAAAATTATCCCTGAAATGACCCCACCCCCCCTCCCAAGATATCATTATTCAAATATTGACCGTTCTCACCCCCTAAAGACATATCTCTTAAGACTGGATGATGTTCTTGGTAAATGTAAAGCCTAAACTGTCCAGTCACTTATATAAACAAAGAGTTATATGCAAGAAGAGCAGCATCTTCTCAAATGGGAGGATGTGCAAAAAGATTTTGGAGTTAAATCGTAGAGATTTAATCATATAATCCCTTTTAGACGAGGCATGCTGTGTGACAAAAGCCTCAAACGTAGACGCCTAATTTGGCCGTCCAGAGGACAATAATGACATCCAATTATAAAGGCCTAAAATAACAATCTCTTGGATTTAGATTGTGGTTGAAAGCCACACCCTTTGGCTCCTGGGGCCCAGGATTTAGTCCAATCCAATGAGAGGGCACTATAACAAAGCCCTACCCTATTTATTTATGCTTGGAGTTAAGAAGACATCTCCAGATTGAGCGTTAGTAGACCGATTCCTCTAAAGATGGAAGTCTGCAGACCAATTACTAGAGTCAACCAAAGTTAGAATTTCTGCACAGCAGCCAACTTTAGATTTGGCAATTAAATAAACTTAAACCCCTTCAACACATTCTTTCTTTTTTTTTTTGACCATAGCTGTCAAGAAGCCTTAAGTTTCTGTTACTGGTGGAGTTGAGTTCATTGCACCGTCTGCGTTAGGCTCTGAAGGATGGAGTTCTCCGGTCTGAAGCCCGAGGTCCACAGCCGTGTGATTAAAGGTTGAGGTGGTTTTTTTTAGAGAACAGAGGATACCTGCACCAAAGAGAGACTATTTCTCAATCCTTGCATTCATTGCCTCAGCTCATCAGCTTTTCTCAACACCAGACACCCCGTAGATTGAGCATAGCGTCTCAGATTAGCTTTGCCTGAACGCAAACTGATTATAGATGCTAGTGAAAGCATCCACAGTTAATCTGGCTCTTCCTCAGCCTGACACTCGCCTTCTGAGATGAGGGCTGTAGACGAATCAGGATTTACGCCCTTATTTCTCAGATGTCCTTAAACGTAACCTCCGTACTCTTATACCTCAACTCCTCAATACCTCAACTATGTTCCTCATTGCTGCTTCGCATTGAAACCGTCAAATACCTCAACCTGTTTATTCTAAATACCTCAATTTTACACGTATTTAAGCATACCTCATTGATGTTTTTACCTCACAAATGTATACCTCTTCTATCACAATACAGTACATGTCCCACATCTCTAGGACCAAAGATCATGGCACTGTTGTATGACTATATATTGCTACCGCTCTACGCTTGCAGCTCTGCTACACCTACTGTAAACTGCCTGGTTAAATATGCCTTTTATCACCAAGAAACCAAATATTTCAGATGAAAACATGGTGCCAAAAGGATCCGTGAGAGTTCTGTGCCAAACAGGGTTGGCATTCGGACCACGCTGAAGTGTCACTGGACCATTATATCATAGATACAAATGTTAATGTTAAATCAGAGCAGCTTGGGGATAAATCCTCTTCCTCTGATTGGATGCACTTAAGAGGGCTGGGCCCCCGTTTAACCTTACCTCATGATGAAGCTGTTGACGCACATACAGATTCCACTTGTACGTTGTTACTGTGCGTAAGCGCGAGGGCTTTGAGGAAGTGGCGAGTCTTTTTTTCTGGTTTAAAAATTGACAACTTCACGCGTCCGCCTTTTGAATGCACACGAATTACCTCCGATATCAGCACAACTTGACCAATATTTCAGTGTGGATTTCAGGATGCTGGATGTTGAGTCTGAACGCGTCAGAAGATTGCGCCTAATGTGCGACAGCAGGCTGGTTTGTTACCCGAGCAGAGCAGTTAGCACGTTGATGACGAGTCGGCTTGAGTTCACAGACCCCCGCTGCTTTGAACAAAACACCTTGTTTCAACCAATAATGTTTTTTTTTCTTTTGGTTTTCAGTATTACTCTGAGATGGTCACTCATGTTGCATCGGTTTCTTTTAAGATTGCAGAATTCTATCTTTAAGATCATTTGGTCTTCACTCTTAAAGAGGAAAAATGTATTTTAAACCTTTATTTGTGTTTCATTTTGTTGCATGCTTTAAAAGTCCTTGTATTATACTGATGTCTCCCAGATAGGTGTTGAAAAACTCAGATGGGGTGGGTAGCTGATTGTTGGGATGTTTTTTTTTTCTTCTTTTGTTTCTTTCTTCTTCAAAATGTATACCCAAAGATGTGTATGTGTGTGTTAGGATTGCATTGGATGGAATTGACCTTTTTGACCTTTGCGATTGTATTTCCTGTTCTCAAGAGGCTCTGCAGAGCACAACCTGCTCGGCCAGCGGAGATTCGATTCCTTAGAGACGACGGAGGTAGTTTTAGGGCGACTCTTGATGATCACATCATATTTTTCCTCCTCGTCTCCCTTTATCATGTAGAATATGTGTCGGCATGTAAACATAAGGTCCTTTCACACAGAGGCTCTGTAATTTAAGGAGCCTGTAAAAGTTTTCAGCATAAATCCACAAAGCGGCCATTTTGAGTTAAAGCCTTGTTGCTGGAAGTGAGTGAGATAAGTTTCTCTAGCACAAACCAGCAATCATCTCCCCTCCTCAAATCCAGGAAGTGAGGTGATGGCTGATGTGTTCAGTAGACTGCACTCCGACTCAAACACCCCCCCGCCCCCTCTCCTTTTCTTTTCTTTTTTTATTGGGCCCCTGTGGTTTATGTCCACCATTTTATTTTCGGCCTCTCGAGACTTTAAGGGAGAGAAGAAACGCAAAGCTGCACCAGACGTCATGTGCAAGGTCATAGACCTCCTTTTAAATGATTGTATACTCTAAAGAAAGAATGGAATAAAGGTTTGGACATTTGGAAAGGAAAAAAAAACTAAATAATGATTAAAAAAAACAAAAAAAAAAACAAAAACAAAACTCAGGTAGTTCCCAGCAGCTCTATGCTGCTGGCATCTCAATGAAATGTGTCCCTGTAGTGATGATGTAGTGACTTCTTCCCTCTTATGAACTTGCAGTACTAGTCTTGATTCTTTTGTGTGTCCATTTTAGATATTATAAAACAAATATTTCCCAATCTGAAAAAATGCTTTTGATTGGTTTCCCTTGATTTGTCTTTTTTTTCTTTTATTGCCAAGTTATTTTGTTTTCTCTCACAAAAAGTACAAATGCTACACACCACTCGATGCTCATTGGCCCTTTTAGAATGTATTTTGTGAAGAAAAGGGACAAATGGGATCTTGTTGATGCTCGCTGTCCACCTCCAGCTGCTGGGAGCCTCATATGACGCAGAGCAGGCTCCTAAATGTGCGATTCTGAATATTTCCAGCATGCAGAAGCGTCTGTCTGCGAAGCGGGTTCAACACCGACCCGGTGCTGCGTCCCGTTCTCCCAGCAGTCGGCAGAGTGCATGTCGAGCGCTGTGTTTGTGCGCTGCGTCTGTTATCAAAGCAGAAAATCCACTGAATGTATCCTCCTCTCAGTCCAAGAGGCAGAGTGAGCCGTCGTGGCCAGCTGAGTTTAGATGGGTGCTGCTGGTGCTTTCGTTATACAAAGCTACGCTGTGTGCATGTGTGTTTATCAGTTAAAACCCTGTGTGTGTGTGTTTACCAGCACACCTTCCCACCCTTTGAACACACTTACACATGTAGAGCTGAATGGAAACGCAGATGACAGGTCTTCAGTCTAAATAAGGCAAAGGAGACAATAATATTGTGACCACTTGCTGCTCTCTCTGCACTCTGTGGACTTTAAACATTTCCTATGCAGTTCTTTTGGTTGTTGTTTTTTCTTTGTTTACGCTTTAATAAAGTTCTATTTCTTTGACTTCAAATCCAGTGGTTGTCTTTGTTCTTACACTGCAACATTTAAAATAACCTATAAGGGTTTTCTAACAGCTTTTACAGAAATTGAGGTCCATCAACACAAGTTTGAATTAGTTTTTATCTTTAGGGTTGGGTTAAGGTAATCAATGCGTCACCTTTTTTCAATATAGTGAATGGCTAAACCGGCTCAGGGCAGAACAGGCGCACCCTGTGTTGGCCGAGAACTGGTTTGGACAGTGTTTCGTTACAATGGGGGATGGAAAGATGGAGCACCTCCATCCTAGTAGTAGTGACACTTCTGCTTTGCTCCTACAGCCCACCTCATCACGTCAGGCCAGATGAGTGGAGCACTACAGGGCTGCACGGTTTTAAATTGGACGTCTGAGGAGATTACCGGGTTCAAAATGAAGCAAAGGCTGTGAAAAGTTTGATTTAATATTTTGGGTGTTTCTGAAGTGTATCAGTGGAGCAGAAGTTAATCTTGTTAGATTATAGTTGGACATGAACAATTGTTTAGATCTTAACACAAAAAAAACCTCAACATTCACTGTAAATTTAATTTAAACATATTAAATCTAATACTGGTTTACTTTTATCACCGCTTTGTAAAACTCATTGATGACTAACCCATCACTGGGCTGTTACCGCCCCCTAGTGGACACAAGCGGAAGTAGGTTATCTTTTGCTTTAACTCAAAGATGTCAAAGGTCAGATAGGCGTTCATATTCTCTTCCAACTTAATGTCAGGTGGTACTGCTGCAACTGGTTTTAAACAAAGGTAGTGTCACAGCTGCCTGTGTCTACCTGTTGAGCTAATCTGCTTTATTTACAAGCAGATCTATCTGCTTTTGGAGATAATGCAGAGGGAGTTAGTCATAAGTGTGACATAGTGAGGCAAAAGAAACCCTCACTGGCCACTTTATAAGCCTGCCTTGGTGTTCCTCTCTGGACCTGCTTTTGCCTTCAGAACTGATGTAATTCCTCAGTGTGTTGAAAAGCTTCCACAGAGATTTAGCTGCGTATTGACATGACGTCATCACACAGACTGTGCTGATGCTCTGCTGGACTAAGTACAGTGAACTGATTATCAGTAGGAGACTGAGCTTTGTGACATGGTGCATTATCCTGCTGAAGGCATCCTTCAAAAGATGATGCACTGTGATGTCATGACAACATGGACATGGTCAGCTACAACACTCAGGCAGGCTGTAGTGTCTGAATGATGCTCAGTTTGTACCAAGGGGTTCAAAGTGTGTCAGAAATCTTTCCCCCACACCAGCGTGAGCCATTTACACAAAGCAGGAGGGATCCCGGCTTTAATGCTGGTTTATGTCAAACTGACCCTCCCACTGGTACGTGGGAGCTGAAATAGACTCCTCATGTTTTTCCATCTTCTATTGTCCAGTTTTGGTGAATCTATGAACTGTAGTCTCATTTTTCTGTTCTTAACTGTCAGGCGTGACACCTGCTGTGGTCTTCTGCTGCCATAGCCCATCTGCTTTGAGGCTGGGTGTGTTGCACATTCAGAGATGCAATCTGCATACTTTTTAAGTTCCTGTTGTCTTTGTGTCATCTCCAACCAGTCCGGCCATTCTCCCCTGACCTCAACAAGACATTTTAGTTTAGACAGCTGCTGCTCACTGGGTTATTTTCCTTTTCTAGAGTGTAAATCCAGGAGAGGATTGTGTGTGAAAACCCCAGTAGATCAGCAGCTTGTGAAACACTGAGACCAGCATGTCTATCCTGAGAGTTTAAGTTTATCTGGATGTATACAGCTGTTTAACTTGGTCTGCTTTTAAAAGCAAACACATTATCTGCCACCATTCACAGTCAGAAATCAGCCAGCTGTAATTTCCTGCATCTACAACTTGATGTCAGCAGTGCTGCATTTCAGACTCGCCATGTGAGCTAACCTCGCCTGGAGGTTTATGGTAAAGTACACAGCATCTATGTGATGTGCTGAATCCAATCAGATCAAGTAGAGTCTTTAATTAGCCTCCACTGTACAACGTGCAATGAAGCGTAAATGTGATGGAGATCTCCTGCATGTTTTCCTTCCTCAGGTAGCAAAGTGTCAATGACGGGATGCAGCATGGCGATTACG
The DNA here is from genome assembly GCA_037177535.1 of Pseudomugil gertrudae. NCBI lineage: Eukaryota > Metazoa > Chordata > Actinopteri > Atheriniformes > Pseudomugilidae > Pseudomugil > Pseudomugil gertrudae. Next base: position 6,102,197 of record JBAMHV010000018.1, read on the forward strand.
ATTGGACACAACAGCAGACTGGTGGGACCTCAAACATGAGCACGGTGCTGGGAGAGCAGGAGCGCTCCTATGTGTGAGCCCTAAACAGATGGCTGGGAGGTCTTCGGTCGTTGTGTGTTTTTGCATGAATGTCTGCATCCACAGTATGGGTATGGGTGCTCTCAGAGGAGCCAATTAGCAGCAGCAGACTGAGAAAGCGCCCCAGAGCACAGAGATCCAGACTGTTTCACTCTGTTCTTCCAGAATCAGCCAGAAGCATCAGTCACCTTGAGTCACCAAAGCTCCAGATCATCATTTCTTAGTTTTACTCCAGTCTTATCGTTCTGTGAAGGGGACACTTAATAAAAGCATGAAAGATATGGAACCTTAAGATGTAATATGACGTGAGCTTATTAAACCCATTTACACAACAGATTTCACAGCTAAATAATGTTTAACTACTTATCTTATTTTCATAAAGTGTGAACATGAAGACGAGTGAAACATGAGCTGAATCAACACAATGGAACAATAGGTGTTTCTGCAGTGATGCTGCTGGCATCCCAGTCACCATAAAACCACTCTCTTTCAGTTTTTACATTGTTTTAGAGGTTATAATGCCACAGTGTGGCCAGCTGGGTGTGCTCAGGAGGAGGAGGCCACCCTTAAATCTGACCAGCCCTAATAGTTGCTAATATTTATCTGGCTACACCTAAAATACTCTAAAGCAGCCACCAGATGTGACCACTGCACGAGGTTAGCTATTAATGCTGTTAGGAAATGGAAAGGATAGGAAAAGCTGTATGACTGCTGGATGATCCCAACCGATCGATTATTGAATAGAAATATATCATTGACTTTTTGCTTTTTACAAATTTAGCTTTACTTTTTTAAATCACTTAACCTTTAATACAATCTAGACATTAAAAACAAAAAAGTCCAACAGCTAACAGCTGTAGTTGTAAAGACACAAGAGTGCGTGTGATCAATCATTTAGCCTTTAAACAAACTGAAACTCTCAAACAATAGAGTCACTTCCATTGAAGCTGAAAAGCACTGTTTATACATATTATCACGTTTTTACTCTTTGGAAAGCAAAATACTTGTCTCTTGTGATGTTGCTTAAGCTAAAAAAGCTAAATGATGTAGCAGAGGCTGAGCAAACTCACATGGCATACACGTGCTGTTAATGATATGTGCTGAGAGCAGTTCTAAACAGCATGGTATGGAGAGTGTGAGAAGAGTTTATTCCCTGCTTTAATACAGCAGCTCATATGTGTGTGTTTGCAGGGGGATTCAGTATTGTGATGAAACGTCATGAACAAAAAGAGCAAAATAAAAACTTTCTCTCTGAATGATGCAACTTCTCAAACTGAAGAACCACAGTCCCCTGACATGAAAGCTTTTTCTCCTGTAATACAATACAGGAAAACACATTTCCCATGTAAATTCATGATATCAACATTTGTCTCCCTTCTTTTTTTTTTTTTACTTTGATTAATTCTTTATTTATTCATAAGCTTCCTGAGTTTGTTCACTGAAAACTGTCCCCGGGCTCAACAACCAGCGTGTGATTTTAGCAGTATTGAGTTCACTCAGGAGGACGCAGCAATGGATAAATAACATGAGGGGGGAAAAGAAAGATAATGTAAATCTCTACAAAGATTTTCTTATTAAAATCCAGCAGGAATCTTTGATTTTAAAAGGGTACTGTGTATGCCATATCAGTTTATTGAAATATAGGATCAAACATGTCAGAAACAGCTGTTTTATAGAATATACAGTGAACGATGCTTTGGGACTTTGTTTCTCCACACATGAATGAAGGCAAGGAATAAAAACAACTGGATCCCCAACTATTAACCTGCAAAGGGAGGCGTGGGTGGATTCAACCGATCCCACTGGTGCAGATCAGAGCTGGCAGCTGACGCAGTCCTGACTTGACGTTGAGGTGACGGAGGTCGTGACGTAGTCAGAATAATATGACCCGCCGTCCTACCCCCATCCTGAACGTGCCTTCATATCTAATTCAACCGTAGTGGTGAGCAGAGCCAGTTCTTGAGAAGGTGTCAGGAAGCAGATGAGCAGTATGGGGGAGTGGGCTGCAACAGAAACAGAGGCAGACATTGATTTTGTCTTGCATTTCACACTTTTCAAAGACTTTTCAAACACGCTGACTCCATCTTACAGATGAGATGTGCATGAGCTGTGCCTCATCGGGAAGACAACTAAACAAAACAACTCTGTTCATGAGATAATGAGGCTGACAGGATACCCGAAGTGAAGACATGAAATGCAACCTTTTTTAAATTGAAGTATTTCTATTTCTAAAAGCATCGACCACACAGCGTTTTTGTCATTTTAGCCACAAACATGATGAAATTTGTAGAAAAATCTCTTTTTTTTGTAGTGTCATGTATTATGAGTAGTGTTATTTTTTTTTGTTGCCTCTTTTATGCCTGTTGTCGCACCACAAACAGAGCTGAGGACAGAAATGTACAGACAGATTTAGCTCAGCAGGGAGCTAAAAGTAAGGCGTTAAAATCATCCCTATGTCTTGCAGCAACTGTTTATCTTTGTGGCTACTGCAAGACCATTTTTTTAATTGCAAATCTTTATACAAGCCTTAGAAACGACTTCATCGGGTATACATGCAACTTTGTAAATGTTCGCTGTAGTGTATCTTTCCTTTATCACAAAACAAGCAAACAAGAAATAAAAAAATCATAAACATCTATTACTATGAAACTTCCAGTGTGAGGAGGCAAGAAAGCTTTTGTGCTCTTATTGAATTTTAAGACAAGATAAGAATAAAAAAAGATAAGACTAGTTTGGGTATAGTTGCCCATAGTTGCCTTGATGCTCAGTAGTCCTCAGCCACCCTCGTTGTGCCGATAACTTCTGGACACTGGACTTGGGGAAGAATCCTCCATGCATGGTGAACAGCTTCTGAGTTTTATCAGCTGTGGTCTGAACTTCCTCTTTTGA
>JBAMHV010000018.1:6134856-6151212 GCA_037177535.1 Pseudomugil gertrudae
AATAAGCAGGAATTCAGACCAAAGCATTGCGGTTCTACTTTATACAGACAATAAATTAATTATTTACATGTTAAAAGGAAGGATTTAAAAGTGTGATGAATTCTCTTTAAAACCAATGAAAATAAGAGTGTTTGAAATCTGCTTTTTTACCAATATCAACCGATACTGATATATTTTTATCCCGGGAAATTATTTCAGATAAATAAGATTTATCATCTACTTTGGAGCAAGTTTGTTGTCAGCAGACACTTTGAAACAATCCCTAACACTGCTTTGATTTATAACATCTGCATGTTGTGTAAAAGTAAAAACTGATATTGATAGTTTTCTGATATAACATTTTAATGTCGATATTGACTGATAATATGGTATATCTATGCTGAAACATTCAGACTCATTGTATATAAAACACATAAAACAGCACTTTAAACATGTGACAGATAAAAGTCAAATGATTAAGCATAGCTCGATTATCCCAAACTATATGCAAACTCCTTTCATGCTGACTCTTGCTTTTTGTTTCTTACTGGACTTCTTAAAAGTTGTATTGCTTAGGCTGCTTTGAAAGGTTTAAATGGATTGAAGCTAGGTGCTTTAAGGTTATGGGGGAGTTTATAATTGCGTACAGACACTGTTCATACTGTAGATTCATGTTGTTATCACTGTATTGCAGAGGTGCCCAAAGTCGGTCAAGGGTCCTGCTGATTTTTGATGTATCCCTGTTCCAACACACCTGGCCTCCATTAAATGGATACAAAAGCCTGCTGAAGTTCAGCATAATGACCGATTAACTTGAGTCATTTGTGTTGGACCAGGGATAGATGGAAAACCTGCAGGATTGTGGCCCTCGAGGACTGGAGCTGGACATCCCTGCTGTATGCTAAAAACATCTAAAAGTGCTGTTGTGTGTGATGATTAGCTTGTCGCTTGTGGATACATTTTACACTACAATAAAAAGAAAAACCTGCACTTTTCCATCTTGTTAAATGACCAAAAACCGGCTTTGGTTAAAAAGAAGTCTGTTTTATGTCCATCTATCCATCCATTTTCTGGGGTCACCAGTCACCAGTCCATCACAGGGCCACAACCATGCACATTCACTCCTATGGGCAATGTAGAGTCTCCAATCAGCCTATCCCCAAGGTGCATGTCTTTGGACACAGTGGAAGGAAACCGAAGTAAGTGGGAAAACCAACACTAACACGGGGAGAACATGAAACTCCTCACAGAAAGGTTCCTGTTTGGACCCCTGAGGGGCTCGAACCAGCAACCTTCCTGCTGTGAGGCCACAGTCTGTTTTACATCATTTAAAAAATATTATTTTTTTCACTTTGGTTCAGTTTCTAATATCCTTTTATTTTCTACTGGTATTGTCTTTTATCATATAAACTGGTTTGTTTTTGTTTATTTTTATTGTGTTTTATATTTTATCATTTTATTTATTATTTGCTGTAAATTGTTGATGAATTTGGAACAGCTCAATTTTTCAAGTTTGCTTCAATGAACCTTTTATTTTTCAGTTTTCATCTTTTGAGACAGTTGATGTCAATGATCCAGACCGAGCTGAGTTTTAACATGGAAACAAGTTATTAATCTATATTTTATTTAACTGTCAGCATTTATTATTTAAGATACCAATAAGTGTGAAAGTGCTTTTTTGTGTGTGAAGAGTCTCATTCTGACTTCTCCTAATTAGGTTAGTGCAGCGCTCTATAAATCAGCATATTAACGTGAGTTAACAACCTCGTTGATGCAACTTTGTTTTTCTCTCTTTATTGTCCACAATGTTTCAGCAGCAGGTAAAAACAGCTCCACATGTCTGGAGAGAGAAAGAGAGAGACACTGTGTCTGTCATGCATCAGTGGACAGTCAAACTCATTAATAAAAACATTAACTCACAACAGCTGATCAATAGCTATTGACTCAGGCTGATTGATTTGCCACACCAGCGTGATCGATGGACCGACGTAATCCTGTGTGATTAAAGAGACGGGGGGTGAGAGACGGTGGGTGGATCGCAAAGATGTCTCACTTCATGCATGAGCATCCACTGACATTTAATACACATGCAGATATCTACAGTTACTCACACCTGCACATGCCCTCACACACACACACACACACACACACACACAGGTGTGCCTCAATTTATATCCAATTATAACAAATAAAAATACTCTCAACTTCTTTCAGCCGCACTTTGAATCCTCACTTCATCTGTATGTCACACACACACACACACACACACACACACACACACACACACACACACACACACACACACACACACACACATATGTTTACTGCATGTCAAACAGACATCTCCAGGGGTTTAACTTTATGACAAGCAAACACACAATAAACCTGCAGGACGCTGTATCGTCGAAGCTTCTAAATGTTCAGAGCCATGCACACGGAGGCAAAAAGCACACACACAAAAACACACTCAGAGGGAGCTGAGCGGGGAGTATAAAAGGGGCATCCTTCCCACTCATCAGAGAAGTGCTCTCCTCACTCTCACACACTCCTCTGACAAGCTGAACCTACTTTTCTCAAGGTGAGCAAGGCACTTGTTATTTGTTTGACTGACAGATAAAATATTTTTCTTATTAGTGGTTAATGCAGAACTAAAGCTCTGAGGTTAGACCAAAAAAAAAACTGTTAATGCAAAGGTGAAAGCACAAAATGAGCCTGTTTTGTTGAGAAGCTTGCCTTTTTGTGCAAGGTACTGTTTAAGGTAGTTTTACTTTTTACATATACATTTATAAAAATCTGACTCATGTCAGGTTTTTGTATGGAGATGTTCCGAAGGAGTGAAGTGGAAATGAGAAATTCTCTCTGCATCTGGTTAGTTTGACTTGAAGAAATTGTTCTCAGGATTTCCAGACGATCACAGCGGATGCTCCTGGCTGACGGTGTGAATATGCTGCGCTTGGATCGTCCTGATCTATTTCTGCCAGATGTTCTGAGACGTAGCCTTGTGGAAGACGACTGCGACTGTAGACCGGAGTGGATCTCAGCTTCTTGCTGAACCCCTCTCCTCTTTCTGTTTCAGATGACTGCAGGGCTGGGTGTGTGTGTCGTGCTGGCAGTCTTGTGTACAAGCTGTTTGGGGCTCCCCTTCTCTTCCCAGCCCTTAGACGAGGGTCATCGCTCCATCTCAGCTCCATCTGAAGGTGGGATTCTGTTAGCCAAGCAAACATTCATTGATATCAATCTTTTTATCTGCGTTTTCCCACCTGACCTATGCACCTGCATATTTTTTTGGTACGTGTTGAGCAGCTCTACTTGAGGCTGACACCCACATGGGGCAACCCCACCTTCGACACAGGCGTTCGAGCCCCCAGCCAGATCTTCCTCTGGCTGAGGATGTAGACTCCCGTGCAAATCTCAGTGAGCTGCTGGCAAGACTCATCTCCTCCAGGAAAGGTGTGTATTAGGGATGTGTTTTTGTGGGTTTGCAGTCTTGAAGGAGGCTGTGTGTGTGTGTGTGTGTGTGTGGTTTGTGTGTTACAACATCGAACACTTGGCTGCATGAGTATTTGATTGACTTTCAGAGATAAGCTTTTTCCTGCCATTCTCCTCCCTTCAGTCATAGCTAATTACTGGAATTAGTGCAAAGCCAGCTTTGTAAAATGAATTAGTGGCTCTGAAAAGCTTTTGTGGTGTGGAAGAGAGCGTATTAATGCCTGCAATCTTCCGGCTGTTCCTCTCCTACCATCTTATATCATCTTTTTATTTTTTTCCAACTCTGTCTTCTAGTTGCTCAACTTTTTCTGGTTTTTTTAACCAGAAGTGACACATTCTTGCCAGTTATCACGATGGCAGGATTTTTAGATACTGAAAGTGACTCCTTGCATACAGAATTGCTCTTCTAACAGCCTGAAATGTGTACATTACACACAGATTGCTTCATATTTTAACATGGGCTAAACACATGCTCAACATTTCCAGCATCCTTACTGAGTTTTATGGAAAACAGGCTACAAAGGTCTTTATGAAAGCATGCTAAAGGATGAACCTTTATTTAACTGACATATATTAACGTACCACATGAGTGTAAAGTGTATGAAAACACAAGTTGCAACTAAACTCCCACACACACAAACTTAGGCTCTAAAGTTTTTCCTGGTGGATAAAAAAACACACAACATGCTTCGAAGCTGTTAAATGACAGTAAATCATCAAAGGACAGACTAGAATAAACAGTGAAGGGAGTGTGTGCTTTTCTTTATTTCCGTGTGTGTGTGTGTTGTGGGTGTCTGTGCTCATGTTCATGCTGTTCACTTGCATGTTGCGATGTAGGAGGTGTCGTTGTCGAGCCTTCTGCGGCCAATCCTCTCTGCACGCCAGGGAACCAAAATGCTGTATTTATGTGTGTGTGTGTGTGCGTGCGTGTGCATGCTGGTGAGTGTGTGTGTGTTGTGTGGGAGGATGTGGGTGGAGTGAAAAGTGCATCTTTTTGAGCACACAAACAAATAACCAGCGATTTGTAGACTAGAAGCAGAGCTAATGTACAAGAGGTTGGGGTGTGTATGAGGGTTTGGGGGGGGGTGTCACTGAACACATTATTATGTATATATAATGTGCATGGATGCAAAAGAGAGCTTAATTGTGCGTTGTCAGGCCTCCAAGTCCAGCTGTTGTTGCTGCATCCCCTTTTTCCTAATATTAGTGTGCATTTCTGTGCATGTTTGTGTGCATAGGAGGGAATTAATGAGAAAGCAGGGACAGAACCATAACTGGGCACTTAAGATGCTCAAACGCGAATGGGCTTCACAGGAAAGCCTCAAATCTAGATCAGAGAAAATGTCAAACCCACATACAGAAAGTAAACACCGCCGTTTGGGAGCTGTGAGGAGTAAAGTTCCTCTGGAAGGCATTAACAGCAAAGTTAGGATTCACTGCCAAACTAAGTGCCACGCTAATGTAGAAAATGCAATCAGAGGTTGCAAAAGTGACGAAACTTGATATTAAAAGCATTCATCAGTGGAAAGACTTTCTGCAGCTGCATCTAAACTGCAGGACCGGATCAGAGAGGCTGTTGTGTCCAGTTTTATTGAAGGAAACAGCATCAACTGCATGGTTAGATCTGTAAGAATGTCAAAAATAAGGAAAGTTTTGCTTCTAAAACCAGAGCATCTCTCTAAAGGAAGCCAAAAGTAGAAGCACACAGTCCTGTGAAGTTTTCTCATGCGCCCTTCTCACTCAGAGAAATACTGATTTCCCCTGTGCTTTTTCTCTTCTCAACCCACGCCTTCTTTTCCCTCTTCATCCCATCTCCTCCTCATCCTCCCAGGCTCTGTGCGCAGAAATTCCACGGCAAAAAACAGAGGTGGCGGAATGAACGCCAAGCACCGGATAGCAGACAGGGACTACTTGGGCTGGATGGATTTTGGCCGCCGTAGCGCTGAGGAGTACGAGTACTCCTCGTAAGGAGTCGTGGCTCCTGGCCCATCCTTGCAGGAAGAGGAGGATAAGCTGAAAAACAACCCACGCAAGCTGGCTCATCACAGTCTCACAATAAGAGTCTATTTATGATGTATTTGTTGTACATTTGTTTGTAAAACTGTAATAATGCAATATTCATACTGTATGCCAAATTTTGCAGAGAAGCTCTCACTGTTTGTTTCTGGTTCTTTTCTCTGGTTTCTTTATCGTTTGGGAGAGAGGACATGGGTCTGTTGAGACTAACTGGACTAAATAAAAACTAAAAATACCATCTGGATGTGAGTTCTTCCAAAATGAAGCATGCTGGTTTAGTCTGGTGATACGTATTAGGTGCTTCGCCAACAAGTTTGCTGCAGTGTTTGTACAATACTGAAAAACTTTCTCATGATGCAGAACAGATGTGATGATGTCGGCATATCTATCTCTCACATTTGGCCTATACATAACATGACTAGGGCTGCAGTTGGTTAGCACTGTGGCCTCACAGCAAGGAGGTTGCTGGTTCGACCCTTGGCTGGGGCGGGTGTCCAACCCTGTGTGGAGTTTGCATGTTCTCTCCGTGTTAGCGTGGGTTCTCTCCGTGTTAGCGTGGGTTCTGCCCGTGTTAGTGTGGGTTCTCTCCAGGTACTCCGGCTTCCTCCCACAGTCCAAAGACCTGCACCTTGGGGATAGGCTGATTGGAGACTCTAGATTGCCCATAGGAGTGTGTGTGTGTGCATGGTTGTTTGTCTATGTGTGTTGGCCCTGTGATGAACTGGTGACCTGTCCAGGATGTACCCCGCCTCTCGCTCATTGTCAACTAGCTGGGATTTGCTCCCCCTCGACCCTGTTCAGAGATAAGCGGTAGAAAATGGATGGATGGATGTCATGCTACGTAGATGATACTCAGCTATATTTGTCTATGAAGCCTGATAAAACCAATCAGCTGGAAACAGAAAATAAAATGAGCAATGAAAATCTATAATTCTGTCTGACAGAGGTTTGAGAAGGAGTTTTCATTTCCTTTGCTAGGTTTAGCTCCATATAAACAATGATCATGAATTTCCCCTGTTTAGTTTATAATTAAGCTACGATTAATTGGATTTTATTTTTAGAGGTTCCTTCAGATTTGTAGAAAATTGGAGGGTGTCCTGGAAGGCCAGGTATTAGATAAATCCCTCCTTTAACACACCTGACCCTTATTGATGTTAAGCTGCTGAGGAGATCCATTTGGATCAGAAGTTCAGAGCAAAGTGAAACATCTAAAACCCACAGGACATCTAAAATCCCTGCAGTGAATGACGTAGGGGACGACTGCACTGTATAAATAAATCTGAATGAAAAGGAGGAGCTGAAAGCTTTTTAAAAATCCAGCCTGTGTTAATTTATCTCCACTGCCCTGATCGTATCTGTCTGTCTGAATCAGCAATCACTATCTATGAAGCATTTTTTATGCAAAATAAGCAACATCCCGCCAATATATGCAGGTAAAGTTTCTTTTTAAACCATGATCATGCTGTTTTGTAAAAATGATTAGAATCAGAATAATACTGTATTAATTTAAACAGGAAAAAGTTGTATTAGGTAAGATAAAACAAAAGAAGTATTAAACATGTTAGTAGATTTAATTAGGATTTATTGATTAGACTTTAGGATTGTAAGATTTCCCTTCAGTTGTTTTTAACTGCATGACTTGAGCCAGATGATTTTGTTGAACATACAAAAACACGTCAGGCATTGTGATTTTATGTGCAATTATTTTAAGAAAACCCTCAATATTAAAGCCAACATATTTATTATATTACCCTTTCTGGGACATTTAATTAAAAGCTAAGAACAGCTAAGCAGTAGCTTCCAATGTAACGTCAAGGCAGAACATTTCCCACAAAAAGCAACTCAATGTTACAGCAAACACAAATAAGACAACATATATAAGCAACAAAATAAGGTTTGTCTTGCATCTTGTAGACATGCTGCATAGACCACACGGACTCACCATGTTTAGTCCTGACTCCAGGAGATTGCTCCCCAAGTTACTCAGAGCTCGAGATGGGTCATATTATTCTAGCAAAGCAGAGCTGTACTTCAGTGCTAGACCATGAAAGGACTTATCCACAGGCAGAGCTACTTTAAATCAATTCTCTGGGCAACAGGAAGCAATAGAAACCATAGTTTCCATCAATAGAGAAAAGAATGAGCCAACTTTCCCTAAAAGGTTTCATTGGGATTTAGACTAATACTTCCTGCTTGCTGATTTTAAACAGATTCTTTTGTGTCAGTAGCTGCATGCATCACATCGCTAATCATCTGGAAGAGCTAAATCCTTTGTGTTAAGCCACTTGATAAAGTTGTTTTGCTCTCAAATTGACCTACGATACCTCAACATGATGGAACCTCTGCCATGCTTTACTGATACTGTGGTGTTTCTTCCCTGCATGGGCTTTTTTTCTTGTATATGCAGACAAATACATTATTTTACGGAAGACCTTTTACTGCCCAAACACATTATCACAGACAAATTGTTGCTCATCTTGGAGTTACAGCAAATGTTGCCTTTTTATGCATTTTCTTCAGTGTCTGTCCCCTTCTTGGCCATCTTTGATTGAATCATAGTATAAAATGTATGCTACACTCTCAGACCAACCTTCCTTATTGATCCAAATCACCATAAAGCTCTTTGAACACATTTTGTGGTATTTGTTCACAATCTGTGCTTGACAAATTTGTTAAAGGTCTTCATGTTGTTAATGTAACTCGTCAGCATTCATGCTAATATTAACCAAACATTTACCCGGGAGAACAGGGCATAATCGATGTCACAGGAAGGACACAGCTCCGGGTTTAAACATAAAGGTGACGTCCGTCAGACAAACATCAGTTGTCTTTGCATGATGAAAAAAGAAGGCAAATAAAAAAAATGCTGGGCCATGAGGAATGATGCTGGTTTTAGAGTAAGATGAATTCAAAGCAAGATGTGCCTGAGAAACAGGGTCAGTCTGCAGCCTTCAGAGAAGATGAAAGTCAGTGATGCCTTCAAAAGAAAGTAAAGATCTCAGTGAGCTAAACCATCTGTGCTCTGCAGGAACTGATATGGAAAGAATTATCAAAGCAGCTCAAAAATAAATCTCAACAAAATACTTTTGGTTCCCATGAGAGCTGTTTTGAGAAAGGAATACTCTTCATTTCTTTTCCTACAAAAACAGCAACTCCGATCAGTGCAAATTTTATTATGTTACAAAGTCCAACGAGTTAAGGAAATTGGTTCTGGAAAGAGCAGAGATCCACAGAGGTGGTGAAACGTAATGAATGATGCCCGTTTAGCTGCTCCCGGCCCCTCTTGTTAACTCAAAGATGTGTCTTTGTGAGCGAGAGGAGGAGAGTGGGATCGATGAACAAAGCAGGCTTGGTGAATTATTCAGGGAATTGTATTTGGGGTGCCCAGGAGAGAAAAGGAGGTATGCCATGATTTTTGTGTGTGTTAGACATTAAAGCCACGGGCTTGGGCTGAGCACACACTTGAAGCAGAAATTTACAGAGACTTTAGATTAATAGCGATCCATGGGAATCGACCCAAACTTCTGTTTCAAAGATCTGAGGAGGAAAGACTTTAAAGTTAAAAGGTTTAAAAGCTTCAGTGGGACTGCTGGTAAAATGCCTCCACAGTGTGTGTATTCCTACAAAAACTAAAAAGACACACACACAAACCCTTTCCACACCTTATGGAGTGATTCAAGCACTTGTTTATAAATAAGTGTGCTAGTTTTAGTTGCTGATGGGCAAAGTCACAGGAACAGGAGCCACATAAGTGTAATGAGCTTTAATGAAGATCCAGCAACACAGACTGCAGATGGTCCAAACTCTTCCTGGGTCTGGCTGGACATCCTGTTGTCTCACCTTCCTCTCCAAAACCTTTCTTTCCTCGACTGAAGATTAGTCAAATCAAAAGGCTCTTAAAATAAAACAACTTCAGCAACGTGACTATGTTGATGGTCTATTGGCCCTGTGATGGACAGGCTACCTGTCTCAGGTGTACCCTGCTTCTCACCTGAGAGCAGATAACCATGACACTGTGTTGGGACGTATCTGTAACAGGATTCATCAAATTCTCAATAGAATCATTTTATCAATTGTATTTATTTATGCTGTGATGGATGGGGAAAATGTCCAGGGTGTACTGGGATGGGCTTCAGCTTCTCGCGACCCTGGCTCATGGTGTCCTGGGTTCTGTCCCTGACTCAGAGATGTGCAGCCAGTGGCTGGCGAGGCAGGCAAGCCGCCCACTGGGACTCCCTGTGACCTATGCTCTCTGGTGGTGGGTGCAGAGATACACACCCCACATGTACTGGTTATTGTGTTCATAGTGACTTCGGCTGTGGGATCTTTCAGGCTGTAAAATACTTAATGAAGAAGCTCAGTATGTACATCTCTTCTGTTATTCCTCCCTTTCTTTTATTTCTTCCTTCTTTTTCCCCCCATGCTTTTTCTCTGCTGTCTCTCCCTCTGATCCGATCCACACACACACACACACACACACACACACACACACACACACACACACTGTTAAAAACTCAAACCAAAAAAGAAAAAAAACACATATTTGTGATATAAATAATAAAATAAAGAATAAAATGTACAAATCAGGGGGAGACTATAGAAAAAGCTCGTCTTGGCAGAGTGAATGTGTTCAGCAGCCAGACCATCATTCTGGAGCCATGATGCTGGACAGTACTGGTAAAAAACAGAAGAGCACCCTCTGCTGTGTAAAACCACTGATGACCTCTAACTGTTGGAAACATCTGGCCTACACAGCCCCAGGTATATCACTCATTTTCACCATTTAATTATGCTTATAATTTTTCCTTTGAAATTAATAAATCCCTTTATATTTAATTACATTTAATCACATTAATTCATTTCATACTGATGTTTTAAATTTCCACACAGTGTGCAAATGCTTAAACTGTGAAGAAAAGGTAGGTACAACAGTGAAGTTTCAATGAGTTGAACAATAATAACCAAAATGAACTTGAATCTTCTTCCAGACAAAAATGAATGAATGCATATAAAGAATAATGACTTTTTAAAAAGAGAGAAATAAGACAATACTGTTCAACACTTGTAAAGTAAAAGCAAGGATGCAGTATTTGCACCTACAGGTCATCTGTGGAGATGTTTGTTGCTCTTGGAATAAATATAACTATCAAAATGTTATTCTAGAATGACAAATATCCAGCATGAGAGGGGTCTGTGACATTTGAAGCGGTTTTATTTAATCCGGTTAGAGTTCCTGCCTAACATAGTGGCATTTTTTGTTCATTGCTCACCTCTCTTACCCTTTAGACAGAACAGGTTTAATAAACAATCCTTGTCATATCCCTTATAATGCACAGGAAGACGGTAAAAGGGTCATTTATTATTGCAATAGATGTGGACACACCGATACACATGGTAGTTTGCATACTTGTGTTGTGTTATTTGTGAGCACCATCTGCTGGAGGAGGGTAAATAAAAACTCAACGGCTGCTCCTCTTTTTCCTGTCATGATTACCCTGATCTGGATGGAGTCGTGCCTTCAATAACAAGAAAGCAAACGCATCTGACAGGAAGTGCAAAACGTATGATTAGATTATTATTTGATTCATCTTTATTTGGAAAAACCTCATAACTTACAGGTATGTGGTTCTTGATATGAGCCCCACATTATACTTTCTTTTCTTTAAGTGTGTTATTAATGACATTTCAGTGACAATGATGAATATATACAACAACTTTTTAGCAAAAGAGTTTAAAATTAGGATAAGGTTATCAAAATAAATCAAAATAAATTAAAACACGTCCAACTATGGCTGTGAGCTACTTCACAACTATGTCAAACATAAATTAATATAAAAAGTGAGACTCTATTGCTTCCTTGAAGAGAAACTTTCAGGAAAAGTTTCCAAAGCCTCAGACAACAAACTTTTTATTGGCCCCTCCAACTACTTTCCCCACCCTGCTTATCGTCCTCATTAGCGGTGGCTTCAGTGCATCGATTTGTCCAGTTCCATGGAATCAACTTCCCAGTATAACAACCAATTAGGAATAATACTGCCATAAAATCTGTTATGGGATTCCTTGGAAGTAACTCAGACTCACACCTTTTCACTTGTGAAAGACAAAGGTGGGATGAAGATGAGGTCATGTGGTTGACACGTCTCACATATTTGATGTTTAAAAAAATGCATTTATAAAATGTGCATCTTAATCCAGTACAGAAGAAGAAAGGCATGGTTTCATGCTACAGTGACTACAAATAGCCAGTGTGGTGACAGATTCAGCATAGCGTGCCTGTGCATGTCCGATTGAGTGTAAGATTTGGTGGATGTGTTTTAGAAAAGGCAAGAGTGGGAGTACTACATCTAGCCAGCAGAGTCAGTCTCCAATGCAGGGATGTCTAAATAGCTCTATTTTATCATAGTCTCTTTAAATGGGTCAGTTCACTCAACTGTGTTGAATCAGAATTGCATTAAAACATTTTATGTGTCCAGACACTTAAATATTGATTTTAAAAACTGTTCCGCAAGCTAGTTTTGGGCTAGATGCTAAGCTTAGCATGCTAATATGCTTAAAAGAGCACTTTAAGGTATTGCGTGCCAAAATATCTATTTGTCAAAGCACAGCTATGGTTTATTAGCATGTTTTTGGTTGGGGCTTAAAAACATATTCCATGTAGAAATCTGGTCTAAACATTAGATAATTAGAGCTACTAAATCTTTGCCTAAATTTAAGGCAATTGTTTGAACAGAATGTGAATCCAAATGGTCAATTCTGCTTCTAAAAAGTCTTGAATTCATCAAAATTTCTTAAAACCTGGCCACATAAAAGCAAAAACACAGTTCATATTTTGTACATACTAACCCAATAAGTTTTTTTTAACCCCATAAATTATTTTCTTTATTTTACTCAAGCACTACAGTGGTTAGTGAATAGCACTAATGAGTTGAAACTAGCAGGGCCATATCACAGTTGGTTAGTACGAGCATTGTTAATTGTTTGGGCTTCAGATGCCTTCAGACCAGATCTTCCTCCTCCTTTGCTACCATCATGACTAGTGGCAGACCAGGTTACTCCTGTGGCCCCGGGGCTTTCATGGCCATGCTGGCTCCGACCATGCCGGGATAACTCCTGTTCCTCCTCATCCCATCTGGTCCAAAAGGGGAACCGGACCTGCGCAGCCCACCCAGTGGCCCCAAGATGGGACCTGCGCTCACTGCCCTGCCCCCAGAAGCTCCAGCTACACCCAGCCTCTTCACCTTGTCCAGTAGGTTGAGGTTGTGGACGGTAACACTCACATCTGTTTGGCTTTCGCAGTCCCTTCCTCTCTGTCTGCCTCTCATGCCCCCAGTAACTTCCTTCAGAATGGAGCGCGCCGGCTTGGAGGCCAGGAAGTTGTCATATGAAGGACTTTTGAAATCAAAGCCAGAGGAGCTTGGCACAGCTGAGGCGCCAAGCTTTGTGGGGGAGTTTGGAGGGGTAGATGGGCGCATAAGGTCAGGGTTGGGTGCTCGGTTTGGGGCGATGGAGGTGCTGAGCAGGACTCCTCCGCTGCCCTGACTGTTCTCCAAGCTCTGATGATACATGGCTGCTGAGATACCCCTCTCCTGGAGGAGGCGCACTAACCCCAGGGAGGTGCTGGTGGTGCGTGTTGCATCTCTGCACAGTAAAGAGTGAACAATAAACTAAAAGCATTAATCTTTCATGTAATAATCGTCCTTCTTTTAGCCATTTCTTG
Source organism: Pseudomugil gertrudae (assembly GCA_037177535.1). Lineage (NCBI taxonomy): Eukaryota > Metazoa > Chordata > Actinopteri > Atheriniformes > Pseudomugilidae > Pseudomugil > Pseudomugil gertrudae. The sequence goes on from JBAMHV010000018.1 coordinate 6,148,058, forward strand.
TGCAAAACTCTGCTTTGCTTACACAAAAAAAGTAATTAACAGTGAACTCATTAAACTAATTTCTGCTTTAGAAAGAATTAAGTTTCCATTTAAGAGGACAGCTAACAGTGTTAGCACATGTGAGGCCTTGCCTGAGGTTAGTTGAGGACTCAGAGGGCCTGAGGCTGAGCCTGCGGGGTGTGCATGGAGTAGCAGCAGGAGTACCCAGCAGAGTGCTGGTCATCACACAGGAAGATGACGCAGGAACTGGGTTTAGACTGGAAGGAGTGAAAACCAAAAATATGCTCAACTTTCTGTCTTGTTTAAACTACTTAAACTGCTGCTGTTTTATGAGCAAACTAAAATGCAAGTTTGTGTGCACAGAAGATGTTTAAACCACCTGCAAGTATTATTTAACAGCTTAGCAGAAAGTACACTAAGCATTGTTGTGTGGACATGTTGCCTCCTCAGCGTGGTAGACATGAGTTTATTACGGTTAGTGTACATTTAGGATGCTCACGCCTCTACAGACGTCTCAGTTAAGTTACAGGATGGGCTTAAACTGTTAAAGTTTGTATAAAATGTGCATATAAGTCATTTAAAAGAGACATTCGGTGTGTGTTCTCGCAAAGCCAATAGATTTTTCATTTTTAGTTTGTAGTAGGAATTAAGTAACTTTCAGTAGCTGAGTTTTACTGAATTCCAGTGGATTAAATAGAAAAAGCAATGATCTGTTATACATGATCACATCATCTTTTATTCCTCTTCACATTACACTGGTGGTTTGGTAACACAGTGACGGCTGGTTGTGGCTGCATATCTCTAACAGCTAGCTCCACTCCTCTGGTTTCTAAGTCAAATTCAGTATTATAAGTTTTTAAAGCTCTTGACAATCTTGCACCATCTTATTTATGCGAGCATTTTAGTGTTCGTGAGCATGAGGGAGCTCTAAGGTCATGCAACCAGACATACCCACATCTAAATGTGAACACTGGGGTGACCAAGCTTCTCATTTCAGGTTCTGGAATAAGCCTCCTGTGTTTCATGTTGTCCTGGACCTGGTACTTGTTAGGTAGAGACTTAAAGCCTTTTTCTTTACCATTATTTTCTTTCTTTCTTTCCATTCTTTACCATTTTTACAACTGATAGTGTTGTGATGTTTTATACTCTTCCCTCCACCAAGATAATTTTGCCTTAAATCTAATGCCCACAGCCACTAGCAAAAAAAAAACCCAGATTGCTGGGTGCAGGTCTGTGCTGTCTGTGTGCTTCTAGTTATTTTAATCTTTTTTTTATTTTGAGTGTTTTCTTCCTTTTACTCATCTCTATTTTCTAGGGTACATATTTTATTGCTATAGAAATAAAGCATCAGAAGCAGCATGGTACCTTGGCGTGACCCGTGTCTGCTCGTCTGTTGGGTGCAGGATCCGACAGGTTGTAAAGGTGTAAGTAGAGCTGGTATGAGCCATGCATTTACCCGGGTAGTATGCAGCTGAAAGGGAACCAAGACACAGTTATTTACAAGCTTGCATTTTATACACCAGGGATATAGACTTTTGTTACTTCAGTGGTTTACCAAAACACATCATGAACAGGGTCTTAAAGAGCTCTCAGCTTCAGTGTTCACATCTTCTGTCTCTTGCCCCTGTCTGTACCTAAGACCTGTCCTCATCATGTAAAATGCAGCTCAGTCAGGTTGAGATTACATGATTGATATCATCATCATTTTTATTATCAGACTCAAAGTTCATTGTCAATCACAAAACATCACACGCAAACTAATAAAAGACAGTTGTACCAGTGCTTGACTGGTAACTGGTAACATACTGTGCTGACAGAGGGGTCCACCAGAGTCCAGACAAGACAGATCTGGCAGTCATTTAAGCAACATATGAAATTGTGCATCAGATGCCTCATCAGAGCGTGGAAAGAGTTCACATGAGTCTGACAGAAAAGCCTTTTTAACTACATTTTAAGAGCATCATTAAAGGCAACCTTAAGCTTTTGCAGTGAACCTTTCTTGTACTTACGCTACAGTGGGGCTGTAAGCAAGGTGCACAAAAAGCTCTGAACAGCTTCATTTATCAGTGCACATGTGACATTTCTGCACTGTTCAATATTTCCTTTTTGTTTGTGTTTACGAGCAGCAGGAGCACCAGGTGAGCTGTTTTTCTCAGACTGCTCTGTGCTGATTTTTACTGACTTGGAAGCTATTTTAGTAAAGTTAGATGCACACCTCTATTCTTCAGCATGAATCAACAAAAACATGAATGTCAGTGTCCAAATATGTCCAAATGCATTGCATATCCTCACCCAGAGCATCAGTGTTGCTGAGGTGGGGAGACGGGGATGGAGATGGTGGAGATGGTGGAGCGAGGCTTGTTGGAGGCTGCATCAGGTTGGCATCGCCTGTGCTGGTGGAGGGCACAGCTGGTGAGGCAGAAGCTGAGGAGGTGGGCAGATTCTGGAAGTATTGCTCGCCTGGTTCATCTTCTTCAAAGCCACCCCATGGATACACCTGCAGAGAGGACAAAAAATCTACACTGTCTAACACTTCACAGGAATACACTATCAGGAGTATTATTATCTTACACCATCCATGCTCTTCCAGCCTTCCTCTCTGATGTTAACTGAGCTGAGAATAAGCATCCAGAGAGCAGACGTTTGCTCCTTTTGGCACATGGCTCAGTTAAAGCACTGGCAAATGTCTTGCGGACCAAATGTCAGCTATAGGTGCTGTGTTGACCTGAAGTGGCCCAAATATGTGAAACTGGCCGTGGGATTACAGCAATTTCCCTCTGGGCCAGATGTGGTGGTTCTGTGTCTGAGTGAGAGACTCACATGACTTACATGTCTATGTCATAAGTCAAATATGGGCCAAAAAACTGCTGTGGGTCAAAGTTTTACTATCTGAGCTCTTTGATAACACAAACACACCCCGCACAAACTCCAAAACCTCTCACACAGACCTGCTCCAGCTCGAGTTCGAGGGGCCTGTAGCCTTTTGGCACGACTCCTGGTCTGGCATCCAGAATCACTCCAAGGTGAGGCTGTGCTAACTGCTGCCAGTGGTGAAGAGTGGCAGAACCTTTAAACACGCACACACACATACACACACACACACACACACACACACACACACACACACACACACACACACACACACACACACACAC
>JBAMHV010000018.1:6151312-6164794 GCA_037177535.1 Pseudomugil gertrudae
ACACACACACACACACACACACACACACACACACACACACACACACACACACACACACACACACACATACACACACATATGAAAGAAATGTGCAGAAATCATTTGAATTTCCCTAAAACACTTGTCAGCACTTTAGTTTTTCCTGTTTTAGTTTATAGGTTTTAAAAACGTGTCAGCAGATAACATTTATCTAAATTAAACAAGTAATTATTTATGTTTGCAATGTAACAGCTGTTAAGGTATTTGGCATTTCATCATGCATAATATAACAAAAAAATATATTTAATTTTAATAAATGTAAATTAATGTAAAAATGTAAATAAATTAAACAAATTAAAGATTGATCATAAGATGGCAGTGATAAATATGAATAAACAATAAAAAGAGATGTATAATAAAATAAAAAAAAACTCCAGAAAATGAAATGGAGTTAAGTAGAGTGAGAAAATGTTTTATTAAGTGTTATTAACACATGGTAAACAGAGAAAAGACACAGAAGAGTGAAAATGGAAACATGAGAAAGAATAACATAACAAAGAAAATCATACATAAATAACAATGAGAGAAAATGCATTTATGCATTATGAAAGTAACAGTAAAATGCAACAGAAGTGCAGATGGGAGGCTTCAAAGTTGGACATTGTTGGTAAGTTTTTATATGAAATGCGAGTTTCTACCAGCAGAGGGCAGTGCAGGTCTAGAACAGTTAATACTGAAAGACAAGAGCAGCTTCAACATCAGGAAACACATTTAGAGGGAAAACATCTGCTTTTCTCTACAGACACAACTAATTAATAAAGAGCAGCAAACAATGTAGATGCATGGACAGAACACCACCCCTTTTATTCTAACTTGTGTGTGTGTGTGTTTACAACCACCCTCTGGGTTGTGTATCTTTGTAATAACTCCCTGACTTGTGATGGTGCATCAGAGACCAGAAGGAGTTGAAGAGCATCAGAGACAGAGGCGTCTCCTTTCTTTCCCTCGCACTCCTCCTCTTCCTGCATCCAGCACGATCTCTGGCCCACCGTTTCCCTCTCTCCCTCTCTATCCCAGCTCCAGTCTTCCTGGCCCACCCCCATCCCTTCTCCCTGTCCCCTTCGAGCATTTGCCTCTTTCGCTCCCCGTCGGACCCCCATCCCCGTTTGCTCCCTTTCTTTGTTCCGGCCCCTCGGTGCCTTTCGCCTTCCCAGCTCCTCCCCGCCTGGCAGACGGACACGTGCTCCATTTCTCCCTCACCTTCGAGCGGTTTGACGATCTGTAGCTTATCAGGAAGGTAGGGCCCCCTTGAAGCCCACAGGTGAAGGTTCCCAAGGGACATGATGCTGTCAGACGGAGTCAACATTCCCTCCTGGCCGAGAGTGTCGTGCAGCCCGCTGTGTCCTGTGCGACGCCGCTCTCTATCCTCCTCAAAAAAGCGCCTTTCGCTCAGGTTGTTTTGTCTCCGCAGAGACAGGCGGCGCAGGGCCAGCCGCAGGTCCTCGGCCCCACTCGACTTCTTCTCTCTGCACTCTGAGCTGTTGATGAAACTGGAATGAGACACGTTATACCTTCCTTCCTCTCCAAAAAATAAGCAGCATATTGCTTCCTCTACCTGTCCTGATTGGATGCGGTCTCCATTAGGATGCTCTGTGTTCGGTTGTCAAGGGTAACACCGTCTCCACTGATGTCCCCTCCGTATATAGTGGAGTGGGGTGTGGAGAGGCCACTGGACTGGGGCGACGTCCGAGCCGACAGCGACTGGTTGGAACCGGGGATGTTGGCGCTGGTGGGAGTCAGCGAGCGCTGACGGACAGTCTGGTTAACGTTCTTCACCGTCTCAAACACACGCTTCCGATGGATCCTACAAACAAACAGTAATAGTTTGCAGTGTGTACCCACAGTGTGTACCTATGTGGAGGTGTCAGCGTGCAGAAAGCAAACGTACTTCTGTTCTTCACACTCGGGGTCATCAAGACTCAATTCCTTCCTCATTGTTCCTTCAATCTCAGCTGCCAGTGAATCCTGTAACACCACAGCTCTTAAGGAAAGGAAGTTAGTGATGTTCTCACACACACACACACACACACACCCTTACCATTGGGTACAGTCCCAGCGAGTGGAAGCGGCGGGGCGTTCCTGCAGGGTAATTTCTGTTCCTTAGGTTCTTCAGCTCCTCCTGAGCTTCATGCAGCATCTCGATACACTCTGAGTACTTCTCCCCCAGCTCCTGCAGCTGTTGTACGGCACAAATATACAGATATGCTTTACAAATAATTTATTCACAATAAATAAACAATGATTGGTAAATTTAGGAAGCTACCTCTGCTGTGAGCTGCCTTTGTGCATCTTTAGCTGCCATCAGATGTTGAGAGAGCTCTTCATTTTCTACTGCATACTGGACACACATTCGACTTAGCAAACTTAGCAGCCTCAGCATGTGGAAGGTACTGCAGCTGAAGGTGCATATCTGCACTCACAGATTTGGCCTTTTTCTGGAGATCTACAATCTGAGAGAGGAGGTGTGTGATCTCCTCTTGCTGCCGGGAGGCATCCTCCGTTTTCCGAGCCAGCTCCTCCGCGATGGCTGAGATCTGCAGGCTGGATATCCCTGGGAGGAAAAGGTAGAAAGACATGTTCCCTCAGAGCAAAAACCAGGATAAAATGAGGTAAAACAATAAGAAAAGTATTGAACAAAAGACACTTTTCTGCTTTTTTTATTCTTATTTTAAGTTTTGATATTTAACTTCTTTTTATGTTGTTGTTTTTACTGAAATATTATTAATTAAGGAACAAATGTTCGTCACATCCAGGTTTATTCATCTAAAGTTGTTTGCATTTTATTCTGAGGAATGAGACGATTACAACACAGTCTCGTTTAAGAAAAGACAAGTAGGAAAATCAAAAATAAAAACTCCATCCATCCATTATCTACCGCTTATTCCCTGAAAAGGGGGTTGCAAGGGGGGCTGGAGCCAATCCCAGCGAGTGGCAGGGTACAACCTGAACCAGTCCATCACAGGACCAACACACATAGACAAACAATCATGCACACACACACTCACTCCTATAAAAAAATTAAAAAGGTTATAAAAAAACACTTACTGAGTTCTTTAACACAGTCATTGACAAGCTGCTGCTCTTTTTCTTCATAGGTTTCCGTCTCTGTTTTCAGATGGTTCGCCTGCACACACATATTAAACAACATATTATCATGTTCATCTCATGCACACCACCTTTACTGTGTGTTTTACCTCCGAGCGGAGGGAAAGGTTCTCCTCCTCCAGCTCTTTGAGCTTCCTCTGAAGTGTGCTGCTCACAAACACTCCTGTGGCTGCTTCTGCTTTACTCTTCTTACCCCTAATAGAGAGTTAATCACAGAGTGAGCATGATGAGGAGAAGAGAGGGTGAGGGTTAGTTACAGAGTTAGATAAAAATGCCTTTTGCCTGAAAATGGTAAATGAAAGTATTTATTGAAGAGTGACATCAAAATGCAAAGCCAGAAAGGAAACTGACGTTGGGGAGCTGGTGGACTCATCCTCACTCTCCTCAACAGCACTGGTGTAAAACTGCAGCAGCTCGTCTTTCAGATTCAGCTCATGGTGAAGCTGGGCCACCTGAAGGATGAAATGTGATGCTCTGTAATTCAGTTCTGGCACCAGAAACACACACCAGAACGCATTGTGACTAATGGTTAACCTCCTCTGTGATTTGCCCCACTTGCTCCTCTAAATAGTCATTCTGCTCGGTCAGAGTTCGGTTCTTTTTGAGAAGCGACTGGCCGATCTTTGCAGCCAACTCCAGATCTCTCTCTTTCTGTTGGAAAGAAGAGGACAGAGTGAAAGGTGAATACAGAATGTTAATGGGCTTGTTGGGGAAATCTACACAGCTGCATTTAATTCATTTAAAAAGCAAAAAACAGAAAAATCACACTGACCAAAAAGCCAAAACTGGACAATCTCATCTCACCTCCTCCAACAATCGAGTGACAGCATCAATGTCATTGTAAGTCTTCGTCATCTGGCCCACTCTGTCTGCACATAGCACTGAGGAAACACAGCAAATACAGTGAGATGGTTGCTGCAGCCTCTTTATGTAACAGGATGGATCGGTCACGTATGGGATGTAATACCTCTATCGGCTGTGATATAATGTTAGAATTTGAAAGAGTGCAGAGTTAGGGGTGAAAGTGTTGCTTTCCATGGCGCACAGCGGTGGGCTTTGTTAGCCTCGGGCAGCAGCGCTTATTGACTTCAGAGCTCTGATCGATAATCTACTCTACAAAGTTATTGAATGCGTGAGTTTGCTTCTGCTGTTAGTATTTAAATCATCCCCGAATGATCGAACCTCTGATTGCTCTTTTTTTAACAAATAAAGGAAAGCAACAAGGTTCAAACCATGATCCGTCTCTCTAATGTGATCATCATTTTATTTTATTTCCCTGAGAGAGTCATCCCAAAGGGATTATTAAAGTTAAGTCTATAACAGTAAACACTGTGGGCAGAAGGGGTTTAATCAAAGCGTCGGCCACAAAGACAATACAAAGATTCTCAATTTCAAGCAATTCCTCCAACTGAGAGCTCAAAAACACCCTAAAAATCAGAAATGCTACTGAGATTGTTGTCTGAAGAACATTAAATAGCAGGAAAAAACCACTGTGATTGAATAAGATTACACAAACACATACATCATGTAACTGTATGAAACAATGTACTGACTGCACCTTAAAATGAATGAAAGAAATCACCGTTTTCCAGACATGCACCTCACCTTTCTTGTCTTCCTTACGGTACCAGTCCTCCAGTTCACTCTCACCCCCCACTACTCCCTTCATCCCACTCTTCCTGTCCATATCATCCATCTGTTTCACAATGATCAATGTAGAGAGACGACCGCTGCTCCATTCACTTTACCATCACTCAGTACAACTGCTCAGCTTCTGTATAAAAGGCTCAGAGGCTGCGTTACCGTCCACCCACATGAGGGGGGGAGACCGTCAACGTGCACCCATTGTAGAAACCCTCTACAGCTACCAAGTGGAGTTGCATCATTATTGGACAGGAGAGGATGGAAATAGAGGAGTCATTCAGTAGAGCTGGGCTGCAGTGTGGAGCCCACAACTCCTACATGTCTCCTTTTCACCCTGAACATCTCACTTCCTCTTTCTTCCACTCCATGCAAGGCTGCTGCAGGTAGCTGAGCCTGTTGCCATGGTAACCCTCATCTGTAAACATACAAAACCCTGGCAAATGCATGAGACATGGACTGTCACTCTGCAGTAACTGATTCTGCACCCGCTCTGGACCTTATGCACATTTCTGAGTTACAGATGGTTACTTCTTCATTTTGAAGTGTGACGCTGAATCTCACACTGTCCTGCCATATAAAAGTGTCTCATAAATGACCAATAATAATGATTTTTGACAAGTTTGAATAGTAAGTTGTTATTTGTCCACCTATGCAGTCCTCCCCAGTGTTTTTGCCTCTTCTGTTTTCCCACTCTGTCAGGCCTGGTTTATGTTTACACCAGTCTCTCGTCCGTCAGGCTTCTTACCAACTATCTGTATGTCTGTATTTTAAAACTCGCCTCTATTCTGTCACTTCCTCTGCAGATAAATGAGAAGTCTGTGCCTACTTAACCAGCATTGCTTAGACTCCTTTAAGTGAAATCATTTGTACATTTTTAAACATCAATATATTTAGTTTGAATCCCTAAATTCATCACTACTGAAGTTTGCATGCTCATGCTGTGCACAAATCTGACTGAAAAACAAAGTGCAATGTCAATATCTTTGTCATTCATATCGTTAGCTCCTGGTTTTTGGTTTCCCGTTTTATTTTGTTGCAATTGCCCCCGTGTACTCTTCCCTTCCTACTCATCACACACCTGATCTTGAAGCAAATGTGTTCGGCACAACACTGAGGCCAGATTCGGCATGCTGCGGTTCTCCAGGATACTGCAAATAGTTCAAGAGTTGAAGAATTTCTTGTAGGAAAACTGAAAATATTTAGGGATTTTCATCTTATACAACAGCTTATATTTTATTGTTATTGATGGATTCTGTTGGAAAACTAATGTTGAGTTGCTTCAGGCCATCAGGCTGCACTTTAAAACAGCCAAGTATGGGACATGAATAAAAAACAGTATGCCTCGCTATCCACAAATACAAGTTCATTTAAGTTCTACTGAGCAAACGTATTTCAATCTTTTATTCACAGCAACATCCTCATCATTAAGAGGAAGTTGACCATGAAGCTTGTTGTCAGCCCACTTTTTAAACCATGTAAATCAGCGAAAATGGCGCGTCACCAGCACATCTGTGATGTATTATGGATGCTGACTGATAAACAAGTGGTTATACACCCCCATGCATGTATCCAACCCCGAGAAAAATCAGAATAAATGTGAAACCATCTTGTGGAAAGAGCAAACAGAAGCCAGATGATGCAAAATATCCCAGTACAAAGTATTCTGGGATATTGTGAAGTATTGTGTTATTTCGGAACTTAGATGAGCTAATTGATAACAGTCCTAGGCACATTTGCCTGTCGGTCCTGGGAGAGGATCTCTCCTTCAATGTGGGCTCCATGAGGTTTCTCCTAAAATGTCTTGTTAAAATCTGACATCAGATGAAATTGGGCAGACAGGTTGGAGATAACGGAAAGGCAACCCTAACCCTACTCATGACTCTGCAGACTACCAGATACTACAGCAGCAGAGGACCACACCGAGTACTTCTCCTGTCAGATAAAAGCAGAAAACTGAGCCTAAAATTCACACAGACGCATCAAATCTACACAGTAAAATATTATTAACAACCTCATTGTGAATAATGTTGCCTGGTCTGATGAGTAGTACTTTCAGCTCCACATTCACACGGCAGGGTCATCATCGACATGAAAACATGGACCCATCCTGCCTTTGTCTACAGTTTAGGCTGCTGGTGGTGTAAAGGTGTTGCACGTCTTACCTCATAAGGAAAGATTAATTCGTTTAGTACCAACTGAGCCTCATTTAAACTCTACAGCCTACCTAAATATTGTTATTGACCACACTATAGCATCTTCTGATGGATACTTCCAGCAGGATGATGCACCATGCCACAAAGCTCACATCACTGTGTTTCTATTATTGTTATATGGTGATGAAGCCCACCGTAGAGGGCCTAGTTAATTTATTTACTCTTTTCTATACATTGTCAAGTCACAACAGAAGTCAATAAAAGGTCCCTTTCCTCTAAAGCAGCTTTATGTTTGACTTTTTTATGAAAAACCTAAAAAATCTGATGTTATTCATCTTATTTACGAGGCAGCATGTCATAGCCGCTCTGTCATGCACACCCTGCTGCATGCACACACACACAGTTAACACACTCAGCAGCAGAGACGGAGCATGTGCATAAAGAAAACACAACAATCACCTGAAATTTAGACAAAAACATGGTCTTTTTCAAAAATCTTCCAGTGAGGCGAGGATGAAAAATCTCGTCCATAAGCACTTTTTCCGCTCCGATGTTCAGCCGGACGAGGAGCAACACTCACAGCCGAACAAGCTGAATTTTAATGCCATGTTTATTGGTTTTATACGAGACCCGAACTTTAAGAATATTTGGATCAGCTCTTTTGATAAAATGTTCTTCATCAGGACATTAATTTAGCAATCTGAAGAGGAGAGTAGCAGCTGCTGGTTAGAGAGGTTGGTTTTACTGGGATGGGTAAAATGCAGATAAATACAGTGCATTAATACGCAGTGATTTTAAAGTTACTCAGATTTACATCTTGTTAAATGAGCCTGTGTAAAACAAACACATGAAGCATGCACTGCAGCTAAAACAGAATAATTATGCTACAGGAAGAACAACTCTACTGTGTCAGTATTTCAGATAGTCTTTTGGTACTCCACTGTTCCTTTCTGAAAGCGCTTTGTGTTGCTTTGAGCTTTAAAAGTGTTTTATAAATAACATTTTATATAAGTTTCCTTTTATCAAGACATTGTTTTCTTATACCGTCGTCATAAAGCCAGTCCACCTTGTCCCTCCATCACACTAAATACAAAGCTTTGTAAACACACCCCTGAGGTTAGGTGTGTATGTGTGTGTGTGTGTGTGTGTGTCCGTTAGACTTACAGAAGTATTTGAGGGTCTCTTCGATCTGCTCAGTGGTCAGGTCGAGCCTAGCGTCCGATGAGACGAGAGGAGTGTGGAGCCAGTCATCGTTGTCGTAGCCGTAGACGGTGTCCGCCCGCAGCCGGTACACCGGCAGCTGCTCCTCCAGAAGACTGATGATCTCAAACTCTGGCAGGTCAGTGCTGTTGCACACATCTGATCACCACAAAGAGAGGAGAGGGACGCAGAGGGCTTTTTAAGAAATGATACATCTATTATCTGCTTACACTACGGTTTAATTTATCCACTAAAGATTAGAATTTTCTGGTTTTATTACTGTGACTGTTGAGGATGTGTGATTGCTCATTGTTGTACATGTTTGCTAACCTCCATAAGATCAATAACTTGTGCAGAGAAAATAAGACAATTTATTTTCTTAATTGGAACTATGAAGCTGCAAACTGCTGGTAGGATTCTTTTGCAGTGGTGCTTTAAAGGTGCAGTGTGTAACAAAGAACAATAAAAAGTGATGTATCATTAATATCTGGTATCTAATAGCTTTACTAATATATTTATGTTTTATTATAATACAATGAACCATTTATATCTGCTTGTTTGGGGTCCATCTACATGGCAGTTGTAATGATTTTACCACCATATCCACTACGGTGTCCCTGTAAGGACAAACATCTGTGCGTCTGCAGTGAGACACTCAAAGCTTTAAAGCTGCATTAATGCTGTTTGATCGGTGCCAGAGCAGCGATTAGGGTCAATAACACCTTAAAAGGTACGTAGAAGAAGACATCTACAGGATGTTGAGATAACATTAATCATTATAGTAAATATTCCCATATTTAAAGATATTTATTTCTTATTTGATCAGTTAGTTTTTGGAAGAACTGCTAACTTTTTTTTAACCATTTCTAGACTTCATTGTTGACAAGAGCAACAAAAAATCAGATTAAAACATAAAAACTGGGTTTTCACAGTATGGCTGCTCTCATCTTCATCACAACTATTGTTCTTGGTGTGTTTTAGGGTGAACAGGATGTCCTGGCTGATGCTGACCCCCAGCAGCAGTAGCTAATAGCTAACCAATAACTTTTTAAAGTAATGTGCCCATCATTACCTGTAATATAGTATTTGCTGCACTAAATAGTATATAGAGCCACAGGATCTATACACAGATCAAAACATCTTTATGCCTGGGAGAATTTTGACCCCTAACAGCCACCATATGTTCACATCTGTGCTTTCTCAATGAATATTTTTAAAAACATGGTAAATCATGGTACTTTCACAGATGTGATGAGTCTTGTGAATCAAGTATTTTTCTTTTGATGAATTTTAGATGCTGACCGTTGACTGTTTTTAACCCTCTCCTCAACAATGTCGTCTACTTTTGAATCCACGTGGGTAAAAAATAAACTGTGTAATCTTAAAACTGCATTTTCTCTTCATGCCTAAAGCTTTTCCCACCGTACCTGTGATGGTCTCTGCGTCCCTGCAGTGAGGTGGCGCCAGGTGTGGCTCAGGCTGGCTGTACTCCCCCTCGCTCACATACTGCTCCTCGTGGCTGAGATGCTCGCTGGATTCAGGGTCCGGGTCCGGATCCAGGTCTGGAGCCGGGGTTGGGGAAGGGGCGGTGGAGGCCAGCTTGGCTCACCACTCACAGGTGGAGAGAAGCAGAGGCCATGGGCCACAGGAGCTGGAGGTGCACTCGGACAGCAGATACAGACACCTGGAAGGGGGCAGGGAGGAAAATGAACAGAGTTGTTTGCTGTAACTCAAAGTCCACACTGATTAATACCTCTCTTTTCATCTAATCTCTAAATATGAGCTGTGCTGCTACATCAGCAGTGTGCTACCTGAGTCTGCATAAATTACAGCCTCTGCAAAAAACAACACTCTTTCAGGAAATAAATACAGTCAGGTGGAAGCTAAGAAGACCAGTTCTAGTTAATAATGAAAGAATTACACTTATGGAAGTGTTTTAGTTAACCTCTGGAGGAAAGCCAACCAAACTTGTTATAATATACTAATTATTATTATTTCATCCATTCAGCAGGATTTGTAAAGATCTCATGACCTAAGCTCAGAGTCCTTCATCCTCCCTCAGTCATTCATCCATCCTGCAGCCTCCACCTCCAGCCACATAGAGGAACAAATGCATGAACACTTTCCAGGGTCCATCCATCCATTTTCTACAGCTTTTCCCTGAACGGGGTCGCGAGGGGGGGGCTGGAACCAATCCCAGCTCACAACAGGCGAGAGGCAGGGTACACCCTGGACAGGCCGCCAGTCACTTTCTGGGGTCTTAAAAGTTAAATGAATGAATGTGGGAAGTTACAAGGCCAAACTTTTAAACTGCTCGCCAGCTCTCCGACCTTCCAGTCACCCAGGAAGAACTGTCACTGTTACACGGTGAAGTCCTGGAGCTCACGCATTGTGATCTGGTAGCTCTATCTGGATACCGAAGGACCAGCATGTGGCTGCAGACACACAGAATGCAACCAGCAACCACACCGCAGGTTGAGATCATGACGTCATGATGTATCAGATCAAACAGCATGCAGAGTACTTTACCAGAGCAGAAAAACAAGGAGCGCTTGCTGCATGGGTGTCTTCACATTCACACATTGTAGGATACATGTTGTCTTAACTGCTCTAAACAAAATGTTAAATAAGCAGGAAAACTTTGGCTAATGCTCTTTTTGGCACATGTTTCTTTCCACTGCAGCATTTTGAATGCTGAGCACTTCGATCTTTAAATCACTTCAAACTTTACATAATCTGTGGATTAACTGCCTCATTTACATGCAGAAACAGGACACATTACACAAATCCAGCCACCCTTCACCAGCCGAATGAGCCAGCTGTAGGGATATGTCAAGTTTAAAAGCTCCATCACTGGTCCATTACATCCGGCTTTTGACCAGAGAGGAAATCAGCTGTCCTGCAGTGGATGCTGATGTCTGCCTGCTGACAGAGCTGCAGGCAGGAAATAGGTCAGGGTTCATTCATGCATGTGGCAAAAACAAAGCTATTTGAATGCTGCTGAGGGTGTGGCTTCATCTACATCAGCAGGTCGCGTCACAGATGAGAAGCTGGGTTTTCATAAATGGTGTCCTTACAGCAGCACAAAAAGAAGCTGACCGCGATCAGCTGACTGATGATGCGCCATTAAAATCACGCAGTGATGGCAGAGCTTTACTCACACTGACCGAGTCACATCCAAGTGTGCTGGTTCTGTTATGTGCAGTCAGGTCGGGATGAAATCGGCAGTTTGGAGGATGAGCAGGTCGAGCACTGCTGCAGGCTGGATGGAGCGTCTGCGCCGGGTGGAGTCTGTTTAGAAGAGCTGGAGGCTCCGGACGATCAAGGGCACCTTAGGTTGGTTTCCGAACCTGACCCGGTCCACTGTTCCATCCCTTCAGCCATCTCTCTCTGTGTCCTCCCTCACCATCACCGCATCCGCGAACCATCAATTCTTCTCTCTGCAGGAAGAGGCTTTCCGGGAGCTCCTTCACAATAAAACGGCTACAATTATTCATTATTATTATTAGAGTGAAGCAGAATTAATCAGCTAAAAATGTGTTAGATTTTATAGAAGCTGTATTCACTTGAGGAAAATAACATATTTTTAATAACAAGATAAAAGAAGAACCAAAAGCAAGTCGTTTTCTCTGATAAACACATTAAGTGAGAAATAAAGGAATATTTAATGCTCTTTTTCCCCCTAAATGATCTCATTAGCTGAATAAGCAGAGCTTTTAGGTAAAAATAACGTGATTCTGTATAAAAAAATCTCATTTTGTTTAGTGATGAGTCATAAAGAACTGGCAGCTAAAATTAGGTTTAGACCAAACTTTATTTATAATTTTTGTTTGTTTGTTTAAGTTAAATAAAGGTTCGTTTCTAACTTTTAACAGGTTTTTGTTCTAATTCTGGGTGTTTGTTTTGGAAATGACTGACATCGATGCTTTTAACTGTTTGCTATGATTAATTTATAACTGCTTCCTAAAAACATCTTCTCATACTTGACAGATTGTTTTATTACCTTGAAGCTCACATCAGGACCCGTTCAGGAGCGAGCCTTGTGACGTCACAGGAAGGAAACAGGCTGGAAGGATAATATGTTCATCCAAACAGACATATCAAGTTAGAAGCTTAACCCAAATCGCTACATCATAAAAAAATGAGGCAACAGGACAGTCTGAAGCCTCTTGGAGTAACTTATCAGTTATTTTAATGGTTTTCAGTAGCTTATAGTTCCAGAAGAACTTTCCAAAGTCCTTCTTTCAAAAATATTTCCCAATAAATGAAAAGAGTCTCATAATTGAATACATAATCTGCTAAACAGGAGAGGAGTCACTATTTATTTATAAAAGTCCATAATAAGACTGTTTCTCCAAAACCCCAACCACTAAGCTGGTGTCCTGTTGTGTTCTACTGAATCATTATTCACCAGTATCACCAGTATAAATCATCAAGGTTATTTTTTTTAAACTAGTTTTTGTTTTTTACTGAGGGTTTACTTTAATCTGAAATACCAATATCAACCATTACAGATATATTTTTAACCCCAAATGGGAATAAAAAATAATCAATAAAATAAATAATAAATAAAATATATCCTCCATTTTGCAGTAAATTTGATGTCTGTAGACACTGAAATGAGTCCAATAACTTCCCAGCTCCTAATGCTGGAAGTGAAGACGCGGTTTGATGATGTCACAGCCAAGCATATCAGGAAGAGTATACATGGCATCTCCTATAGTTTATTATTTTGATTTAAAGGAGACTAAGCTATAGAGTGTGATGTGTCTTATTATTATCCTATTTTGCTTAGTTCATTGTTTTTATATGTGTGGGGTTTTTTCTCTCTTTTTCTTGTGTTTTGTATGATGTCATCTTTATAAAAGTAGAGAAACCATAATGAAAGCATGTTTCTTGTTTTTTAATAAACATATCAAACAGAGTGTGATAAATGATATGCACATGTTGTGTAAAAGCTGTCGTTAGATAAAGTCCATCCCGATACTGATATTGAATTTTTAATGCTGATATATCAGACATATCTAATTGACACAATACAAACTTTGGAACAAATTGCTGTACAAAAAACAAACAAACAACAATAACATATTCCACAAACACAAATGATTAAATAAATAAAATGAGTTTAATTCAGTTCAAGCAACTTTATTTATCCTTCCATCCATTTTCTACCGTTTATCCCTGAGAGGGGGCGCGGGGTGACTGGAGCCACTCTGGACATGTCGCCAGTCCATCACAGGGCCAACACACAAACAACCATGCACACTCATATGGGCAATTTAGAGTCTCCAATCAGCCTATCCCCAAGGTGCATGTCTTTGGACTGTGGGAGGAAGCC
>JBAMHV010000018.1:6173773-6187970 GCA_037177535.1 Pseudomugil gertrudae
TATATATATATAAAATATGATTTTGATGACACAATACTCACAGTCTACCTTGATGTGATTGCAGTGAGTAAAATGTTTGGTAGAAGTTTCATTGATAAGTTATTGATCTGAAAAAATCAGTGGATTTCTCTCTAATTTCCTGAAGTCAGTCCAAGCATCAGCATCCTCGTCTCTCCT
Source organism: Pseudomugil gertrudae (assembly GCA_037177535.1). Lineage (NCBI taxonomy): Eukaryota > Metazoa > Chordata > Actinopteri > Atheriniformes > Pseudomugilidae > Pseudomugil > Pseudomugil gertrudae. The sequence goes on from JBAMHV010000018.1 coordinate 6,173,951, forward strand.
ATGAAGTACAGTTTAATCTCATATAGACATTTCTCTGATCCACTGCATGCAGCTTCCTCATTTATAGACGAATACGGTTTATAAGCCATCTTTTCACAACAAAATGTATCATATTATTATAACAAGGCCTAATATGCTTCATGTTTTTCCAATAACCTGTCATGTTACAATGTGATAAGGTCCAGATTTTTGGATGACAGCTCTACGCTTCTGTAGTTTGCTGAGGAGAAATCTTGTAGCTTTTATTTGGACAGCTGGGCATGACTGTCTTGCTAGGCAGAGGGATTGAGAAGTTATTGGGTCTGGATGACGGTGTTGGCCAGTCGGCTGCATCGATTGCAATTCAAGGGAAGAGTATGAGGGAAAGAGTCATGTCCTTGTACACGCCCCTCAATTGTTTTCTCAATCATGTTTGTGCTAATTAGCTGCATGTTAGCAAGTTGCTTTCTGCTGTTTTTTGTCAGTGACTTGCATCATTTCTACACAATCCATCTTTGTTTCCAGTGTGATGATCTTTTAAAATAGAGTATAATAGTTGTTTTTAGATGGGAAGCATTGTCAGCTAGTTAACTTCAGCTCTATTAGGCTTTTGCTGTATGTAGGAGGTGTAGAAAGTCTTGAAATAGAGTTGTAGCAAGCCAAATCTACTGCTTAATGACCATGTATGAGTTGCTTTATAAGTTTATTGAGGAGAAAAATGAGAATACTAGTTAAAAACATGCAGATGGGAGAGTGAAGCAGCAAAGGAACAAAACAGAAAGGCTTTTCGTTCATCCACATCCCCACTGGTCACATATTTGAATATTTCCTTTGACCATTTTTAGCATTGACCATGACAGGAGTCTCTGTGGCATTGTATCTATGAACTTTTGCAATGTCACAAGATTAATTTCCATCATGTGTTACGTTTTCACTAAGTCCTTGAATGGATGATGGGAGAGTCAGATCACTTCACAAAGCCTTCTCCAGCACATCTTCATGGTGTTCAGGTCTGGACTTTGTGACGGAGAGAGGAGATAATCCACTGATGAATAACTGGCTCAGTCAGTATATTCATGTGTCAGCTGAACTTCTTTGCATACGTAATGTTGCTGAACATAGACCTGACCAACTGCATCAAACTCAGATCATAGACTACAACAGGCACTATGATTACTTCATTGGCCGCTCTCCTTACCCTCCCATCTCTCTGAAACAGGATAAATCTGGACTCATCAGATCACATGACCTTCTCCCAGTGCAGTGTTTACGCTCCTTAGTAAATTAAAGTATTTTTCTCTGGTTAGTCTAACTGATTAGTGGTTTTTATGACCAGAGTCAAATTGTTGTATAAAGAGTTTTCAAACCATTGCTTATACAATCATCATTAAGACTTGTACATAATGAATGGCAGAATGTCTTATAGTGCATGCTGGAGTGAACAACCCAATCACCCTATTGTGTATTTATACTGGGAAAAAATGGTGGTCCGCTTAGATAGCTGAGGACGATGAACCTGTACATGTAAATAATTACATGTTACTGCTTCAAAATGGCCAGAAATATCTCCTCTGCGGTCATTTTTTTCATGTCTGGTAATTACATCATCATTATGCATGCTTGCACAATGCCTGGCTGGTATTTCACACCTTAAACGCAGGGTTCTGGTCAAAGAGTAAAAAAACACTCCTGACATCCTGTTTAAGCTCTTTCCTTGAGCTATTGGAAAAAATGATAGGTTTAAAGAAAGGTGGTATGAGCTACGACTGCACCGCGATGAGAATCAGACCGCACTTACACTAAACCATGCAGCTCTGTAGCGCTGATACGAAAGATGTTCATTCAATATTCTACAAAAGAGGGTTTAACAAGTGCAAACTCATTATTTTACATTAAGACTACATATCATGTTAGCCTAACTCAAAATATGAATTATTATTTTGTTATCAAGTTGTAAGGCAGAAAAAAGGCATGTAAAGTAAGCTTTTTTTGTCACATACTGCTCACACTCATCCCATTACCTCTATATTTATTCACAAGTTCCAGTTAATGACATTGATCAGACCCAAAGACTGAACCTTTTATTTCACTCTGCTAATTTTTGACCAGATCAGTGAAGAGATCGGACATCTTTAGAGGTGAACCTGTAAATAAGATTAGAATGAGATCTTTAATGGCTTCCATATGTTCTCTAGACTCATGTCCATTTCATCATCTCTCAAAGGTATGGCCGTCGCTTCGTCCTGCTGCTGTCCATTGCTCTCCAGACTGTCTTTGGAGTCGCTGTAGCTTTTGCGCCCAACTTCCCAGTCTATGTGATTCTTCGCTTTGCAGTCGGCACCACCATCTCTGGAGTCATCATCAATGCTTTTGTTCTTGGTACAAACCAAACATACTCAAACACAAATGAAGGGATGCACAACATGAGAGCAAATGAGATAAGCACATAGGATTCTGTCATTAATGCTTACGACTGTAGAGATCCAACCTGGTTCTGTCCAGCAAACCTGCCTGTCTGCACCTTTAACAGTTACTCACGCTACAACAGAATATACTAATTCATATCCTTTTAAATGATATTTTATGGGGTAATTATTCACAATAAACAGGATTTTAATATTTAGAGACAAAAACTCAATTCCAGAATCTAACAAAAACATGATTAATCCATAGGCTATTAAGTTTTTACAAGCATAAAACATATTTTATAGTGTTCGTCAGGCAGCTGCACAATTTGTACAGGAAGACTTGGATGGAGTTTATCCACAGATGTAATCAGGATCCCGTTTCACAAACTTCTGGACCCTGTATGGGCAAATGAAGTGGAGCATCCTAACAGTACCACTTCCCTCTTATGTTGTATCTGTGAAACTGCCACCTTCTCCTGTCTTCATGCAGCTGTCATCAGGCTTGGAAGTTGTTTTTATTTGCTTTTATTTCTATTTCAAAACCATTTTCTTTTCATTTCAGGCAGATTTTCAAAACAATCTAACTTGCATGAGTCTTGCACATTATTCAGCACCCCTGCAAAAAACCAAAGCAGATACTATTGGTTAAAACATTTGTTGCATTTATTGGATGCTGCAAAAACGTTTGATGAGTTCTTATAACTAGATTGTGTTCAATTTTGTAAGCCCTGGGTACTTTATGCTATGCTATGCTAACTGGCAGCTGACAGAGACTTCATTTAGCAAACAAATTTGAATGTTGTATCAATTTTCTGTCTTTTAGGGGAACTATATGGATATGGACTGTAGATATAGAATTAAAAAAATAACAGATGAAGTAGGCACAGCTGCAGCAACTTGAATTACAAACGTTAATGCTGTTTTTGCAAACCTTTGCCACTCTTTCCTCTACCTCCAAGCCAAGCCAACACCTCACTTAAACCCAATACCCATGATCCCTCCTGTCCTCTCCTTTCCTTCCCGTCCTCTCCCCTCCAAACCCTCCACTGTTTTTCTAAGGTACTGAGTGGACGTGCACCAAGAGACGCATGCTGGCGGGCATCATCACAGACTACACCTTTGGCCTTGGTTATATGCTCCTAGCTGGGGTAGCGTACCTGATACGAGACTGGAGAAAATTACAACTAGCTATATCAGCCCCGGGCTTCTTGCTTATCTTCTATATACGGTGGGAAATTCAACTGGCACCTAAACATTAGATCCACTGTGTATTCATGCTATACATGAATGCCCACTTTGTAGTGCTCATTTCCTTCTCTACCCTTATGTCCATCACTCTGTTGCCACTGTTCACTCACCACCAGTCAACCACTTTCCCAACACTTCATTCTCTCTCCATCTTTGCTGTGTGCTCTGTCAGGGTGCTTCCTCAGTCTGCCCGATGGTTATTGGCTAATGACAGGAGAGAGGAGGCCATTGCACTCCTACGTAAAGCAGCGCTTGTTAATGGGCGAGTCTTACCTCCTGCTGTCCAGGTGTGTGTCTGTGTGTGATGGATTTGTAACTCTTTTGGTTTGAGAGGGGGGGGGGGGATTAATCAAGGTGTTGTTCTTGTTTTAAAAATGGAAAATAATGGCAATCAGTTAGGTCAAATGGCAACAAAGCATGTCTTGAGTGTAAAGATGGGCAGCGGTTTAGCAATGTGTTTGTAATGTACTGCATCTAAAAACGATTAGATAAATCCATAAATGTTCCCCAACATAAAGCCGTGTGCAGAATTTATTCTACAGATTCAGAGAAGCAGAAGAAATCTGTGTGAAAGACCATAGGTCAGAGTGAACACTTGTGATTTCAGGTCCTTTGGGTGACACTGCATTAAAATTAAGCATGATTCTGCACTGGAACCACTTCCAGAAATCACAATGAGCACAGTTAGTTCACTGTGAAATCCAGAAATGCATGTTACAGCTCCATCATGTTTAGAGGTCATATGTGAAAACACCACCTTTAAATCTGTAATGGTTCCATTAATGCTACGTAATATTTCAGATAAGGCTAAACCGTATACTACATCCATCAGTGCTGATGCTGAACTGGTTCTGCCTGCAATCCAGACCATTCACCAGTAGACATATTCTGCTTTTATTTGCATTTGACAGCACTTTTTTTTGGAAATGGGGTTCAAAAATGCTCTTTCAACAAACCAGTTAGCTTAGTTTAACCTCACACAGGGTAGCTTATTTTCCAATTATACACAATTATATGCCCAATACATCTGTACTTCTTGTAAATCGTACTCCGACAGGAGAAACTAGAATATTTGTCACACAATATGTCTGTTGTGCAAACAGGCAGGACTACAGCTGTTTGGACACTCAGCAAAGTAGATGTCCGTACCTCAGAACAAATAAATAAGAGCAAATTCCTCACTTGACACAGCGTTTTATATCTGCTCAGGCCCCACAGAGCCACAAAGCCACCATTCAGACACTTCTCTTGCTACTTTTAAGCCACGAAAAGTGGAAGGACTCAATGTTTTTATTAGGTTTCAGTTGAACAGCTGACTATCCACAACACTGATTAATATGAGAATTATGCTTTCATACTACATTAAAGGTAAAAGCAGTAAATGATTGATTATGGTCTTTAGGTATGCCTCATGGTGGAAAAATCGAGAATGTTTTGATTTAATTATGTGTCCATTTACATGTTAGGTTGAAAAATGGAAGATTTTAGGGGGAGCACAGCAAAGCCACTCAGCAATGGATCTTGTTCGAACACCACAGATGAGAAAGAGGACAATCATCTTGTTCTACATCTGGCGAGTATCATGGTTTTATTATCACTGTTGCACATAAAACAGATGTGGTTTTCTATACGTCTCACCATCCTGTTTACCTTGTCTTTGCCACCCCAGGTTTGTGAATGTGCTAGTGTATTACGGGCTTTCCCTGGGTGTATCCCGATTAGGGACAGACCTCTTCTTGACCCAGTTTGTGTTTGGGTTGGTTGAAATCCCCGCTCGCTCTCTCGTCCTTTTTGTCCTGCCCTTCAGCCGGCGTTTTACGCAAAGTGGCTTCCTAGCTGTGGGAGGAATCGCCTGCCTGCTCATGCTCGCTATCCCGGCAGGTAAGAGGGACATCTTTTGTACCTGCCATTTCCAAGCAACTGCTTCTCAAATATGAAGCTCATTTTCTTCTCTGTCTTCAGATCATCCCAATATCCTGACTGGTCTAGCCATGCTAGGAAAGTTTGGCATTACAGCTTCTTTTGCTGTCATCTATGTATACACAGCAGAGATATTTCCCACTGTGGTAAGGTGAGAGCCTTGCTGCTTTTTACTTATTTCTCTGTAACTGCCAACAATACTCACTCCTGTCATTTATGCTCTTGATGTACCTCCAGGCAAACAGGAATAGGTGTATCCTGCATGTTTGCAAGGATGGGTGGTGTGTTAGCACCCATTATCAACATGCTGCATAACCACAATCCCACTACACCCCTCATCATCTTTGGCACCTCCCCTCTTCTGGGAGCCATCCTTGCCCTGGCACTGCCTGAAACAGCTGACAGACCTCTTCCGGACACACTGGAGGATGCAGAGAACTGGGATATGAGGTACTAAAATGATATATCAGTTGGAAGCAGAATGGAAGTGGAATCTTCCATTCCACTTGCTCTATTGGATTGAGATTGGAGTACAGTAAACCAGATACAGATGGTTCGAGCTGTGTAGCCATCAGAAGATGTTGCCTGTCTGTGTGAAATGCAGCCTCCGTTTCCTGCTATTAGCTGAAACCCGGTGTGGTCTTCAAACTGTTTAAAGCCCACTTTGTCACCTATTTTGCTCAGTTTGACCAAGTCAACAAGCCCATGTCGACATAAGATGAATACATTTGTTATGCACATGTCCGTATGGAACTGAGTTGGTGCCATGTGATTGCCTTTTTAGTGATTGTGTGCAGCTTTCATAAGTTTGACTCCTCTTTGGCTCCAAAATGGTTCAAACAAAACAAAAATGCCACTGTGTTGTTAGTTTCCTCTAAATATTCCCTGTAAACACCCACCGGCTTTGTGTTTTCCCTTGCAGGTTGGCCCCATCCAAGGAAAACCCTGAGATGTTTGATGACATTGGCCAATTGGCATGCAGCACAGAAAAGCAGGAGCTACAGACTGTAGCGGGCCAGCCCTAACGGCGTGTAAAATGATGCACGTGTTCCACTATTCATATTTTATAGTCTCAACCTCAATGCCAGATACAGTACTTACCCCAAACCCTCTATGCAATTACATGCAAGGATGTGATTATGAGCTCTTTGCAAGAAAGCCAAACATGTTCCACACACCAAACTAGCACAAGGTGTTCATGGACACATGCACAAAGCAGGCATTCAGTTCTCCTGCCAGGACCAATAAGCAGCTTAGTGTTTTCAGCAGGTAGGAGTCCACCAGCCAGGAATGGTTGCGTTTTGTATATTCTTAACAACTTTGTACCTTTAACCCAGTTTTGAGAAGCTGTAATGATGTTTGTATACAGAATAAATAGCTCACCCTCAGACTCTACAAACAGAAATCTCATACCTGTGTACATTTATAGACCTGTACTGATCAGGACAGCATTCCCAAAGAGGATCATCACATCCTCGCTAATGCAGCACTCAGTCCTGATGAGCAGCTACTTTTAAACTTTACATTTACTGGACAGTAATCTGCATTACTTGGTGGATGCCATATAAGAAATGAGCCTACTATCATGTTAGTTTTTGGAATATATTTGTTGTCTCTTAATGTTGTTATTCGAGCAACTGCCTCATAATCTCTTTAAGGTCTGTAGTCAAGATTAGATTGCATGATTTAATGACTTGTCATGCATAATGTAGCCTTTTGTTTGACTGCTGTTGTTAAAATTCATTTTCTTAAGAAAATATGGAATGTAACAGATCAGCATGTAAACAGGATACTTGATTTTTGCATTTTTTGTAGACATGTTTTTCTCTCTTTACTGAATTGTATTCAAACTGTGATCGATGCTATCTTGGATCCATAGATATTGAGCACATATTCCATATATTGAAAGGGCTGGTAGGAGTGAGAGGCAAACGGAGATCATTCAAGGCATGCATCAGAAGCAAACGTCATGCAATAAAGCAACTTTGACCTTTGCTGTTACTCAGGCGACTGATGTAGATTTTTTAAATAAATAAAATTGTTTTGAGTGCATAACATATACCTGTTACTGTAATGCATGAATATGAGAAAGCATGCATCACTGCTGGCTGCAGCATGTGGTTATTAACCAGAGATGTCACTGCAAATGGATTACTCTGAAAAGCTTTTATTGTCATGATTCCTTGTTCAATGCATTTAAATGCAAGAATTTCCTTTAAAAAAAACAACACAAAATGCACATTGTCTAACTGAAATGAAGGCGCAGTGCCTTGGTGTCTACAGCAATAAACATGTTTGAGAAAGTGGATTTATTCTGTGTGCACGTTGTACATCATCAAAGCAGCAATATTAACACACCGTTATCAGGCAGTTGATGCAATACCTGCATCTTCACACACCCGACATTAAGCGTTGCTCCCAGGCACTCACAAAGTGGCTTCAAGTTCATTTTATTACCATTCAACTTTACAGAGAGGACAGAAGCCATATCTATGCCAGTGTAACGTAAGTAGCATCAGTGGTGACGCCACAGTTGTTATCCTTCATAGACATCAAGATGTACCCATCATTGCCCCAATAGGTGGACCAAGAGTTTTTTATCAACCAGTAAGGCTCCCCGTTCAAGGTGCCGTAGCCCACTGCAAGTACAGCATGATCCAAATCATCTGTAGTATTACCTGAAAAACAAGAAGTATTAAGAAGATGAAGAAAGAGGATGGTGTAAAAAGCCTGAGAAACAATGAAGAACTCACCACAAGCAGGTTCGTAGTAGACGCCATGGCTGTAGAAAACAAAGGACCGGTGAGAGGCGTCGATGCTGACGGCTGCTGGCCCGGTCTTAAAGAGGGCCAGTTTGAGGGCCTCTGCACTGCCAGATGTGACATTAGTGTAGCTCTGGATCTGAGCTGTAAGCTGGGAGGAATTCACATGGCAAAACCCGTTCTGTTCATGAAAGAAAAAATATGTTAAACGGTTCATTTTCCAACATGCAAAGTTCACATAAAATATTTTTATTTTACTGCATGATTACATACAGCAGTGGGAGAAAAAAAGACTTCAACTGTTTCGGCTTTTCGTGGTAAATCAAGATCTCACTGTGCAAAAACGACACATTTCATATAAATTCACAAACAATAAGAAAATCAGAAAGTGAGTTTTGTCTGGTGGACTTTCTGTGCACCTGAAGGTAAAATTGAAATACTGTGATATCGTCAGTATGTACAGTTTCACAGCTCTGGTGGAAAAATGTGTTAACATCCCTCAGTCAGTTGGAGAATCGTCAATCGAGCACACAGCTGAAATCACATCTCACTTGGAACATATAAGGCGAGTAGTTGTTTAAACATGTCCCACAGAGTCCTGCTGCCCCAGTTAAAACAGCCAGTCAGTTTCCCCTTTAACACCTATAAAAGGTACTATTATGAAACACCTTTACAACAGTTTGCCTGCTTTAAAAGTGTTTATATTAACGGCTATAGTAAATTATCTCACCATTCCCAAGTAAGCTCCATAGGTTTCTGTAGTGGCAATGCCTCCATGCTTCATAATCCACTCGTATGCCCTCCACTCCTCCCCTCCATCACAGCCATTATTACCAAAACCCCAGGAGCAATCCACCAGCATCTGTTGAGACAGGACCTGCAGGGAGCCCGTCTGAAAGTAGGAGCAAAAATATCAAGAGGAAGATGAGTAGCCCGCTGCACAATGCATCACTCAATCTCCCTGAAATATAAGAGACATTTTAAACCACTAACACAAGCTTCTCGTGATCAAAACTAAGCATAAATCACAATGAGAAATATGTTTTGAGGATTTATCATGGAAGGGTGTAGAGGCAGTTTCACACATGGGTGAAGCAGGGAACATAGAGGTTTATAATTGTTATCTCCGTGTTGCTAGGCTGATGCTGTGGCTTCATAAAGAGGTACATTTAAAAATGGCCCCCGGGGATGGGCTTTGTTTATAGAACTGCCTGTGGGGACAGGGTTACTGATTTGCGCAGGTCACTTCCTGCTGCCGCGCCACATCCTGGCAAGCATACAAAGACGTACCGCAGGGGCCTCACCACAGTAACAGTCCTCACCAAACCCAACTGTTCCTGCAATCGCTGCAAAACAATTAGGGACTATTAAATCTAATGGAGCTTACAGAACAGGTCACTCATCGTGCTCTACATTTAGTTTAGCCTCACTCCTTTTCCAGTAGATTTGTGGCTCGACACCAAGGTTTTACTACTCTAGTACTGCCTGTTCCATTCGGGTAGAATAATACCCCTTCTGTGACCAGCGGACCTGAGCCTATCAGTTACAGCTCCCGGTAAAGTGCAGGAGACATTATCAATAGAATTTGCTCACTTTAAGTGGGTGCCATCAAATCCTATAATAAACCGGTCCGATGTTTGTACCATGTTGCTAGGTAACACAGTGCAGAAATGCCTTTGAGCTCTGCCCTCAGTGTGATGGAGGCAGGCCTAAGCAGACATTCACTAAGCATCATGTATTCACTGTCAAGTCCGTCCGTCTTGTGTTCAAACGTGCAGCTCATCCTGTGGGCCCACCTCTGCTGTAACAGGGGGACTCCTCTTTACTCACAAGTACACATGCAGGTTATATGTTGCTGCAGATTTCTATAAAGTGAGTGCCAAACTAAACAGATGCTCACATTACAGAATAGATTGAAGAAATAACATTTAGACTTATTTATATATGTACTTTTCCTGTAAACTCCAGTTTTTAATATCAAAATAGTGATGTTGCTGTTATGTAACATAGTCTCACAATTACAAAACTGGTTATTGTCATGTACTGCCTTGATTCTCCACTTATCTACAGCCAAAGCATAACTGATGTGAATAAACTCAACATGAACAGTTTTCCTGTGCACCAGGAATGAGTCTGTTTTCACCTTTAAGAAGAGAGCGCCCTCTACTGCCCCGGTGGTGGCGAAGCTCCAGCAGGAGCCGCAGATGGCCTGGTCCTTCACAGGAGTCACAGCCCCTGGAAGAGCAGAGGTGGTGTTAAAGACCGGATACTCAGGCAGAATCTTTGGGAAATGCTTCCGCTTCTTACACACCATACAGCCTCCAGTCCAGTGAATCGGGTACTTTCACCCCTTCGTAAAGTTTGGAGGGGAAGGGGAGGCCTTTGTTTGGGGTCTTTCCTTGTTTTTTTCCCCTCACAGTAGCCAGCTCTGACATGGTGCGATCTGCTAAGGAGTTCAGGGCCAGAGAGAAGGACAGCCCAGCTCTGTTCTTAGAATGGACATACCTACAGTAACAACAAAATAAGCATCCAGTCATCTGTTTAAAGATCACATAACATACATCCATGCTGACCTATAAAGAACGTGAAACAGGGGAAAATGTACTGGTCCAGCTGGAGTTTGACAGCTGAATGTTTCCCTCACCGGAGGTTATGAACAAAAGCATGCTCTCTCTTCTCGTGCTCCCTTTCACTGCTGTACCGACGCTGGAACTTGTCCTTGAAATGACTGAACATCTTCTGTGACTGGCCTGAAGCTGAGGTGTGGATGAGATCTTTCATCGGATTGGCCAGCATGTGGTGCTCGACTCCAGGACCCGGGAAACCTCCACAACTCATCTCTGTTGGAAAAATGGTTCAGTGTTAAGATTTGTTTCCGCTTTGACTTGTTCTTAAAAAAACAGATCCAGCTGGTATGCAAACCTTCAGGCAGGGAGAAGACTTTGGGGTTAAAATTAGTGCTGAACTCCTTGTAGTCCACCAGGTACTTGTCATAATGGGACACCAGCAGTGTGTTGTATCCCATCATCTCATAATGGAGGGGCGTGGTGGTGCCTGTTTTGCCATCAGCGCCTTTCTCTGAACTTGTCACCCACAGTGTGTAGGTGTTCTTTTTAAAACCCACAGTGGTCACATTCTGCCACACCTGACAAAGGGAGCCTCCAAAGTACTCCATTCTGAGGAACTATGAGATGTATGAGAAGGCAAAGAAGGTGAGTGAACGAGCGAGTGAGAGATATTAAAGGTCTGCTAAAAGAATGAAATACACACTTCTACAGATAACAACCCATGCTAAGGTCATTTTAAATGCTTCTCTAATCTAACAAAAATATGGTTATGAAAGACAGACTGCATTTCAGCCAATAAATCAAGCAATACATTACAATACACACACACACACCTGGAAGCCCTGTACATCTGGTAACGATGCCTGTGGAGTGACTGCTTCGTTCTTGGTTCCATTAACCTGGAAGCACTTCATCACATTTGTCTCCACCTCTGTGGTTTCAGGAGTGATTTTATAGGCAACACCAAACTGTTGCTGAGAGCCTAACTGGTAAGTAGAAACTTGTCCTGGTGGTAAGCATATGGGGACAAAGAGAGACTTAAATCTGACAGTTTTCTTGCATTACAAAAACAATCATTCTTGTTTCACTTGTCACATTTTTGCAGTACAATCAGATCAGATTCAGGGAAAACTCAGTTCCTTCAATGTTCAAACAATAATGAAACTGCTGCTCTGCTGAAACAGGGTTTCTATACAGAGCAGAATCACTATCACATGACACCATGCTGTAAATTTATGGCTCACATTGCTGTCAGTAAGGAAGCTATTACACTTATAATGTCTTCTAAAGTTACACAACATAGGAAAATTATTGCCTTTCTTATTTTCTGGTAATCACAGTCCTATTACACAGTTATATGTTCCTTTCTGCTGACTCAACACTAGATTTTGAGGACATTTTGCAAGTCAAAAATATTAAAACAGCTTAAAAGACAGACAGAAACAGCATGCAATACAAGCCAGCAGATAAAGCATGTATTCCTTCTATTTGATGAAGCAGCAGTCTCGCCTCTTCTCTGACACAGCACAATCTCAGGCTCAAATCATTAGTAATGAAAGGTTTTTTTTTACCATGGTAGTAGTCTATTCGGCTGGACTTCGCTTCCAAGTCAAACCAGGCCTCAAATGGCTCCACAATCTCAGCATAGGGCAGAGAAATCACACCTGCAATGGTAAAATCATGCACAAACATTAGCAAAAGTTTAAAGAAGATAACTTTATCCATCCCCAAAGTGAATTCATAATAAATCTTACATCATGTCATGATAATATTCAGTACATGCAGCACAATTCTCTGACATTGTTGTACTTACCCTTTACATGATAAGTCTTTCCAAAATCAGGAAGGGGAGGAACTGCTTTTCCATTAGTGGCTAAAAAGGACCAAAAAGGTGCAAAATGACTCAATAGACGAAATACATTTTTAGCAGTGTAGTTGTGTGACTTAATATAATAAAATCTAACGATATTTTTAGGTAATAAATGTGAAAGTGCTGCTCCATCACTGATTTGGACATTTGCTAACAAACAATAAGATTTTGTGTCAAGCCAGAAAGGTGATAAATGTTTTATAAATATGTTCACTGGCTAATGTATAGTAAATAACAACATAAAAACAATGTCGTAGACATTTACATTAAACTAAAATCTCAGATATAAGATGCTCCTGTGCTTTAAGGCCCAAGCCGTATTTAAACATAAAAAAACTTGTTTATATAGCATTTATTCCGGCTGCAAACCTACCTGTGAGAGCATTATTTATTTACCTGTGTAACATGGTATCTATTATCAAACGTTTCTGTACTACAATAGCTCTGAATGCAATGCTAGCTGCGACGTTTCCTGACTGAACACAAGCTAGGACTATTAAAAGTTGTTTCTTACCACTAGCAGCACACAGAAGAATAGCTGCAATATATAAAAGATGCATTGTTTCACCAGTAAGGAATTTAAGGAAAAAAATACTAACTAGATCCAAGCAAAATAACACAGCATCATGATCTGGGTTACTCACTCTGTAACCCCAAAAATAACAATAACGATCAGCAGACTGCGAAACACAGTCTCCTCTCGACCAATCACAGTGTAACAGGAAAAAGCGTTATCCAATCAGATGCAAGAGGCGGGCTCTATTTGATCGACCGTCATGTGATCCCTGTCATATGATTTCGATGTTGGTCAGCGTTATTTCCAAGCACATTATTGCTCTTCGTTTTAAATTTGTAAGGATCAAAGTGCGTTTGTGGTGGCGTTGTATCGATAAGCTTCGTGTTTTACATCTCACAGACCTGGATGACTCAAAAGCTGGACCAGTTTTGTTTCATAATAGTTGTTCATTTCAAAGCCTTTCACCCTTTAACGCCAGTATATGGTAGTAATTCTGGTTTGTTGACAGTTTTACTAATATCAATATGTCAGTCTTTTGCAATACTTGCAAACTGAATTTAACATCCACAGGTTTGGGTCTTATTACAGTGGATTTACACAAGCAGCAATTAATTTTGTGTAAACTGTGAACACAGACCACTGATTTTTTTCTGTGAAAAAAAGACTGACACACTTTCTTACTCAATTCCAATGTGTTGTTAACATTTCAGTCACAGAACACAGCAAATTACTGGTGATAGGCATATATA
>JBAMHV010000018.1:6188070-6205894 GCA_037177535.1 Pseudomugil gertrudae
GTATATATAATTGTATAGTTTTTTAATGATCATTTCCAATGACCTGTATAGTACCTAACTGTTTAAAAGTGATAGCATTTTGTGTTTTTTATAGCTAAATAAAAATGGCTAAACATGACCTCTTCCTGGCCTGCCACGAAAGCTGCACAAATGAGTTTGTGGAAGATACTATGGGTGATTCTCAATGTAAAAAAATCTTACTAAGTCCTGCATAAAAAATGCAGCGGGAACAAATGTAAAAATATGGGACATATATTGTCAGTGTTATCTCATGGTTGAGGTTGATTTTAGTTGTAAGCATTCAAATACATGTAACAAAGCTGTGTAACAAGGCGAGTGTGTAACATGTGTTACAAAGGAATGCTGCAACCAAACAGATTTGGTAGCTTCTGCTCACAGGACTAGAAATGCAACATTCATTTGTTGTTTGCATTATTTAATTGATCAAAATTCAATTTCATGCTCTTGTATTCCGAGAATATTGCTAAACCATGAATAGTTTATCTATTCATTTATTCTAGCTAAGACATCCAGAAAGTCTTCTGCATTCTGACCTTAATGATGGGCTCTGAAGGGATAAGGGATGATTTTCTCTGGACTAAAGTCAAGTGGAAATGGTTTAATCTCAGCTTTAAATAATTCAGTGTAAATAATGGAATCTGTTTCCTGTGATGTAAGGAGGAAAGAGACAGTTTCTTATCAGCAACTCTGGTGGTTCCAATGATCAATGTTTACGTTTATTGACACTTTTGTGAGTGTACCCATTTATTTGAATAAACTGCAGGTGTTACAAAACTATTAATGCGTTTGTACAACAATACACAGGCACATCTGACAGATTTTCTCATATAAGCATATCTATTGAATAACTTTATTATTTAGTTTAACAAAAAACTTTTTTACAACAGTTGAAGAAATTTTCTGAAATCATGGTAATTATTTAGGTTTCTCCCTTAAAGATTTTTTAATACTTCACAATCCTTAAGGGGATTTTAAAAAAATCTATTAAGGAAACCTGGTTGGTCGTTAATAAAGGTTCAGTCTGAGTTGTTAACCAGTGCCGAAAATGAACTGGTCACTGTGGAAAGAAGTCATAAAATATATATGTTTTAGTATTTGAAGTATATGTTGTTTGTTAAATGTGATTGTAAAACATGTCTCTTTTCTCATGTCAACATGTTTGTGCCATTTCTTCAATGTTTCATTCGTACAAAACATTTTAAAACCTTTTTTATTAAAGTTTGAAGAAGTTTCTGAAAGAATATTTCATGATAGTTATTTAGGTTTTTCCTTTAAAATTTTTTTAAATGCATCAGAATCCAGGAAGAGATCTTTTCCAGGTAAGATGTTGCTTTTCCAGTGAATTCCCAATTAAAATAATCTATTGTTACAACTTCCTTGGTTTCATAGAATTCACTGGTAGCTCCCCAATAGACAGGAAAAATATGGTTTTTGAACAAAACGTATCAAACAAACGTCACTACTGATATTTTAAAAGTGAACTGTTTATTTTCCCTTGAATTACTTTTAAAAAGCATATTTTACCAACCCTTTTTGTTTTATTACAGGTTCAGTCAGAGTTGTCCGATTGGAAAGATAAAATGTTCACTTTAAAAAAAAATCAGGAAATGATGTATGATGATCTATTAGTCTTACAATAAGTTTAATAATTTCCTTCGTTGTTTCTGCAGGTTTTGCAAAACCTTACATATAATTATACAGCATGCTCTCATATGTTTGCTGCATGGCGTTTTTTAAAATGTTTCATTTTTATTAAAAAACTCTTCAAAACTTCCCCATTACAGTTTGAACAAAGCTTCAGAAACCACAGCCACCAAAAGATCTCAGCTTTGCTCCAAGCTAAGTTATCCTGAAGTTATTCAGTCACAGTGCAGAGCCTCAGAGCTGGTTGACACCTGATCTCGTATAGCTGGTCAATCATATTTTAGGTTACGGTTAGAAACGCCCACCTTTACCATACAAGTAAGGGAATAATATGTGAGGGAATTAAAAATGTAAAGGAGTGAGTAAAAACAAATGTGTGCATTGGAAAAAATGGAAATGCATGAAGGTAAAATGAATGAGTAAATAAACAAACGGGGAACTAGAATTAATGGATGTGGGATTTAAAAACTGAATATAGGGAAAAAGAAAAAAGTGATTATGATTAGTTTGCACCTTCATACACAAATCATCTTTAAAAACCATTGAAAAATCCTCCTTCACCACTAGATGTCAGGATATGACCGAACATTAATGTTGCTCATTACAAACTCTGTTCAACAGCCAATGTGGTAGATACTGAAATCTTAGGATGCAACACAATTGAAAAAGTAGCATGTCATCAGAGGAATGCATAGATAGGCCTAACAAAGGCATGAATCGAGTCATAAAACAAGCTTTTCTGCTCCACAGTGGTGAAAAAAGGAAAAACAGTGCTGGAAAGCAATCATAAATGGCAAAAAACAAATCTACAGGTTCATTATGACATTTATAGAGACACTGCACTCCTATAATTTACAAATGAAGAATCAATAAAAGACCTATTTCTCTAACATTATTATTAGGAACTGTCATGTCTTGGCTTTGTTCACTACAGTTGACAGGCTGACAGACACTCCTGTATCAGCAGCGCCTGAACTTTATTCCACCGGACTAACCGACCGCCCTGTACAGGATCTTAGTAAATGGATCAAAGACATTAATAACTTTAAGTGGCTAAACTTTCTTCAGTAAAACAAAAATAAAACAGAGACGATTGTTTTTGGAACCAAAGAGAAGTGATTAGAGGTCAACACAGCCTCTAATCATCACACACGGCATTAAAACACCAACCAGACCAGAAATCTGGGTGTGGTGATGGACTCAGACCTAAACTTTGAAAAACACATTATTGGAATAACAAAGTCAGCCTACTATTACCTTAAGAATAAAACAAGAGTAAGAGATCTGATGTCACAGCAGAACATGGAAAAACTAGTCCATGCTTTCATCTTTAGTCGGCTTGATATTGTAACACTATCTTTACAGGTTAAAGGACAACTGCAGCTAATTCTGCTAGAGTCCTCACAAGACCAAGAAAGTGCACCATATCAGTGCAGTTCTGAGGTCGTTACACTGGCTGCATGTCCATCAGGGGACAGACTTCAAAGTTCTGTTGCTGATCTATAAAGCTCTGAATGGTTTAGGACTAAAATACCTCTTGACCCAATACGAACCTAAGGTAATCTGGATCTGGTCTATTATTGGCTCCCAGACCCAGAACGAGACATGGAGAAGCTGCATTCAGCCTCTATGCTCAACATGTCTGTAAGAAACTCCCAGAAAGCCTCAGATCAGCTGAAACACTCTGTTCTCTGCTGCATTTCATCAGTCTTTATTTTACATCATTTTAAGTTCATTTGAAGTCCAAATCTGCATGTTTTAAAGCTAGAATTGATCATGGCTTTATCAGTTTTTAACTGTTGTTTCCATTTCCCTTTCTTGTTTTAATATTTAAATGTTTCAGTAAAGCACAGTGAATCACCCTGTTGTTGAATTGTGCTATACAAATACATTTGTGTTGCCTCTTTGTCAGAGCGCTAACTGAAGTCATGAGATAACTACAACAGCTGAGCAGCCAGTAGGCCAAAAAGCAATCTGTGTGTATTCAGTGTAAACTAAAAGCTGAGTGGAGAAGGAACACTAAATAATGTTATGGTCCAGCATCACTCCTTCTATCTTTCTGTTGAAATATTTCTCAGGCTTGGGTTGTGCACATGTGGGAGAATAAGACAGCTGTTACTTTCTCAGCTGATGACTCTTATTTCCTCAGAGAAACTAAACCCCCAAAAGACAAATGAACACACATACTCTGCCTCCTCGCTAGTGGCATCATGTCACACATTGTCCCGTTTTAAAGGACAGATCTGCCATTTATTTCTTCAAATACACTGGGTACTTCTATCTTATCTTTTTAAATGAATAAATAATTATATATTGTCACACTGTGTCTGTGGATCTACAGGATAAACATTTTAAAAGTCTAATTAAATTTCATTTTCACATTATGTTTAGAAAGTCACTGTTTCTGTTAGCCTGTAAAAGTTGCTCTATATAGCTGTATAACTATATAACCGATCATTTGAAAAGGAAGAAAGCTGTTCGATGAACATATGAGGCAAAACAGAGTCTTCTGCCTTTCAGAAAAACTATAATATGGAATAAATTATGATAACTCTGGATTCTAGTGCAAGGATACCCTCCATACTCTGAACTATGGGGTTGATAGTTTTATGGTTTGGGCCCATTTTGCTGCAGTTCCACCATAAAATAAAAGTAATTTAAAATCAATATCACGAGACTTTGAGTCATGCAGTAGAGGACAAGCCAAGAGGCTCACAATGCACACATAAGAGATCAAATCAATGTCTCTGAAGAGGGCAAGTCAGAGCCTGCACTTAAATCAAGCAAATATGTAAAGCCAAAAAGTTACATAATGCAAATTTTTATTACTTATTTTAAACAATTACAACAACAACAACCACAAAATGGTTCATATAGAAGAATACATGAAGTATAAATATAGAATATCTGTACTACGGGGTAATAGTCAAAAACACAACACGTAAAAAATCAGTCACACTAACAAACTACCTCAGGATATGGTTCAATCTTTGCACTTTGATGCATTCATTCACTCTTTCACAAGTCCAAATGTTCCTCACTCACAACAGTTCGGTCCAATTTGAAGCCTCTTGTGCTGCTTGCACTCGAGTTTCTCCCTTCATAACTCTTAAATCAACTCCATATGCTTGTCAAAGTGACAAGAGTCCAAAGTGTGGAATTAATACATGAAAGGCAGAACAAAACAAGTCTTTAGTGATGCAAACTGTTGTAGGTTAACATCAATTAAAGATTACTTCATTAACTGGGACACATCACTGCATAGCTATAAACGTAGTACACCATTACTGAAATGATTAACAGCCTGAAGAGTGAATATTTGTTGTTTCAGGGCACAAAATAAGAGAAGCGCTGTCTCTTTGGAAATACAGGACAAATACTTCCAGTAACAACACACTCGTTGCCATAAGAAACAAGAAGGATTTGGGGATATTTCTACTAAAACCAGAGCTAATCAGTGAAACTAAAGATCCTCTCAAGGACATTTGTTTACAATATCCACATGGTTACTCAGTTTATTCAACAAGGGAGTACTGATGTTAAATACACTGTTTTGATACCTTTGTATGTGACAACACTTTACAGGATACTGAGTCCTGCAGCAGTTCAGCTTTCAGTCCTGTTGCTTTCTGTGGCACTTTGTGCTGCCAGTGAGTCCACATTGAGGCTTAAAGCTTGGTGCAATCAGCACTTTAAGGTGCGATAAGGGTTTATTAGACACTGTTGAGAAGCAGAATAGTGGAGGCAGAACTTTCAGTGGAGACCTCCGCGTCAATGTAATGACGTTGCTCATCTTCTGAGTCCTCTTGTTCTTGTGCCACAATTAAACTAAGCTTGTTCAAACCGACCTGTAATGTAGCCTCTGCTCCTTCGGCTCTGTCACCTGGACAAAACAGAAAGGGCAAACACTGGTTAGCAAATCTGCAAGGCAAGCGTTTTTATACTACATATGCAGAGAATTATGTAATGGGGTTAAAGCCATACTTCCAAAATATGAACATAGGATGTGTTCTACCAAAAACTATAACTACTTCTGGAAACTAACCAACCTGGACCTGCAGCTTCTGATTTAGAAATAATAGAGATTAGACAAGACAAAGAAGTTATCCCACTACTTATCTGCTCCTATTATACTTCCCCCTCATGACTATTACAGAGAAATTAACCAGTTCACACCGGCATATTTTTGGAATAATTTGTGCTATTATTGTTTTATTCTGCATAGTTGTGATCACATTTCAGATAGACGTCATAACAGTGTTTGAGAACGTCTAAATAAGACTAGCCAGCGTGCTAGCTCCAGCTTCTGACAGGAAGCTTTCATCCTGGTTCATCTCCGCCTGTAGAAACATATGTTAACCCAATCTCCATCTCCTCCATCTGCACCTGCAAACATCATACTTCTTTTATTTAGTTACTCTCCATAGTCCTCAAGAGTTATGATAATGGATTAGTTATGTAACCAAATGCTAACATAAACAGCCTTAACACCTACCCACCTCACTGCCATGTAAAATCCATATTCTGCATCTAAATATGAACAAACATGGATTTTACTACAATATCCAACAACCTCCAACTTCAGGTTATATGAGATGCTGAAAGTTGAGGTAAAGGAAAGACAGATAACCCATGTCTGAACAGTAAGAACAGGAGCCTTCCTAATCACCATACCATGCAGCTTAATTGTGTTTCAGTTTAATTTTATTTTATTATTGTATTTTATTTGCCTATTTCACAAATCTGGCAAAAACATTGTACTTTTTCTTCCCTACATTATGTCCCTGTAGGTGCTACTATGGCTCGTCCATGGCTACAGGTGCTAGTTTATTTTCCAGTTGATGATTTATCCAGTTGATTAATTAGAATTTAGGATCATCTTGAAAAATCTTTCATATAAAACACCTTATTTTGATAGAATAACATACCATAAACATATCTAAAGTTAGCCAAACACTATAGCACCCCACCATCTACCCCAGGCATATTTTCTACTGCCAACTCAACATACACCTCAAAACAATACATAATGTAGACACTCTTCTTTGCCCAGATGTGTGTTTTTGGTTAAAATGTACAAATAACATCTGCTATCTTAATAAGGGACTTGATAATACTGCTAAGTATATTTCTGGGCTTTTTAGGGTATTCAGAAATGTCTCCATGCTGAGCTATGCGCTACTTCCTTATTCCTCCAGTATGTTGACAGTATCCTTACTGGTACTATGTGTGAATATAGGAATGCTATATGACTGTGTGTGTGTGTGAAGAACTCATTATAAAGTGCTTTTTATAAACATGCAGATGTTTAAAAACAAAAATGTGAGTCCCACACACACACACCTCTCTCCTGGTCACAGTCTGGAGAGGAAGCTCCGCTGCACTGGCTGCGAGGGCCCAGGAGAGGTGAGGCGTACCCAGAACCGCACGCAGAGTCTGGGTCATGAGAGCTGCAGGGGCTCACTAACTCCAGACCACCAGGACAAGAGGATGAGAGCATGGGAGAAGATGGAGAGGAGGAAGGAGTGTAGAGTGAGGGAGAAGGGAAAGGGCAAGGCATGTCGAGAGGAGTGGAGGCAGATGTGGACGGATGGGAGCAAGAAGTAGAAGGTGAGGAGGGCATTGCTTGGGATGAGGAGGCGGTGTGAATGTTGGCCTCCTCCTCTGAGCTGTGATTGCCCTCTTCGTCAATAGATACTGACACCACTGAAACACACATACGCAGACCTGTAAACAAGCAGGCATGCAGCTGCTCCAACTAAATAAAAATGAAATGAAAGAGGGGATGACTGTCGATCTGAATCATCACGCTTACTTGATAGACCATCTGACTCCATCTTGAAATTGGCGATGTCCTCATTATCTACGTCCCCCTCTGCACCAACACCTTGCTCCCTGGTTTCCATGGCGAGGGAGCGTCGCTGTGCATGGATCTCCTCCGAGATGCTCTCTAGGTTGCGTAATGCTGTGCGGTACTCGGCCTTAGCAACCACAAGTTTAGCCTGACGCTCATCCACTTGACGCTTAAGTTGCTAAAAGAAGTTAGTGAATGAAATATGAGAAACAAAACTGTACAAGTCCAAGTCATCCCCCCTCCATCGTTATGCTTACCAACTGGTTAATGACAAATGGTCAAACATCCCCTCTTTAGTTTAATCTATAATAAACAACACTTTCCCAAATATCTCTCAAACTTTTCCCTTGTTTGCTAGTTTGTCTAAATAAGCAACACTTGTTTCTAAAGGAACTTTATTGTCCTAAAAAGGTCTTAGTGCTGCATACAAGCAAACTGCCTACCATTGCTTTTATAAAGGTGGAAACTAAAGAGAATTAGATGACCTACACCTAGCTGATATCTACTTACTTCCTAACACCTATTCTGCACTTCGTCATCTGTTGTATTTACATATCAAGATCTGCGTTCTCTTCATGTTTCAACATGTAAAACCTTCAAATTGAAACAGGGTGTTCGTTTCACATATCTGTAAATAAAATACACATGCATATTTATTAAAACATTGTAAAGCTGAGATTTAAAATGCCTGTTTAATGGAAAGGATCTGTGGACCCTCCCAAAGATCTTTAAACCACAACTGTTCATTAATATACATACCTCAAGCTGCAGATAATATTTGGATTTCAGTTCAAAATAGGGTCTGCGTGGGGAGAAAGAGAAGAAAAACCGAGTAAGGGGGGTTAAAGAGACGTGTTGCTACTCAGCGCTGCAGAAACTCCTCTGTGAACACTCACATTCCTTTGCTCTGAGAAAAGCAGCCCGCCCTAACACTGCACGACTAACACGTGAAACATCTGGACCGTGTCAGATGACATAAACGAAGACCCTCTTTCTCGCACAAAAATAAGTGCTAACATTAACCGACCCCTGCAGGTGAACTCACCTGCCACTTCCACTCGATCACAGTAAGTACACACCTGGATTTGTTGATGGAGCGCTTCAGTTTCTTCTCTAACTGCCTCATGTGGCTGATACAGGAATTGTAGTCGGCTGCTGTTTTTCTGTGCTCAGCTTCACTTCGCACTCTCGCCTGCTCTGCCTCCACCACCTGAAATTATCAAGTGTTTTTTTTTAGCCGTAGAAAGAAGTCGAGCTGTCACTAAGAGCTTTGTTAGATCGTGTTAAACTATGTACTTACTCTCTCTGTGGCGTGGTTGAGCATTTCCTGCCAGGCAGAGTCAAACTGGCGGGTGTCTACCTCAAGAAGCCTTTCCTCAGCCAGAGCGATGGTCTCCTTGGCTGCCCGTAGGATCTCCACAGCCCGCTGGAATTCCTGGGTAGCTTTTTGGGCTTCGATCTGAGCCTGTAGCCCAGCGGAAACAAAGACCACACAGTTATAACTCATGCAAGGCAAACTGGAAGGCAGGAATTCCACATTGAGATGTCTTTTAGCTGTCAAGTTGTACATTTTACTTCCTAATTCTGTTTATTTTGTTTAACAAACACAATGTAATATAATGTGAGAGAATCACATTGACGAGTCACATACTGTTGCCTAATTTTTTTTTTTGCGCCTGTCTCTTTAAAGCCCTACATCATGTGTAGTCTGGAAGACTTCCAGCCCAGCCCATTAGCCCATTAGCCCATTAGCAACTGGATATCAACGCTTTGGCCTTTTTTGACCTGCACCATAGCTAATTTAGCAAATACACCCTTAAAGAATGAGCTCAGAGAAGAGACAGGAAGCAAGACCGATGCAGAATTAGTCACAGAGACGAGTCTTAACACAAGATCTCAACTGCAACATCTGGAATTACCGTAATATTTTTGCCATTTGTGTGTCTGTTAGCGATGTTACAAAGAAAAAACTGGATGGATTTTTAGGATTTTTTTTTCTAAGAATAGGTCTTGGTCTAACTTAGAGTTTGTTAAATTTTGAGAGTGAATCGGATCACTGTCCAGATCCAGGAATTTCAGGATTGAGGTCATTTTTAGTCTAACTCTCCAATAAATGCTCAGGGTGCTTATCCAAAAAATACAGAAGTTCCCAACAGGTTTAATAAGATATCAAAGATAGATCTGGATCCCAGCTAAATCCTGGATCATATGAGAAAAAAATGGGGATCTTTGGAATTTGCAGCAATGCAAGTGAACAAATTAAAATATAAAACACTGCAATACAGCCAAGACACTGTGGAATAATTATATAGTGAATGTGGGAATATAATAATATATACATATAAAATTAATGTTGGGCTATAAAATAGGGTGGAAATCTCAAAATGGGTGGAAATGAGCTGCTTGGTGGAAGTCTGCATTCCCACGTATTGGTGCAGACTTAGACATTGTGACTTCACTGCTCTTTTACACACACGAAAAGTACTAAAACAAACTAAAGGACAGCAAAAAACATCCGCCCAAAATAAAACAGTGTCTTTAAGATAGTGTTAAACCTGACAAGATGACAGTTAGCTTGTGCCTGAACATACTTCAAGCCTCAAACCAATTAAATGTCCGTTTTGCTTATAAATGGAAAGCTATTTGAACAAAGTTGATGAAACGATTTCAGTGCAGCGATGCAGTGACTGACTGTGTGTATGTGTCATTTTTGACCTACATTTCCATTGCAGGAACCATGCTAGATTTTTTACGACAGCCCGTGAGCGATTAGGATTTGCTGCTGCACACACACTGATGCATACCAACAACCATGACTTGATAGAAAAGACAAACAGAGACTTTGTCTGACAGGAAATCTGCCATGTTGGCAGCAGGCCCTTCTTGCCTACAATCACATTCAGTGGGGGGATTATCGTCATCACCCTAGACATATTTGGACCCACTTGCTGTGCTCCAACAAGCGTAAGTTAAAGGTCGGACTATTGGCTGAAAGCCTACATTAAGCAGTTACAGTAGCTCTGATCAGATTTCCTTGTAGGAGGTAAAAATAATCAGGAAAGTTTGGCTTGCAATGCAGCTCTCACATTTGTTAATCTGATGAAGATGAGTCTTGGTGATGAGTCCTCTCCCTATCTTCACTAATATTTTGTCCTGTTTGCTTTGACTTTTTGCTACAATGGAAACAATCTTATTTGTCTAGGTTATGTTACTATTGTAGTCTTTTGAATAGATTATTGTTACAGCTTTAATTATGAACTCCAGCCTCATTCCTGTTAAATAAACACGAGCTGGCATTTTCAGTCATTTACTGTAATGTGCATTGTATATTCTGCAACATTTTCAATGATAAAAATGGAGACTAAACTGCACTGAGACTGTTCTGTTTCTAGTATTGAACAAATATGTTAAGTACACATGTGTAGTTCTTCTTATTAGTTTGGGAACTATTTATTTTATTTAATCATTGCACATTAAACTTCTAAATTTAATAACAAATCCGAGCAGCAAAAAATGTATTTTGTACATATATGACAGAGCGTGCTAGTAAATTAGCATAGCTTTATCTAAATTAGAATCTCTAAAGGGAAATTATAACACTATGGTTGGGTTTCTTAAAATTATCCATCCTGCACTTTGAAATGTTTTAACCCAATTTGGTTTATATCTTCTTTTTTTTTACTGTTTGAATAACACTAATTTAACTACAAAACAGTCATCTTTAAAACATCATCACAGCCTGTTGGATCAGATGTTGTTGGAGGGGATTACTGCTACAGCAAGCTAGTTGCTAACCAAAAATGTTTCAGAGGAAATTAAAGATGTCACACAGAATACACTGCAAAAACATAAAGTGGACTAACAAGACAAACTATAGATCCTCGACACACATTTCTCACAGCCCGTTGTTGCTTTGTCATGTTGACTTCTGTAACATGATCCCCATGTTTCCAGTACAGCTTCCAACAGTGACATGAGAGACCAGAGGTCTGCAACACAGTCACAATGCTGAAAATACACATGCTGGTATCTTTTTCTGTATTTTGGTGACGTGTGTGTGCTGCATTAAGTAGACATGCTAGTCATGGTTATTGAAAATATGAAGAGTTGGTACAGAAGCAGCAAAACTACTTAAGGAAAGGCAAAGATTGATCCTTCTTCTTTGTCCATCATCGTGACCCCTTTTCCAGAGTCTGGTAAGAGAGGGGTTGCAGGGAAAACAGACGGAGGTTGATGGATATTTGATGAGGAAACCACACTAGGAAACAGAAATGGAGAATAAGCCTTCCAGCATCATCATTGTTTTTCATGCCAATGTGGAGAAAAAGAGTCACCGTAAACTTCCCGGGTTTCCTCAAAAAAGCAGCCTTTCTTTGCAGAGTTGTGAATAGAAGATGAATGTGCAGATTAAAACGGCTGCATATGGGTTGAAGAGGACACTAATATTTGACACAACTGATCATTACTTTCATGATACAAAACCTCCTGAGACTGACACGACATGTGCATAAAGGGCTTTGTTATGAGTTAATGTCAATATAATGAAGCCTACATTATGTGTAATATGATGGTTTTTATCTGAAATGTCACATGACTCTGTCACCTCGTGATGGCACTCTGACTCCTCGTCCCATCCTACTGAAGAACGCGTATCACGTGTGTATTTGTGTGTCACTACATAAGTGACTCAATTCATCATTATAAATGCTTTCTGAGACTGAAAAATAGAGAGCATGAGGTTAGAAAGGAGAGGTTAAAACACAGGGTGAAGGTGGGTGAGGGTGGGATGGGGGGCACAGACATTCAGACAGACAGGCAGTGATGCAGAAGAGAAGGCTGGGTGAAAAGGACAAAAGATAGGACAGTACAAGCAAATTCCTTACACATCAACCCCCCCAAGTCTGCTGGAATGTGGGGAAAACATGGAGAGGTGGGGGGCTGTGGGGGATGAGTCTGGCCCATGGGTGGGGGGTGGGGGTGGGTGAACTCTGGTGAATATTTGTGCTGGAGGGTCATCAAGGGCAAAATTCTGTATCCTTTAAAAGTGGGTCAAGTATTAAATATTAAACATCCATCCATAAATCATAACCACACAAGTCAGCCGTTTAACCGTTTTATCGGATTTGGTTTATCCTAACACACACACATACACACACATGCACACACACATGCAGAACTCAAAAGACTGTTGATCATGTCACGTGAATGCCATCAAAAAGTAGAAGCTTTCAGTAATCTCCACCCTCACGTGATGCCATCAGTAAAGATGCCACTTGCAGCTAGTTGTCATATTGCAACAAGAGATAAAGAAGTACACACACACACACACACACACCTAAAAACTACATTTATTTCAGTTCTGCACAAATGTCAGCCTTCTGAAGTATAACTCATGAGATCCTAATTCATCAGCTTGCATAAAGAGATGGGTGCTGGGCTATGTTTTTGTTGATATGCAGTCAGATAGAAGCCTCATAATGTTGGAACGTGTACAAAGTAACACGCACAGCTCATTGCAGAGGTTCTGCACGGTTTTAAAGTTCAAACCGATGCTTCAATGCGCGAATCATGAAAGCATGACAAGATCTGGCAATATGAAATAAGCTGCAAGTCTATCTGCTTTTTGTGGCATATATCCATGTGTCTCTGTGTGTGTGAGAGAGAGAGTGTGACAAAGATAAAGAAAGAGATGGAAGCTTAGAAATTGGAGATCTGATCGTGTTTAAAAAAGTAGATACACACAGAGACCTTTAAACTTTTCATTGCTAATCCTTGGTACGCTTACTCTCCCAGCCTCTGTTTGACCATCTCCAAAGCACTGCAGCAAGGTTATATCTAGATGTGTATGTGTGTGTGTGTGTGTGTGTACCTGTCTTGCCACCTTCCGGGCTTCCCAATAGGGTTTGGAGTCATCCACTGCTCGTCCGATCCTCTTCACCAGCTCATCCAGCTTCACTGTTGCTTCCACCAGTACTGCACGGAACCTTTGACGGTAATCCTGCACAAACCAGTATTGATGGGAGTGTAAAACTGTGGAGTCGCACAAAGTTTCAATGAGCATCTTGTATGTTGCTCATCGAGAGAAGGCGTCTTGCTGGTATTAGCATTTTGGAATAGAAGGCTAAACAGTTAGCCTTCTATGTGGCTTGTTTGGCTCGCAAGTCATGACAAAAATGTTTTTTTACCAAAAAAGCAGCTCTTCCAGATGAGTTCTTCTCTTAACTACAGTATATATTCACTCATCGACCACTTCCGCAGGTAAAACTGTGCAACTGCTTGATAACAGAAATAGCCAATCACACAGCAGCTACACAGTGAGTGTAGACAAGTTCAAAATGAGCATCAGAATGAGGAAGAAATGGGATTTAAGTGACTCTGAACATGGCAAAGATGTTGGGGTCAAATGGACTTGTCTGAGTATTTCAGACACTACAGATCTACTGGGATTTTCACACACAACCATGTGAAGGGTTTACAGAGAATGGTCCTAAAAAACCAACAAACCAACTGAACAGCAGTAGTCTGGTAGAAAATGTCTTATTAATGTTGGAGGAGGACAGGAAGAGAAGCTGAAGAGTATAGAAAACCAACTTTAGCTCAAACAGCCACTTATTATAACTGCAGTGGTTATTTGCCGAATACAATCTCTAAATGCACATCATAGATGTAGATACAGCAGAAAACCACACCAGGTCCTAGTTCTGTCAGTAAGAGCAAGAAACTGACTCACCTAAATTAGACAAAAAGCATTTATTTATCCCACCTTGTATCAACAGCTCAGGCTGCTGCTGATGTAATCCCGTAGGGCATATTTTGGTGCACTTTAGGGTCCTTCCAAACCCACGGAGAACTATTTAAACACCATGTCCTACTACAGTCATTTGGCAGACGCTTTTATCCAAAGCGACTTACAGATGATAAGCAGTCATTTTAACCATAGTTATTAACTTAACATGCATGTCTTGAGGGTGGGAGGAAGCCGGAGTACCCAGAGAGAACCCACGCATACATGTGAGGAACATGCAAACACCACACAGAAAGGCCACTGGACTGGACAACCCTCCCCAGCCAAGGCTGGAGCCAGCGACCTTCTTGCTGTGAGGCCACGGCACTAACCACTGCGTCACCATGCTGTCCTACCTAAGTGCTCTTTGATTTAAAGCACAAATCAGCTCCAACTGGTTGATGCAACATGATAATGACTTCACTGTGCTCCAATGGCCTCCACAGTCACCAGATCTTCATTTAATAGAGCACCTTTGCAATGACAAATCTGCAGCAAATGTCATGTTATCACCTCTGATGAATGGTTCCAACACTTCATGTCAAGTGTAGGTACATGTATTGGCACACACAGCTATACTACAATTCCACCATGTTTCTTTGTTACTTTAGGTGTTTTACTCCCTTCAGTGAGACTGAGCAAGCCTATATAGATTATTTGTTCATGAAGTCTTCATGTTAGTTAAAAAAAGAAAGAGAATAGTGTTACTGCTATACACATATGCATCTCAGTGTGTGAAGTGCTTCCATCGCGGGATCAAGTGGTTATGAGGATCAGTTCTCACTGATAATGAAGTAAAAAGTAGTTTCTTTGGTACCTATTAGACTTATGTGAATCAGATTGAGTAATGGTCAAGGTTTAGATTTAAAAGGGTTAGAGAAAGAATAAAGCTATCCACAACACTTGATGGCAGACAATACAATGTCCTTATAAAAATAGTAGTGCTGCATGTGTGTGAGCATAAATACCAACATGGCAAAATGACAGTACTTATTATTTATAGATAGGTTTTGATCAGTTTTACTGAGCCACCTGTTTGTACACCTGTCGATATATGCATATCTGCATGCCTGCATGGGTTGTAATTTGCACAACGTGGGTTTGAATGGCAACACCTGCATCCTGTTCACAGAGCTGATGGAGCAGTGAATAAGAGGTTAACAAGGGAAAAGGGAGCGGGTGCTGCAGGAAGCACACTTCCTGTGACATCATTGCATTTCCTGGTTTCCCATTTCTGCGTAAAGATTGCTCTGAACTAGGTATTGCTCACGTTGCATTGTGTATTTCGGCCTGGGACACACACACACACACAGGTTGTCGGAGAAGTTTAGGATCGGGTTGGCAGAGTCATAATGTAGGAGCTTGGATTTAACCTCCCAGCCTGAACTTTTCCTGAATCTACTCCACATTATCCTCAATCAGCTTCAGACTTTGCGGGAAAGCGGCCCGTATAGCTGCCAACAACACTTCCTACATTCCTTCAGCTCTTCTTGCCTCCAGAGAAACTGCTTTTACTCCTTTTCCCTTTGCTTACGTCTCTTTCTTTATCGATCATTCACTCTTTTAACGATTGAAAACATTATTAAGTAAGAAAAAAGTGTTTTTAAAGAAGGCAAAACATACAGTTCAATTAAATCATATAGTAAAAAATAGCCCGGAGCATTGTGTTTGTCAGGTTTACAAATCCTTTGTCCTGCATCTGGGTTTTTGCTTATTCCAGCTCTGGTTTGTGGAGTTTGGATGTGAGCGTAGCTCTAATGAGAAACAGAAGAGGCCTACTTTTAGGATAAGAGCTGTGGTCTGCCTCTGGAATGCATGAACTGTGTTTTAACACTGAATGCAAGCAAGAGCAGTAAAAAAAAACCTCCATTAAACATCAATCTCTCCAGTTTCTCGTTTGTTCGGGTTGTTTTGTTCCTCGCTTCCTTTTAAAGTGTTTGGGATTTGTGTATCCAGTTGTAGTGACATAGATCGCTCTAAACGTGCTGTTGCAATATTAAACAGAATCATAAGATCACAGTTATGCCTCATGCCGTGCTGACGGTTAAAAACAGTACTGTGTAGTGGCTACACTGCAGTTTTTAGCAGTGATCCACGTAAACTGTCTGACAGCAGTGAGTTGCTAAGCAAGCCTGGAAAAAACCAGAGGAACCAGCAGGATTTCTAACTTAGGTTAAAAACCTTTAGATTTTAAGGCCAAAAAAGAGGCTTAAAGATGAACCCAGCCCAGATGCAAGTGTTTACCCTACTGAGAGAGACACAGTCATGATGATAACTGTTGTCTTACCTCCAGCTCGCTCTCCCAGCGGTTGATGTCATCTGTAGACTGGTTTAACTTCTCCAGCTCTCCCTGTTTACAGCAAAACACAGCACGCACGGGAACAGGGAAGGGGGAATATTGCGAAATAAGATTGCATATTTAAAGGCTGAACTGTGAAACTTTACCAAATTGCAGCAGCTTGCTTTGATGATTAAATCCTCAAAGCAGCTGTCATTAAGTTACAGTGTAATACAACAGTAATGAAATCATCTAATGTTCTTATTTATGTACTATTTATGTGAGCTTTACCCATTAAGCAACATTTTATACATCTGAGTGCCTGTTCATCTCAGTTGTGCACATCTGGACCAATTTCTCTGCCTTACCTGGATTCTGGGATCCACTTCTTCCTCCTCTTCAGCACACTGCGAGTCATCCTCAGAATAATTCCCATTTGATTCCATCCTTAGAGTAGCTATAGATGTTGTGGCAAAGATGCGAGGGTCTCCAGTGCAAACAATGCGCGACCCTTGTGTGTTGAAGAGGGCTGATCCGCCCTGTCTAACCCTTACACCCGGCGCTCCGCATGCCTCAGGCTGTTAAAGGAAAGAGTGTGTTAGAAGAAGTAAGAGACACTGCAGGGCGCACGTGCTGCTATAGAGATAATCCAAAACAAACAGTAAAGGACCATAATAACCTCAAGGACCAACAGCGGACAGGGCTGCGTGAGAGGAAAGCATTAAACCTCCTATAATGATGAATAAGGTCACTTCCGGTTTTATTTCTTCAAAATAAAAGCAACGTTATGGGCAGATTCATCAGTGTGACTGAAACGTTTCTCTAAGAAAGTGGCTCAGCTTACATGGTGCATTGTTCAGCTGGATGTCGCTATATGTGGTCATAAAGGGATGGACATGGTCAGCAATGCGTTCAAATGTTTGACACCAAAAGTTTGCCAAGTAAACTTAACATTACACAATCTGTTATACTGATGCAAGGCAGGATGGAGCCATGCTTTCATGCTGCTAAGGCCTAATTGTCTAATCCGAGAAGATTTTTCCAATCTGTTGTCTGTATTTGAGGAGATTGTGCAGATTGTAGCAATATCCTGCATTTGTGAATCTCAGAAATAGATTCAAAGCACAACAATCTCTACAAAAGCACCGGCACCTGTTCAGAAACACTGACTGCAAATTTTCTCCTTTTGAACTCAGACAAAACTGAGGTCGTTGTATTTGGACCTGAAAAACTTAGAATTAAA